>JAAEAF010000754.1:0-106444 GCA_011037195.1 Triatoma infestans
GATGACGCAACATTTAAGCTGATAAGAAGGTTTTACATATATATCGCAGAGCAGCTCGCTATCATCCTATCTTCGACCTTGAGGTCAATCTAATGCGATAACTTAGCATTATTTTTTTTTAATTGAATGTCAGTCGGTCAGAAGACCGCACAACCGCTGTTATGACTCACTCGAGACATATATAGATAAAAACAGTTGGTTAGAAGATATTGCATAATTGTAGATGTCCTTGGTCTTATCAGCATATACTGTTTAATCACACCAAACCATTATGATACTGGGTGTTAACATTATACCTATTAAAAAATGCATACCAGCTAATAAATATTTTTTGAGGAGTTAGAATAAAAACTCATTTATATAATTGTTTTACAAATTTTTTATTATCAATTTGTTACAATGACATTTTTATGGTATAATACATTGAATAATTAATAAAACTCATTTATTTAATTTTTTATGGTATAATACACTGTTTTGATCAATTAATACCAAAATATTTATAATGTATCATAAAAAACATAAAATTAATTTTTTGGTCTAATATGTTTACGCAAACGTTAATCTGCATCAATATCCTGCACTAAAATGTCCCGGTGTCCATAGGCCAACGAGTTTATTCCATCAGGCAGGATGAACCGTTTATTATCTGAGGCTGAAAGGCTTCGGTTATTAATTAAGGTGGAGTAGACTTTATGCCCTACCGACCGAATCGATTTCATTATGCTTAACATCGAGACATCGTTGAATAGGACGGATTTATAATCGGCAAATCCAAGTTTCTTAAGCGTAGATCTTTGCACGCCTTTTGCACGCTGCTTTATATCCCCATCCACATCAATAGCATACATCTTCGGACGCAATGCAACCACTTCGGTAATTATGCGCCCATCCACTTCATCCTTAAATTTCCCCAATACCTTTTTATTTTTAATTGAGAAATTCGGATGGCTTGGATGATATCCTGACGTGTCAAAATGATCTTCCATTTCCAGCATATCCTTAAAAATGTCGTCTGTGCTGATACGGCACAATAGGGAGTCCGTATCCGTATATATTAAACGAAGCCGTTCTGGTCCATCTTTTTGCAGCATAATGGAGTAATGAAATTTGAAAATTATATCCTTCGAGATCTCCAAAATAGAAAAGCCCACGTACGGAACTTTGTTAAAGTATATCCTCGTTTTGGCCATCCTAACACCCACCAAATTCTCATCATATATTTTAGCATCGAGGAATGTTGGCTTTGCAATTAATTTCATTAATCTGCTATCATTAGTGACAAGCTCAAAGTTCATCCTTTTACGCACATTCTCCATAGTCTTCCCAAAGTTTGCATTATTATATAATTTGTACTGATTCTTCTCCAAATCGTTGGTTGCACGAGTCCTCATATCCGTGTTTAATTTGATGTAAGGAAGAAGCCATGGTGATTGCTTAAATCGAAGGGCTCTACGAACCCGCACCAGCTGCAGCCCATAATCGAGGGCCTGTTTAAGAGCAATGTAGTGAACCACGTATCTCTCCCGCTTGCCAAGAGGAGGAATCAATTTTTTAATATTTCCCTCACTGTTAGGAGGCGCCATTGTTTCTGCAAGAAACGGGAGGTCGTTGTGAAGCGGATGAAGATGTTCTGGATATTCCAGATCCACTTCTAATATATATCCAAAGTCGGAATCATCAGGGATGTCTTGAACTTGAATCTCTTCCGGCTGTTCCACCCATTCAAAGCCTCCATAAGGTAAAAACCTACTCTGTGCATCACCATATAAATTGTTTGCATCGTAATACATGATGAATACTGACTCTTGCGTTGGATCATAGGGTTGCATGTATTTATTATTGGCCTTGCAATACCGTAGGGAAGCCTGGCAGATACCTCCTCTTATGCCACGTTCGACCATTAGAATCATTTCATAATCAAGCAGAAGTTCCAATTTAATGCCTGTTAACCTCAACATAGCATCCCACGCCATACCGGGAGCAGTGACATAATGCGCAGGATCGATTTTATGAGTACTCATTGTCACACGTCTAAAGTTTCAAAGACATCAGCCAGCAACAAAACATCAGTCTTTAAATAGATATCACTATATTCTCCCAACGTTGTACAATGAAACTCGTTCCACACCTTCACTGCATGGTTATAATCCTCTTCGCCAATATGGCTGTCCGTCAAGGCGTTGTAGAATGCAACCTTAGGGGGTAAATTTTCTTCATCCAATTTCTGCCAGGAACTCACATAGTCGTACGGGAAAACGCCTTTTCTTAATACAAGGGGCAGCTGCGTTTCAGTGAAATATTTCGCAGTTTCCATGAAAGAAGATTTTGGTAAGTAATTAACTAATTGAGCCAGACTCTCTGCCATGAATCTGAATGAATCCAAGAAGCGAAATTGAATACCATTAATGTACTTTGCAAATGAAATAAACTTCTCTTCAGTATGAGGTATTACATTAACTCTGCCTGGAAGTCTCCCCAATTCTTTAATAATAAAATGCGAATCGTACCCGCTGAGATTGTGAATGAATACTGGAACATAAGTTGGTTGCCGGCATCGCAAATTACAATTATTACATGCAGCGCCCCTATATTTGCCTGAAATATGACAATGATCCCGCACCTTATGGTTGGCTTCGCTGAATGTATGATTGCAGAGATAACAGGTATCAGCTGCCTTCCATTCTCTTTCTTCTAACTCACTAATCACTATGTCCACCTTTTTGTTTAACATCTTGCCAATGACTGTTGATAAATCGCTTAGATGACGTAAGAATTTTTCGGCTGCATTCTCTCCCCTATATAGAAATGGTTCTTTAAGCGTCCAAAGATGTTCTATTTCATCGGTGGGTTTTACATAGGCGCAGAAAGAAAACGGTTCATGTTCCTGATAGTTCGTTGTAGATGATCGGGCTGGGGAAGGCGCACATGAATGTATAGGTTTTAAAAGGCACTCGAAATCGGCGTAAATCACAAAATTTGCTTTTAGCTGACGTTCAACGTTTTTAAATTCGATAAAAGGTTCTTCAGTTGGGAGTTTAACAGCTGCTGGAATGTTATCGCCACAATATATCCTGTGTTCTTGTAGTTTATCCTCTGCTGATTTTCCATAACGCCCATCAAAGTGTGTAAAACAGCGTTTACACAACTGTATTGCATGCGCATAGTTTGTTTTTTGCCCGGAAACCAACCTATTGAAATGTTTAATAAAAACATAATGTTGTTTTTCTCCATCTTGCATGAGTAAAAGGTCGCGATGGTCTTGCAGTTCTTCTTTAACAACCTTCAGCGGGTAAACACTATTATCACCATCCAACCCGAATACATTTATTGATATATTGTTTTACTTTTTCGAACTTTTTGATCTGGTGAAGAGGCGTGGGGAATGAAACGCCCTCAAAATTATAAGGATGGACCAGCGTTTTATATTTACTAACACGTTGAGGGTCTTTATCCACAAATTTTGCTAATACAGCATATTTAAAACACTCCTCGTCGTAATTCTCCGGATTTATACAAGCCTTCTTAGCAGCGATAGATTTAGGAAGTTTGATATATGTCGACCCTCCTAGCGGCTTGTACATATTTATCCGCAACCTTGCTCCATCTATCCCAACCAGCTTCCCTCCACTCTTCTCTAACTGTGCCTCTTCCATTTCGTTCACTAATTTCTTGAATATATGTTCGAGAAACTCACCGATATCTGTGTCCATATAAATGGCCTTATTCCGAGTTTTAAATGATCTATCAGTTTGTTCCCCGAGTGTGTTCTCAAACAGACATTCCACCACTATATTAATTTTTAGCGTACGTTTCTCTTCCAATTGTTGTTTAATGAGCTCGTATAGACGCCTTTTAATCGACTGCAGAAACGTAGATAGATCTTCAAATTCCGCTGATTGCAGAAAATATGACCTTATTCTCCCCCGACATGCCGATTCATATTCTTCAGATGCCCGTTTCAACAATTCCGCTTTAGTTGGTTCCACACATGCCTTTTCAGCGCCTGAATTATCATATCGAGCTTTCTTTACAGGAGGTCGGTCAGCACAGACTATTTCATGTCGCTCGCCGTTATATCTATTCAAAAAAGTCCGTTTACAGCCCTTCCAGACATACATCTGGTTTGCATTACAGTATCTTTGGTGGCGATAGAGATTCTTCTTCAAAGTGAATGTTTTTCCACATTTCTCACAGCTAAATGTTGCCATCTTGAACGATGTTTAACGTGTAGGAAGTCACACTAAGACTGAGCTCCATACCTCACGCATCTATATTTATACCTTCGGGAACCGACTTTGCGCATGCGCATAACTTTTCCCAAAATGTAACACAATCTAGAGTAATAAAGTACAAAACAAGTTTTAAGCATGTGCATAGCATTTCTCAAATGTGACACGATCTAGAGTAATAAAGTACTAAACCATTGTTGCGCATGCGCATAGCATTTCTCAATCTAGAGTAAATTGGTATATTAATAAACAGAAATAGCACTTTTAGGAGACAACCTAACCCCTCACCTCCGCCTCAAAGGTGCCTAAAATGCATTTTCCCAGAGAAATATTTCAAATAAAAATTGTAGATCCTTGTATGTGTAGTTGATATATCAATTTTACTGAAAATTGTTGGAACTATTTTGAAATGATTGCAAAATCCAATCAGTAAAGTGGTACTTCCGCTTGAGGAATTTCGACAGATAACGTACTTCTGGAACCCCATGTGATACCCCAGACGGAATAGCGTGTTTGAACTAATTACTATAACACTAAACAGAAAATGGTTAAATATTACGTAATGTTCTAAAAATAGAACTTTAGAGGCGGTGACCTTGAAAGGAAGTTAAAACTATAAACAATTAGCTATCGAATATGCATATTTACATATTTGTAAAAAATGAATGTGTGTGTGTGTGTGTCGGATTCATTGACCTTTAGATAGCAAGACTATGCATGTTTTTTGCAACATTGTGCCAGACTTGAGTGAAGTATTATTATTTCGCGCTGTTTGAAACACCAATTTTGGCGGAAAAAAAATTTTTAAAAAACTTGTTTTATTTCCTTAAAAATATAATATTAAAAATCATTCACTCATTTCATTTATTTATTGTGATGAAGAACCCTCTGTAATCTATAAAAACAGATTTAAATGATAAATATAAATACAAGCGAGAGTGTTTTCTACTTCAAACACGCATGACCAACTCCATGCCGGCCTGGTCATACTCTGAATATAAACTCTCGCAGCAGGTTGGAGGGGTGAGGGCAAATGAGGCAATCCCCACTTTACATCATTAAGATTCCCCCTACTGCCAATAGAAAGAACGCAGCGAATTTTAGGTGAACAATAGGGCATATATGTAAGCAGTTTTTCTCTTCCAAAAATATTTTTTAAGAAAATGCACTTAGTATTCCAAATTAATGAAATTCATCGGTGTTTTTATGGAAAAATCATAAAAACTAAAAACTGTTCAGTAAAACACAGTTCCGGCTTATTAATTTTTCCTGAATTAATGGATTGCCAAAATTCCGAGTTTCAAGAAAAATTAGTAAGCCGGAACTGTGTTTTACTGAACAGTTTTTAGTTTTTATGATTTTTCCATAAAAACACCGATGAATTTCATTAATTTGGAATACTAAGTGCATTTTCTTAAAAAATATTTTTGGAAGAGAACAACTGTTACATATATGCCCTATTGTTCACCTAAAATTCGCTGCGTTCTTTCTATTGGCAGTAGGGGGAATATTAATGATGTAAAGTGGGGATTGCCTCATTTGCCCTCACCCCTCCAACCTTCTGCGAGAGTTTATATTCAGAGTATGACCAGGCCGGCATGGAGTTGGTCATGCGTGTTTGAAGTAGAAAACACTCTCGCTTGTATTTATATTTATCATTTAAATCTGTTTTTATAGATTACAGATGGTTCTTCATCACAATAAATAAATGAAATGAGTGAATGATTTTTAATATTATATTTTTAAGGAAATAAAACAAGTTTTTTAAAAATTTTTTTTTCCGCCAAAATTGGTGTTTCAAACAGCGCGAAATAATAATACTTCAATCAAGTCTGGCACAATGTTGCAAAAAACACGCATAGTCTTGCTATCTAAAGGTCAATGAATCCGACACACACACACACACACATTCATTTTTTACAAATATGTAAATATGCATATTCGATAGCTAATTGTTTATAGTTTTAACTTCCTTTCAAGGTCACCGCCTCTAAAGATCTATTTTTAGAACATTACGTAATATTTAACCATTTTCTGTTTAGTGTTATAGTTATTAGTTCAAACACGCTATTCCGTCTGGGGTATCACATGGGGTTCCAGAAGTACGTTATCTGTCGAAATTCCTCAAGCGGAAGTACCACTTTACTGAATGGATTTTGCAATCATTTCAAAATAGTTCCAACAATTTTCAGTAAAATTGATATATCAACTACACATACAAGGATCTACAATTTTTATTTGAAATATTTCTCTGGGAAAATGCATTTTAGGCACCTTTGAGGCGGAGGTGGGGGGTTAGGTTGTCTCCTAAAAGTGCTATTTCTGTTTTTTAATATACCAATTTACTCTAGATTTGAGAAATGCTATGCGCATGCGCAACAATGGTTTTGTACTTTATTACTCTAGATCGTGTCACATTTGAGAAATGCTATGCACATGCTTAAAACTTGTTTTGTACTTTATTACTCTAGATTGTGTTACATTTTGGGAAAAGTTATGCGCATGCGCAAAGTCGGTTCCCGAAGGTATAAATATAGATGCGTGAGGTATGGATCTCAGTCTTAGTGTGACTTCCTACACGTTAAACATCGTTCAAGATGGCAACATTTAGCTGTGAGAAATGTGGAAACACATTCACTTTGAAGAAGAATCTCTATCGCCACCAAAGATACTGTAATGCAAACCAGATGTATGTCTGTAAGGGCTGTAAACGGACTTTTTTGAATAGATATAACGGCGAGCGACATGAAATAGTCTGTGCTGACCGACCTCCTGTAAAGAAAGCTCGATATGATAATTCAGGCGCTGAAAAGGCATGTGTGGAACCAACTAAAGCGGAATTGTTGAAACGGGCATCTGAAGAATATGAATCGGCATGTCGGGGGAGAATAAGGTCATAGTTTCTGCAATCAGCGGAATTTGAAGATCTATCTACGTTTCTGCAGTCGATTAAAAGGCGTCTATACGAGCTCATTAAACAACAATTGGAAGAGAAACGTACGCTAAAAATTAATATAGTGGTGGAATGTCTGTTTGAGAACACACTCGGGGAACAAACTGATAGATCATTTAAAACTCGGAATAAGGCCATTTATATGGACACAGATATCGGTGAGTTTCTCGAACATATATTCAAGAAATTAGTGAACGAAATGGAAGAGGCACAGTTAGAGAAGAGTGGATGGAAGCTGGTTGGGATAGATGGAGCAAGGTTGCGGATAAATATGTACAAGCCGCGAGGAGGGTCGACATATATCAAACTTCCTAAATCTATCGCTGCTAAGAAGGCTTGTATAAATCCGGAGAATTACGACGAGGAGTGTTTTAAATATGCTGTATTAGCAAAATTTGTGGATAAAAAACCTCAACGTGTTAGTAAATATAAAACGCTGGTCCATCCTTATAATTTTGAGTGCGTTTCATTCCCCACGCCTCTTCACCAGATCAAAAAGTTCGAAAAAGTAAACAATATACAATAAATGTATTCGGGTTGGATGGTGATAATAGTGTTTACCCGCTGAAGGTTGTTAAAGAAGAACTGCAAGACCATCGCGACCTTTTACTCATGCAAGATGGAGAAAAACATTATGTTTTTATTAAACATTTCAATAGGTTGGTTTCCGGGCAAAAAACAAACTATGCGCATGCAATACAGTTGTGTAAACGCTGTTTTACACACTTTGATGGGCGTTATGGAAAATCAGCAGAGGGTAAACTACAAGAACACAGGATATATTGTGGCGATAACATTCCAGCAGCTGTTAAACTCCCAACTGAAGAACCTTTTATAGAATTTAAAAACGTTGAACGTCAGCTAAAAGCAAATTTTGTGATTTACGCCGATTTCGAGTGCCTTTTAAAACCTATACCTTCATGTGCGCCTTCCCCAGCCCGATCATCTACAACGAACTATCAGGAACATGAACCGTTTTCTTTCTGCGCCTATGTAAAACCCACCGATGAAATAGAACATCTTTGGACGCTTAAAGAACCATTTCTATATAGGGGAGAGAATGCAGCCTAAAAATTCTTACGTCATCTAAGCGATTTATCAACAGTCATTGGCAAGATGTTAAACAAAAATGCGGACATAGTGATTAGTGAGTTAGAAGAAAGAGAATGGAAGGCAGCTGATACCTGTTATCTCTGCAATCATACATTCAGCGAAGCCAACCATAAGGTGCGGGATCATTGTCATATTTCAGGCAAATATAGGGGCGCTGCATGTAATAATTGCAATTTGCGATGCCGGCAACCAACTTATGTTCCAGTATTCATTCACAATCTCCGCGGGTACGATTCGCATTTTATTATTAAAGAATTGGGGAAACTTCCAGGCAGAGTTAATGTAATACCTCATACTGAAGAGAAGTTTATTTCATTTGCAAAGTACATTAATGGTATTCAATTTCGCTTCTTGGATTCATTCAGATTCATGGCAGAGAGTCTGGCTCAACTAGTTAATTACTTACCAAAATCTTCTTTCATGGAAACTGCGAAATATTTCACTGAAACGCAGCTGCCCCTTGTATTAAGAAAAGGCGTTTTCCCGTACGACTATGTGAGTTCCTGGCAGAAATGGGATGAAGAAAATTTACCACCTAAGGTTGCATTCTACAACGCCTTGACGGACAGCCATATTGGCGAAGAGGATTATAACCATGCAGTGAAGGTGTGGAACGAGTTTCATTGTACAACGTTGGGAGAATATAGTGATATCTATTTAAAGACAGATGTTTTGTTGCTGGCTGATGTCTTTGAAAACTTAGACGTGTGACAATGAGTACTCATAAAATCGATCCTGCGCATTATTTCACTGCCCCCGGTATGGCGTGGGATGCTATGTTGAGGTTAACAGGCATTAAATTGGAACTTCTGCTTGATTATGAAATGATTCTAATGGTCGAACGTGGCATAAGAGGAGGTATCTGCCAGGCTTCCCTACGGTATTGCAAGGCCAATAATAAATACATGCAAACCTATGATCCAACGCAAGAGTCAGTATTCATCATGTATTACGATGCAAACACTTTATATGGTGATGCACAGAGTAGGTTTTTACCTTATGGAGGCTTTGAATGGGTGGAACAGCCGGAAGAGATTCAAGTTCAAGACATCCCTGATGATTCCGACTTTGGATATATATTAGAAGTGGATCTGGAATATCCAGAACATCTTCATCCGCTTCACACCGACCTCCCGTTTCTTGCAGAAACAATGGCGCCTCCTAACAGTGAGGGAAATATTAAAAAATTGATTCCTCATCTTGGCAAGCGGGAGAGATACGTGGTTCACTACATTGCTCTTAAACAGGCCCTCGATTATGGGCTGCAGCTGGTGCGGGTTCGTAGAGCCCTTCGATTTAAGCAATCACCATGGCTTCTTCCTTACATCAAATTAAACACGGATATGAGGACTCGTGCAACCAACGATTTTGAGAAGAATCAGTACAAATGATATAATAATGCAAACTTTGGGAAGACTATGGAGAATGTGCGTAAAAGGATGAACTTTGAGCTTGTCACTAATGATAGCAGATTAATGAAATTAATTGCAAAGCCAACATTCCTCGATGCTAAAATATATGATGAGAATTTGGTTGGTGTTAGGATGGCCAAAACGAGGATATACTTTAACAAAGTTCCGTACGTGGGCTTTTCTATTTTGGAGATCTCGAAGGATATAATTTTCAAATTTCATTACTCCATTATGCTGCAAAAATATGGACCAGAACGGCTTCGTTTAATATATACGGATACGGACTCCCTATTGTACCGTATCAGCACAGATGACATTTTTAAGGATATGCTGGAAATGGAAGATCATTTTGACACGTCAGGATATCATCCAAGCCATCCGAATTTCTCAATTAAAAATAAAAAGGTATTGGGGAAATTTAAGGATGAAGTGGATGGGCGCATAATTACCGAAGTGGTTGCATTGCGTCCGAAGATGTATGCTATTGATGTGGATGGGGATATAAAGAAGCGTGCAAAAGGCGTGCAAAGATCTACGCTTAAGAAACTTGGATTTGCCGATTATAAATCCGTCCTATTCAACGATGTCTCGATGTTAAGCATAATGAAATCGATTCGGTCGGTAGGGCATAAAGTCTACTCCACCTTAATTAATAAACGAAGCCTTTCAGCCTCAGATAATAAACGGTTCATCCTGCCTGATGGAATAAACTCGTTGGCCTATGGACACCGGGACATTTTAGTGCAGGATATTGATGCAGATTAACGTTTGCGTAAACATATTAGACCAAAAAATTAATTTTATGTTTTTTTTATGATACATTATAAATATTTTGGTATTAATTGATCAAAACAGTGTATTATACCATAAAAAATTAAATAAATGAGTTTTATTAATTATTCAATGTATTATACCATAAACATGTCATTGTAACAAATTGATAATAAAAAATTTGTAAAACAATTATATAAATGAGTTTTTTTATTCTAACTCCTCAAAAAATATTTATTAGCTGGTATGCATTTTTTAATAGGTATAATGTTAACACCCAGTATCATAATGGTTTGGTGTGATTAAACAGTATATGCTGATAAGACCAAGGACATCTACAATTATGCAATATCTTCTAACCAACTGTTTTTATCTATATATGTCTCGAGTGAGTCATAACAGCGGTTGTGCGGTCTTCTGACCGACTGAAATTCAATTAAAAAAAAATAATGCTAAGTTATCGCATTAGATTGACCTCAAGGTCGAAGATAGGATGATAGCGAGCTGCTCTGCGATATATATGTAAAACCTTCTTATCAGCTTAAATGTTGCGTCATCTTAACTTCCTCTCTCTCTTCCGTTGAAATCTACGTGCTATAATTAATAGGTGTAAGCAGTAATAAAAAAACTTTTTTAAACACACTACTACAACTAAACAACTAACTTGGAACGCGCTCGTACAACGCACATAAATTTATAGACGAGATCTTTTTCTACATAGGACCGAGTGGCATCGGTGGTCTACTGGTTTAGATAACCGACTGTGAGTGCTGGGTTTGCTGGTTCGATTCAAGGTCATGTAGAAATCTTTTTTTTTCTCTTGAATTTAGGTCTGGCCTGGGGTGGGAGGTTGGGGGCTATCTTTTGAATTTAGGTCTGGCCTGGGGGTGGGGGTGGGGCGCGATTTGGATAATATTTAATCTGATGACGTCATCTTTGAATTAAGCTCATTGATTTGGATGATGGCAGCGGCGTTCTTGCAACCCCCAAAAAAGACTTGGCTCCGTAGCCCTTGCGCCAGAACCGGTCTTTTTACCCTACTTCACCTAATTTTTTTAAAAAGACAAAATAAAATTTTCTCATCAATCAACAGGTGTAATTTATTTTTACATAAATTTAAAAGTTAATCATGAATTGTTAAGCACCTTTAAAAGGTGCTGTAAACACTGTATACATTAACTTAAATATACACGCAAAAAAAAAAATATTTAAATTAAGAGTAAATTACATATTAAAGTCATACAAATAATGAACCATATCCGGCATATTACTTTTACTTTTTATTTTCATATTAACATCAAGATGTTGCATGCAAACTTTGTACGGTTTGCATGTAAGATGTTTCTTAACAATTTCAGTAATTACAATTATTATCCCCCACCAAACAGTTTTTATTAACAACAGTGCCGCGTGAATATCAGGATAATTGGGGCACCACATGTACCATTCAAAACATTTTAATCATTATAAATTTATTTTATTTTCTTCGATATTAAATAACAATACCTAAATTGTAAGCCATAGAATAGCCACTAAAATAAAGTCATAGAGCAGCCGAAAAAAGGAAAGTATTTGACTGACATCACTGATTCAAAACTAGCAGAGCAAATAAATAGAAATAAGATCAGTGAAAGAACTTGAATAGTAAAAATAAAAGAGTGGCCGAGTGATGATGTTGGCAGCGTGATTAGAGTAGGATGGTGGCGTTGGCTGATGTGAGTCACTTAAAGAATATGAGCTTGTTTTAACAGTGGATTAGCAGACTGACTTTATAAACTCTTCAAAGCTGGTCTTGGAACTTGTTTTATTTTTTTTTATTTAATTTAGGGCTTTTTTGCTTTACTTTAAGAATTACCAATGCCCCGTTCTATGTTTCTATCCTAACCCTTCACACTGACCTCAAAATCCCTTTTGTCCATCAGTTCATAAAATTACGTTACAAGAAATTCCATGACCTCACATCCAACCATTCTTCAGTCCAACAACTCTCTTCTCTTTCTATTCCACAGAACCCTTCCAGGAAACTGAAACGCCACTGGTCGCACGACCATCTAATTTCTTGTTAGCATTTTCTAGTAATAATTAGGGAGTACATCCACTAGGAGGTATTCCTAACAAGACATTCACGCCCTTTTATATGACTACCATCATATTCACTTATAATGCTGTTTGTATAGTTGTGGATTTCTTAATAAAATACAACAAAAAAAATTATAATAATTTAAGGCGCGTCAACATCTATGATCATTGGCGCCCAGAGCCTTCTCAGTGCACTGCCGCCCACCGGAAAGTGTTCTCTCGTTACATATAGCACTGTCCATCACCGGACAGTGAGCTGTAAAGGCTCTCAGGAAGAAAAAAATCTAAGGGTAGCACACCTGGACTCGAACCCGGTACCTCCGCTTGGGAGTCCAGGACGCTAACCACTTAACTACTCCCTTCCCTGAGACTTGTTATTTTTTCAAAATTTAAATGACGGCTTCTGTTAAGGTTGATTTCCAGCTTTTTATACCAGTTTCAGCTAATTCTAATTGAGTGCCGAGTCAAATTCTAGAAGGATAATTAGTTGTCCAAGTTGAAACTTATTTGCCAACAAATTGCAATTGGCGTGACTGAGGTAGTAATGCGTAGTTGAAGTGCGCTTAGAGGCACAATGGTACAACTTGGTATGACTGTTTACTGAATCTATTCAGTTCAGCTTTCGTATGTCGAATTTGCTGGCTTGATTCCTACACAAAAAGATGATCACAATATAATGACCTCATTAAATATATACTTAATATATAAATCTGGAAGAAAATACTCAAATACAATTAAATTACATTAAATAAACTACATAACAGTTTGCAGAACTCTTTGAGGATGAAAGTGTTCTTTCGTAAACACTAGCAACCCCAGTAAAAGTGAAAGGAAATTTTAACTGATAACTTCTTAAAAAGGAATATTTCATGAAAAGTTGTTTAAGAAATTTCATTTCAAATTTCTCTTACTCCTAATTAAATAAGAGAAAGTAAAATGTAGTTATTATTACGAACGTGTCAAATTTTCGAAAATGGATTTTTTACCGGATATATACATGTATTGCGGTCCCATAAAAAAAAACAACAAAAAACTGTTTTTAACAAATGGTCTGTATGTGTAATAAAGAAAATGGCAGTATCACTTCGTATACGTGTAGATATTAACACACCGTAAATGACGCGAAAGTTTCTAGCAAAATTCATCACCAGGAATTGCGATTTTATTGATTTTTTTTTTTACCAGTTTTTCGCGATTGTCTCGAAAACGGTACCAACGATTTTCTTTAAGTTTCAGCAACTATCAACATAAATAAAAATGTCTATCACTTTTATTTGAATCATTTGTCTAGGAAATTTTAATTTTTTGGGAAGGTGCTCGGAGAAGTATTATCACTTCAATAAAATGTACGTGATCTAACAACGTACCTACTTTTAACACCCACTAGAAGAACTGATAGTATTCCAAATTTCGACAAAATATGTTAACTGGGAACTGTGCGACTTAAGAGGTTTTTGAGTTTTATGGAATTATACACGACTCTAATGATTTCCTTTAAACTTGAAATGCTAGCTGTAATAAAATTTTAATATCTTAAAAAAAAAATAAATTGTATTTTATTAATATTGTATTAACAGTAATTAGGTAAGAGAAAATCTTTTGGATGTTTTTATTTTCATAAAGAAATGCTTAGAGCAATGTGGGGCTCTTTATGAGCTGTGCTGCCAAGTGTTATATTTAGTTTAACAGATTATTTATGTTTCAGCAACCTTTGGTTGATACAGGAACAAAAAAAAAACGCTACAAGATTAACAAGAGATTAGATAAGAAAACTGAAGAGCACTGAGATTTAGCTGTCAATGGCTTTAGAGTGGGTAGAAAAGAACCAAAACAGAAAACTGACACAAAAATTCAAAAAAGGATGGATACATTCAGTTGTAAGTAGAGATACAGTTCACAGACCTCTATCATGCCTTCATTTTCTCTACCATTCAACAGGGTTTTCTTCTTCTTTTTTTATTTTCTTTTAAAAATAATCAGAAGTTGTTGATTTACTCTGCTTTCTGTTCAGGTCCCCGCTTCAAGTATGAACACCATTTCCGACTAATGACACGTATACAGTGGCATTAAAATTTTAGTTGATAAACATCGATTTGAAATGCTTTAAAAGCCTATGTTATAATCTCTTTGCTATTATTATACGTAGCTTAGTTTTATTTGTGAAGTAATTATTTAAGTCTTCTAGAGAACTTAGATAAACAAAACTTTACATTATTTCAAAATTATATTATTTATTTATTTATTTAATTGGAGTGATTAACTCATGTTTATTTGTTCTCTAATAATCATATATTTGTCTTTTTCTTCGTTCATAACTTGGTCCAACTTTTTATCTGATATATCCATGATTTGAAAATATCTTCTCTGACGTCCTACATATAATATCCACATTTAAGTTTATTCCCAAATACCACTATTTAAGCAATTTTTTTTCTTCGTCCCATGTAATGGATAACAAGTCTGTAAAACCTTTTTTATTAATTCAGTCAATACACTATAGGCTCTGAGACATTATTCGTTAACTTTTCTATTGCCCCTAGTATTTCATCGGTGGGATTCTTTCTCACCAGATTCCTTATCAATGATTTTCAACATCTTAAAACAATAAGTTTAGCTTGATTGTTGAGAGTCATCATATTTAAATCGGCATGTTAGACCTGAGCATACATTTCTATCGTACTTGATTCACCTTTCTACAACTTGTTATTCCACTCATTCACCTTTCTTTTTAATGTGTTTTTTTTTTCTTTCTTTTCACTTGTCCATATTCCATATTCTTTCTCTCATGAACTAGTTAACTTTTTGTAGCACTGATCAACATGCTTTACTTTTTCCTTCAACTTCCAGGTTGGTCATCCCAATCATATCTTCGATTTCATCAGCTACTGTCCTGTTTAGGCCATTCCATTTCTCAATAATTCTCAACATTGTTCCTCACACATTCGCCGAACAAATTATCAACATTATTTTGACATGGCAAGAAGTCCTCTCTTTGTTTCAGTGTTTCAGTTTTAAATTTACGAATTGTTCACCATTTGTGCTATTAACTTTAAATATCTTAGGACGTAAATGTGCTACAGAAGAAACTAATCACTGCTGCTCCATTCAATTCAATTTATTTGTTTAAAGGCCTTTTGCCTTATACAAGGAGTGTGGACATATACATACTGCTGCTTACATTTGCATTTCTGTATGTTTAACAACTAAAAGGTCAGAATCAATACCTGTTGTTTTAGGCTTAAAAAAGATGTAAATGTTATCAAAGGTAATAATTAAACTCATTATTGATTTTTTTTTATTTAATTTAAGACGCGTCAACATCTGTGGTCATTTGCGCTTGGAGCCCTATCAGTGCACCGCTCGGACAATGTTCTCTCGTTATAGATACACTGCTCATCATTATTGATATTAAATTAAATTAATTATTATCAGTTGTTATTGCATAATAATGATGCTATCATTATTAATAGTGTATTATAATAATAGCTTTTTATACACAAATGCAGAAAAACTGCAATAAAAGTGTAACAAAACTGAATATATGTCCGGGGTCTTACGTTGTAGTACTTATAGGAGGGTCCTGGTGTCAAAACTGTTCAGAAACCATGAACCACAATTCTCATTAAATTCATGTGATATAAGCAATTTTTTAAGGCAACATTAATGACTCCATCATTTAAATGATCTAACGACTCCAAAAATGATTGAAGCATTAGTAAAAACGTAAACTCTTATTGGTAAAAATGACCAAGTAGCAAAAATCTCACCACAGGTGACCTTCGTCGTTAACAATACTGCCTAAGTGCCAGTAACATTTAACTGAGCCTTACAGTTAAATGAATTATTAAAGTAAATTGAATATTCTAATAACATTAATGTGCAAGATGGCGTCCATTTAAAAATATTTCAAGAATGCTAAAACTATAGCTGTAGTACTTTATAACTTGTAATCTAGTGTCATATTGTTTATATCACACTGTTATATATGTTTATATCTAAATGTAAAAGGCTTTGTCCGTACATGTGATAAAAATACAAAAATTATAAGGATTTGTTAATAGATATTGATAAAAATAGATCAGAGACATTTTCCGTGGTAGCCTGCTTCATTTTGTGGTCATCGACCGGTTTCGGGCGTTCGCCCATCCTCAGGATGCGTTTTTCAGACAGTGTGCCAACACAGACTCGAGAGTAACTTAGTTTCACACTAACCACTGAGTTAGCTGTGAACTAAGTTATCTCGAGTCTGTGTTGGCACACTGTCTGAAAAACGCATCCTGAGGATGGGCGAACGCCCGAAACCGGTCGATGACCACAAAATGAAGCAGGCTACCACGGAAAATGTCTCTGATGCTTTCCAGCTCTGCGGAACCAACCACCACCACAGATAAAAATAGAGTTTGAGTCCAACAGTGCTTCCCCTTAGCTTTTCTCTTCCTAGTAGCCTTTACAGCTCACTCACTGATCAGTGATGGGTATTATCTAAAATGAGAGAACACTACCCGACGGCCGACGATGCACTGAAATGGCTACGGGGAACAATAGATCTCTCTAGTCGTAGTGCACTATTCCTTAAAAATTTTTTGATAGAAATCACTTCTTAAATTCTACATTTAGCACCCACTATTTTGTATAACTAATTTTATATCCCAAATCCGGACTGCCACCTGAATATCATAAAATTATCTAAACATTTTTTATAAGATTTATTTTGAAATGAAAATGAAGATCTTACAAATTATATTTACCTACTCAGTCCCGTATGAAGCCAGTTTAAGAAAGCAGTCAACTATTAGCTAGAACGAGATTGCAGGTTTAATGACACTTAATCCTATTACGGATATTCAATGAACTTAATCACCTATTAAATTTATAGCTTGGTTAAGCTTCTTCCTCATTAAACGTAAAACATTATAAACACATTCAAAAGTAGAAAATATTTTTGCGGACTTCGATTACAAAAAAAAAAATTCAAATGATTGTACTATTTAAATTATGCAATGGAATAATACTAACGGCATTTTATTTGGTTATTTTGTAAATTTTATTTTTAGTGTTCTCCAAGAAATATACATTTTATTCTATTTTTATGCCCTGAATATTTTTTTTTTAATGATATATTTTTATTTTGTTTATATAAAAATGTTTTACTTCTTTACTTATAAATTCTCAATCATATGAAACTTACGAAAGATATCTGAAAAATTTCACTGCTACTATTGTAGAAATATATAAGCAATCAAATAAATAAATAAATTATCTCTAGTAAACAGAATATCTATTTGGGTTCTCTTGGTTAGCACTAAATAACATAAACTGATGAGAGCTCCAAACAGAATTTCCATTTTCCGTACACACACAGCTCTGCACGTACATCCAAACATACATAAACTAAGTTAGAACGATAGAATAGCCACCACGAACATACTCATCCGGATGTATGTAAACGTAATACGTCATAACAATGAATGATACTGGAAGTTGAAGTGATGGTGGTTTGGTGACACACTATCAGGCGCTGTACGCACACCAATCACCTTCTCGCTCTCTCTAACTAGTAATTCATTCATTCCACATACAAACGGCCACTCAAACAACTTTAGAAACGACAATCCACAGTTTCTGTTAACAACCCTTAAAAGTTAAATTTAACCAAAAAAAGAAGAAACTTAAAATTTCTACCAAAATACTTTTTGCGCAAAAGTCATTCAAAATAGATAAAATATTTAATAGTGATTTAAATTTCTATTTTCTCAATAATAAACATTATATAATGCCCAAACTTTTCACAAAATTAAAAAATAAACAATAAATAAAAAATAAAAAAAAATAAAAAATCTGGTGTGAAACACTCACATAACTTTCTCTTACTCCTGTTCTCAAAATTATAATTGACAAATGTTATAGTTTGTGTACCAAATATAACGAAATTCCTTGAAAACTGAAAAAACTGTCCAGTAAAAGCGCACTTCCGGTTAACTAATTTTCTTGAAATACGAAATTTTGGCCATCTATTTATTTCTAATTAATTTTGTTTGGATGATAGAATTGTATAATCAATTATGATACCATTTTAGGGGAAGCTGCAACCCCACCCCTCCCCTAAAACTGCCCTTACATGAATTTTTCCAGAGAAATACCTTAAAGAAAAGATATAGATCTTTGCATTTTTATTTTGTATGCGAAGTTTCAAGAAAATCGTCGGAGCCATTTTTGAGAAAATCGCGAAACAATGAAAAAAATTATTTAGTAAAGTGTCAACACAAACGCACTTCCGGTTATCTAATTTTTTTCAAACTCGGAATTTCAACAACTATTTAATTCTATTTAACATTATTTAGATGGCAGAATTAATTGTCTAATAAACTGAAATAGCAGTTAAGATGAAAACCTAACCCCAACCCCTCCCCCGAAGTGCCCTTAAATGAATTTTTCTGGAGAATGTTTTAAATAAAAGTTGTAGCTCTTTGTATGTGAGTTGATATACCAAGTGTAAAGAAAATCGTCGGAGCCACTTTTGAGAGAATTGCAAAAACGTAAAAAAAACAACTAGTAAAGTGGTACTTCCGGTTGTGGAATATTGACACATAACGCATCGTCAGATCCCATGGTGATACCTAAACGTAATATCAAGTTTTCTACGATTTTTCGTTTTTGAGCTATGCTGTACACATACATACACACAGACACACACACACACACACACACACACACACAAACACACAAACACAGACCATTTGCTAAAAACCACTTTTTTGGACTCAGGGGACCTCAAAACGGATATTTCCTGTGAAAATTCAATATCGAAAATTGGACACGATTACAATACTTCCTCTTACTAGGAGTAAGAGAAAGTAAAAATAGCTATGTTCTGATTAAATCAACCATCATTTTCAATATCCGGTCTCCACATTTATATGGTTCCGGTCAATATATGAATAACGAACATTTGAATATGGACAAAAATTGGAAGAAAAGTTTCATTTGTAGAAAAAAGAAACCTAGTCAAAAAGATGCTAGGGAAATATATTCAAGCAAGATTAACTTTCTGTGTATGGTATTGTATTGGTATCGTTTTATGGATACCGGAAGTCGAAGTGAGGAATAAGTGTTGTTAGTTAGAGAGATTAGAGAATTGGTATTCGAAATGCGAACTACTGATTGATGAAAATAAACTATATTATAAAAAATAATAAAGTGTATTGAAATAGAAAAACTAAGATGCACAATTGTCAATGAATATAAGAATTGTGAAATGAATATAAATTATTAAAAAAGTAGTGTTAAAACCTTAAATAGGGACGCGCTCGCGATGTGTGATGGTGCTTCTGATGTGAACTTCTTTCGTACTGGCACTTAACTGATTGATAACTCGAACTTAACTGATCGATAACGCGTACTTAACTGATGGATGACTCGCACTTAACTGATTGGAACTCCAGTGGGCCGACGTTTATATTTGCATCACTCACACAGCGGCTGATGTGTAAGTACGTGCCACACTAAGACATCCCTCGTAGTATATTGACCCTAGGGGAGGTCGGTAGTTATCAAAGGCTGTTTTGGCCGGGGTGGCGACGCTTTGTTAACAGATGGTGGCCAGGTGGCCTCAAGGGGTGTACATTGACCCTTGTATGAAGGAAATACAAAAAGGGTTTGCGGCGGTTCTCTTGACTGTATATTGACCCCTGTTTGAAAGGGTTTTGCCGCAGTTCTCTTGACTGTATATTGACCCCCGTTTGAAAGGGTTTTGCCGCGGTTCTTGACCTGCAGATAGCGGCTGGCTGGATCCTTTTCCAAATTCCAACCACTAGTTATAATTTTTAGATTTATTTAAAACTTATATCTTCTTCCTTCTTCTTGCCATCACATCACAGTATAAAACAATTATTCTCGAAACTGTTAAAAAAAAAAGTCTGGTGTGAAACACTCACACAACTTTCATTTAAAGCAATTTACAATTATAATTGACAAATTTTGTAGTTAGCATACCATAATTCGCCGGTGTATTTATGGAGAAAATTGCGAAAATTGAAAAAAATACGAGTATGCTCAGTAAAAACTCACTTCCGGTTTATTGATTTTCTTGAAACTCGGAATTTTGGCAATCCATTTATTTCTAATTAATTTAGTTTAGCTGGTAGAATTGTGTAATCAACTTATGCTACCACATACTATAGAGGAAAACATAACACTACCGGACCCCCCATAAGCCCCCTTAATTGATTTTACCAGAAGAAATGTTGCAAATAAAAGTTTTCATGTATAGTTTACATAATTAGTTTCATGAAAATCGTTTGGAGCCGTAAAACAGAAAAAAATTGCAGAAAATTGAAAAATAGTTGTCAATAAAAACGCATCAATATTGTGAAACATTTTGAGGTAACCGATTTTAGCTGTTTCGAGAACGTAGTTACTAAGTAACCTCTAAGTACCACTTTCAGCGTATGTTCCCATCACCATCAGTAACACATTAGAAGCCATTAAATAGGTTCATTATTTAATTTGTATTTTTACTTTCTCTTATTGCCGTTAAGAGGATGTATTGTAATCACTTCAAATTTTCGATATCGAGGTATCACCGGAAACAAACATTTTGCCTCCTGAGTTCGAAAAAGTGGTTTTTTGAATATCTGTGTGTGTGTTCTCAGTATAACTCAAACATGGAAAATTGCAAAAAGTTCCAACTTGGTATTTCGTTTACGCTCTACCCCGGGCACTGATAATAAGGTCTTAGTCAAAATCGATAAACCAAAAATACTACTTTACTGAAGGGTGTTTTTTACTTCTTTGCTATTTTCTCAAAAATGGCGCTTACGATTTTCCTTAAATTTCTTATATCAACGACACGCGTAGTTGAGTACAGAGGTTTGCTGCTAGAGGATTATGGTGTGAAGATATGTTTTGGTAAAATTTATTTTAGCGAGATTTAAAAAAGTTCAAATATAAATGGAATTTTGAGATGTTTTTGAATGGTTAAATTACTGACTGAAAGTTTGAATAAGTAAGTTCTTATAGTGTTAAAAAAAAAAGGCTAAATAATGTTAGTTTGTCAAGTAATCAAGAGTCTGTACCTTTTGTTGTTAAGTTAAGAAAGTTTAAGTAATGAATGAATGTTTCAGATAAGTCTCTTATATTGTCCAAGATTTACTGAATGAAACCATGTTCTTTCACGATATTCTCAGAAAACTAACTTCTTTTAAATTTGATTTACTAACTAATGCATATAAGCTTATCACTTTTATTTAAACATTTTTCCGGGTTTTGGGGGTGTATGGAGGCAGCTTTAAATGCACTTTGGGTACTACTACGAGTGAAAAAAAAAAAGCGATTATTCGGAAACCAATTTGGACAAAAACTTTCAAACAACAGTTCCAGAAGAGCCATGGTTTGCCGGATTGCGATATTTGCTTGAGGTGCGTGTGGTTAACACGCCACAATTCTCGTTGCCAATTTGTTTTCACTCTCGCTAGTACTATACAGTAGCATTTTGAATTTTTCATTAAATTCCTTTTTTTTTTTAAAGATTACAAAAAAAATACAATTTTTTAAAATTAGTCAAAGAGGTTCTTGAATAAAGAGTCACGAAGTATATATCAACTAAGATCGAACAAGAGAAAACATAATTCTGGATCTGATATGAAAAGGGTAGTTCTGAAAGTGACAGAATAATTTTTTTTTTTTTTAAATGTATGACAATAGTGTATAGAATGTGATGATATCATGTCTGAAGAGGTGGGCATGTGAAAGGATGAAGTATCTTCGTTAGATCGGCTGACCGTAGAAAATAAAATGGAGGAGATACATATTTATCAGTCTAGTGACCACACAAAGAGTAGTAGAGCGGACGGACGATCCGTTGAAGTCTTCCAACAAGTTAGCGGTAACGATGTATATATATATATAATTCTACAATGCTTTATATAATTTTATTCCATAATCTGTATCAGATAATGGCAAATATATTGAAAATATTACTTAAAAAAACTCAAGTATCTATATATATATAATTAATGGTCAATAATAATGATAATTATACTCTACTTAATATACTTAATCATTATTCACTATTTCTTATTGACTTGTTTATCCATCTAAAACTGCGATATTGTTAGTGTTATTTATTTCAGAAAATTATAATGTACTGCATTATAATATTATAATTATAATGCACTTACGACTTGTAATGTCTCTCATAACTTTTTTCCAATAAAAGCTTTTTATGAAGCGAACACAACAAGCTGTCTGCATTAATGTAATATTTTCTCTTTTGGTAATCGTATAAAATTTTAGGAATTTATATTTAACGATAGTAAATGTTTTGATATTTCCAGAATATGAAAAAAATAAAACCTTACCAAATGAAGTGTGAGTAGTTGTTGGTCCCGCAGAGCTGGAAAGCATCAAAGATATTTTTAGTGATAGCGTGCTTCTTTTTGTGGTATCGACTGGTTTCGGGCGTTCGCCCATCATCAGGATGCTTTTTGTCAAACAGTGTGATTTGCACAGAGCAAATCTATGTTATTACACTGTTTGACAAAAAGCATCCTGTTGATTGGGGAACGCCCGAAACCGGTTTATACCACAAAACTATCACGGAAAATATCTCTGATGTATGTGTGAATAATTCAAAAAATTAACAATTACAAGAAGACAATCAAACATTCTAACTCGATATTCCAATTTCGGTCCCAATCTTCTTCTAGCTTTACGGGGGGTCGTGAGCCACTATGCTGCAGTTCTCCACAGTACTAATTGCAACTCCTCAACTCTTTTCCTTGATCATATCCTTGGAGCCTTATTTGGACTAGAACTCTGATTTTACTCAGTTACTGAACATTTGAAGCTACAGCTTTTTTGCGACTTTTACAATTTTTGCAGTTCCAGGAATTTAAATTATTTAAAGTCAGGCCTGCGTGGTAGGCTCCAGTCATTAACGGAGTAAGGCTGTTGGAAGAATGTTCAAATCCATATATTCGGTCTTGCATCTCCCGATCCTCTCTTTACTTCCAAATCCCAGTTTGAATACGATTCGATCAATTTCTTCATCACATACTCAAATTCGTATTCATCCGAGACATGTACCACTTGGTCGTCTGCAAATACAGTATACAGACATACTTCTTCTAACCATACCACTTCATTTTTTTTCTGTCAATTCTTGGAGACTTGTTCCACAAACAAGTTAAGCAATGTTGGTAGAAGAGAACATCGATTTGATACTCTTAGTAATTGGAACTTGATTTGTTAGACAGTCCGTCATTTTATGTAAACTTACGCACCATTGGAAAGGCTTTCTGTGGCCTTCATTCACACTAGATTCCCTCCAAGCTTTCCAAAACAACATTATGGAACGATGTTATAATCCTTCTGCAAATACACAAAGACACATGCACCCCTTGATTATACCCAGATGCTTCTCCAAAAGTTGAGACACAGTAAAAAAGCGGTTTAAATACAACCTTCCTAGTCTAAATCCTGCTCGCTCCTCGGCCATTCTATTTTGATAATGTACTTCTAGTCTGCTTTTTAATGTAAGGAGGAGAGAGAATTTAGTGAGAATGGGTTTTATAGAAATATAAACTAGAATATTAGCTGAACACTGTATAATGAGAGAACTCACAAACTGCCAGGGCTTTACAAGTATAATAGAAGTACGTGTAGGTAGCGACAGATATAGACTGAGTGATGAAAAAGATAATAGAAGGTTGCTGACTCGTAGTTAGCTGGTCGTAAACTGTTGTAAAAACTGTTCCCTTGTAGGGCTAGCTCGGCTATATATATATATATAGAGAGAGAGAGAGAGAGAGAGAGTCTCCCGTTCTAGTCTTCCTAACTAAGCGGTGGAATGAGGCTTCTAATCTAACTAGATTATCAATTCCGATTAACAATGCTCTGAAATTATTCAGAATTATGGCAGGATCAATATGGAAAAGAATATACAGGGAAATATTATTCAAACACACAGCCTCGAATCCCTTGTAAACCTTGGTTTGAAGAGTTGGATGAGGAAACGCATTTTCATACCACGATAATGTGTTGAGGTTTAACCATAACCTCACCAAGCAGCACCTTTATAAAATACGCATCGAAAATAGTCCCAAATGCGATTGCGGTAATGGGTAGGATGGCCATTTGCAATGGGTGGAATCAATCATTTGCTCTTTAGCTGTAACATGTATAGTAAAACAAAAGGGACGTTTTTAACCGAACTGTCCCGAGTATGTACGATTTCCTTGTAGCGCAAAAAGCATATTGGCATTAATGGAAAAGGAAGCGCTTTTTTGCATATATAAGTTCATCAAAGGGGATAAAATAAAAATATAAGTCAGATTAGGAATTATCATTCGGTATACTGTAGTTCTGTGTTCATTTCACTCATACTAGACACCAAAATAACATTATATATATATATATATATATATACATAAAGGCATATTAACCATAGAATTGTTTCTGATATGATATGTCTAAAAGATTAAGAATAAGAGCCGCATCGCTCAAGATACCCTTATCTCTGCAAGGATAGAGAATGAAGAAGGGGAAGAGGGTGCAGGAGCCTTATGGAAGATTAAAAGGGACATGTTAATTTGAAAAGACAGGGCTGGTTTCCTTCCACTAACATATTGGCAGTCAATTAGGCCATTAGAAGCCAAAGATCTAATATTGACCTGCAAAATGCAATATGTTGGTTTTTTCCAGCCCACAAAAACAAAATAACTGGTTAATGTAAAAACAGACAAAACTACAAAATAAATAAATAGATTATCAATTTTGTGTTTGTCTGTGCTCTTCGTATCCTATTAAAACGTCATAAAGACGACTTACACTATTAAGGAGAACCTCTGGAACTTTTGGTATCAAATCCTGAATTTACTCATTATGCAGGATCAACAAGCTAAAACCACCACTACAATTCAACTATAATTAAAGCATAAATTGGCCAAACAAAAGCATTGAATAAGATATAATAAATAAAAATTGATTAATCTTTACAAAAACAGCGATAAGGAAAGAAAAACTTCTAAAAAGATACTATCCAAAAATAAACTAAAAAAGGTAGTTTTCTTTTGAAAATTAAGTTGCCACAACAAAAAGAGTCTTGTGTTTTAAACATATATACACAAATGACTTTTCAATTTTTCCCAGTTCCAGCACATGTTTAAATATCTAATCACTTCTCTTCTAATCAATAATCCCAGGCCAAACACTTTGGACCCTGAACTCTTGAAATATCGGACAAGCGGCAATGAAATAAGGGTGATATCCTCCAACAACCCGTAATTATATAAGTTACAGATGGAACTGACATTAGTTCTACCACCTCTAAAATTCAAATTTAATTATTGGCCTCCTATTTTCATGTTATTTTGTATAAGGTTATACTCTGTTTGTAACATTAATGTAATGATTTTGTGCCAACATCAGTAAGTAAATTTTAATATCAGCTGTGAAATGAGATTATGTGAATATATTTTAAAAACTTGTATTTTGAGCTGGAATTTTTGGTAAACTTGAATTGGGTTTGTAAAAACCTTTTATAGAAATTTAAAATGGAGACCAAAAGTGAATAAAACTGGACATGAATCGACTTTAAAATTCAATGTTTAGAGAGAGAGAATTAATTGCTATTTGGTTAATATTGTTCAAACACAAAAGTAATTCATTAGCTAGCTATTCCTTGACAAAATGTGGAATTATGTAGATACAAATATACAGACTCCAAATTGTATTATAATATGGAACTATAATAATTAATTTTGTAAATTTACAAATAGTCACATCGCAAAATAATAAACTTGGAGTTATGTCCGTAATATTTATCTCTTTCACTCACCCATAGCTCTCTCTTTCTCTTGCTAGAATAAATAAATTAAATTGAAAAATTTTTTAATAATGGAATTTTGACTTTTATTTTGACGTTATTAATACGGCATTAGATGGGGGAGGAAGAAGATTGCATTTCAGCGTGAGTGAAACAGCGAAACAGTGAATGAATGAAGTTACACGGTAATCTAACAACCAATACATCTATCAGCAACACTTGAAACCTTAACCTTACACGTGTCCCAGGAACGCCCTAAAATCCGTTTTTTCGAAAAAAAAAATGTTTTAATTAAACTGATACATGTATAGATGTGTACATTAGCATTTCAAGTAACGGAAATCGAGGGATTTGATTATTTTTTTTTAAACTGAGAGACCAATTCCGTAAAATTGTGAGCCGACAACTCACTGAGCTGTGAAACCATTCATGACTGGAAGCTTGACAGACATTGTATAAAGATATATGGCAAATCTATCCACCTCCTTATTCCCTAAAATTCCCATATGACCTCATATTTAGACTTAAATTACATCCTTCAAGGAAGAAAGCTTTTCAAGACTTTTGGAACAAATTTGGAAGTGAAGACACTTAGCGTTTAAAACGCAGCTTGAATGTCCAAGCAGACACAAACGCCAGTTTGAGTTAATGATACCGTACCCAGCAAAGAATAGCCTAAACTTCAGCCTAGAAACAGTGGTCCATTAACCAAGAGATATTGTCAAGTGATTTCCTATCTCAAAAAAAAAAACCGCAGCTCCAGAGCTACTATTCATTCAGGAACTGTTCTATATCATCGGAGATAATTATCACGTATCACACAAGGCGGACCCAATCTTAACCAGTCTTCCCTAGTAGTAAAATAACCTGATACTGTAAGAATGATAAAACCAAACTTCTTCAGATGAAAAACCTGTAATAGAGACTTTTAAAATCATCTCGCAATGAATGGATAGAATGATCATTTTCGTTTTCCCTGCCAAAATCCTGTCTGTTTAATCATATAACAGATTTTGATTGCCAAGTTTTTTCACCACCATGATAAAAAGCAGTGGGATCCCCAACAAAGCCACGATAACAGCAGCTGTCAACAGTAAGAGAAAGTAAAAATACTTACTTATTTAATTTTTTTTTTCCTCCGCCATGACTACGGCGTAATTTAGCCATTCTACGCCGCGAGGCCCAGTATAAGTGGACTGCAGTGGCATTCCATTGATGTTCGTTTAGTTGGATATCTACAGGGCACATGAGAACAATCTCGGACCCAAACAAATTCACTCCCCACCCCACCGCTAGTAAAACATGTTGCATAAAAAATATAATGGTGATATATTTTACACTGTAATCTGTTTTTTTAACAACGGAAAAGCTATGAATTTTTAAAGTAAATTATAAAAAAAAAATCAGCTTTCAATGGTGCTTATTGATTATTGAGATAAATATTTAACAAAGTTATATCGAGAAAAATTTTAGATATCGAGAAAGAACAGAATAGATACAATTAAAATGAGTTGAAAAGCAAACTGTATATTAAAATTTCTCAATTTTTTAATTAACTTAATTAAATGCTAATATAATTACAAACTAAAAATAGATATTTCTGAACATTTTCCTTATTCAGCTCATTATAATTGTGTATTCTATTCTATTTTTATCTAAAACCATTTGTTCAGATAACTTAATAAAATAATTAACTCAATAATCAATAATAAGCACTGCTGAAAGATACATTATATTTTTTTTTTATTTTAATAATTCATAAATTTACCTCTGACAAACAATAAAAACTACAGATATAGAAGGTTATCTCACATCATATCCTTGAATGTAACAGTATGCAATACAATAATTTTTGTTGAAGGGAGGGATTAGCTAAATAGTTAGCGCATTCGACTCTCACGCGGTGGTCCCGGGTTCGAGTCCAGTGGTTTCCTTAGATTTTTTTTCCTTTCTAGGAGCCTCTACAGCTCACTGTTCGGTGATGGACAGTGCTGTCTGTAGCGAGAGAACACTGTCCGGTGGCTGGCAATGCACTGAGAAGGCTCCGGGCGCTAATGACCATTGATGTTGACGCGCCTTAAATTAAACAAAAAAAAGTAATTATTTTTGTTCAATTATAAATCAATAAAATAATTTTCTGCAATATGAGATAATTTTGTAACATAATGCATAATGTATCAGAGACATTTTCCATGGTAGCCTGCTTCATTTTGTGGTCATCGACCGGTTTCGGGCGTTCGCCCATCTTCAGAATGCGTTTTTCAGACAGTGTGACAATAAAGACTTGCACAGAGCAAAGTTAGTTTACACACTGTGTAAGCTAACTTTGCAACTGCTAAGCAGAGTGTGTAAACTAACTTTTCTATGTGCAAGGTGTTGTCACACTCTCTGAAAAACGCATCCTGAAGATGGGCGAACGCCCGAAACCGGTCGATGACCACAAAATGAAGCGCAGGCTACCACGGAAAATGTCTCTGATGCTTTCCAGCACTGCGGAACCAACCGCACAACAATAATGCATAATGCATGTATCTTGTCTAAAAATATCTAAATTGTATTCATTTATTGTTTTATTTTGTAGAATTTTGTACAAGATTATAGACTGCCTAATCTGTAGGTGCCTAACCGCAATTTCCATCACTGGAATTCATTCGTTATTATTATTTACTCTAGTCCTATAACAAAGAAACAATATTAAGTGTAAAAAAAAAAAATCATTATAATGTTAATTTTTTGTGTTTCCCGATTTTTTTCGAAACCTTTGTGGCAGATGCCCCCAAAAATTATTCATAATCAAATATTCAGAATATCAAATATCAACTTTCTGCAATTTTTCCTGATTTGAGTTTTGCTGACCCCGAAAGACTAAATTCTGATAATATTTCTCTCGCATGCTTTCTCATACTTAAAAGTGTACATCTCTTGGGAAAATTGTATGTCAGAAGTCTAACACTTGAGTAATATTTCCACTTAACAAAGAAAATTAAAAATTAATGAAAAATTAGAAAAAAAAAAACATTATTTGAACTAAAACAACAATAATTAGGATATTCTACTTACAGTAAAACATTTTTAATGAACAGTAGTTCAGCATTAAACTGTCAGCACTTACCTGCAACAAGAAACACCAAAAATAAGAAAATAAGACAAATATATTTCAAATAAAGCAAATATTTCACAATAAAAACAAAAAATAAATCATAGAAACTGTATATAAGGTTGATCCAAATTGGTCCGAAAACTTGGATCTTTCAATGATGATACCTAAAAGCAATAAAAAAATTGGAGATTGATTGGCTATTTTTCATTGCATAACAAACAAAAGGCATGAAAACATCAAATATTTATTAAATTGAGAAAAACACTTAAAGTTTCCGCGATGAGACCGCTATAATATTGGAGTGTTCCATTAGCTTTCAAAGTGTAACGATCCTGAAGGGCGAAACGTCGGTTTCTAGCAAATCACTGACTGATGCGGCTCTCAACTCGGAAAATCAAGTGTTTTTTCATGAAAATGGCCATGGTAATTAATAGATCATATCTTAAATAATTACTTTTTATAAAATTATTTTAATTTCCAAATGGGGAAATTATATATTTAGTAAGATTGTCATAATAATCATAGAGGTTAAAAATAAATAAAACGGATATGGACCAAAGAAATAATTAAATGTCCTGACATAGAGAAATTATAGAATATTGCAGTTGTCAAAGAACAATCATTACAGTAAGTATATTTTGCAGGGAAGGGAATAGCCAAGTGGTTAGCGTACAGGACTCCCACGCGGGTTCAAGTCTAGCTGTGCTACCCTTACATTTTTTCTTCTTAAGAGCCTCTACAGCTCATGGACAGTGTTGTCTGTAATGAGAGAACACTGTCCGGAAGCCAGCAGTGCACTGAGAAGGTTCCGGGCGCCAATGACCATAGATGTTGACGGGCATTATATTTAAAAAAAATCTGGTGTGAAACACTCACACAACTTTCTCTTACTCCAGTACTCAAAATTATAATTGACAAATTTTATAGTTAGTGTACCAAATTTAATGAAATTCGTCGAAAAGTGAAAACACTGTCCAGTACAACTGTCCGGTTTACTAATTTCCTTGAAACTCGGAATTTGGGTCATATATTAATTTCTAGTTATTTCAATTTGGATGACAGAATTGTATAATCAACTGTGATAGCATTTCAAAGAAAAACATAACCCCCCTCCCCCAAAAGTCCCCTTAATGAATTTATCAGGGGAAAAGTTTCAAATAAAAGTTGTAGCTCTTTATATGTATAGTTAACAACGCTGGTTTAAAGAAAATCGTTGGAGCCATTTTCGAGAAAATACCAGAAAACTGAAAATTATATTTCAGTAAAAACGCACTTCCGTTATCTATTTTTTTTCAAACTCGGAATTTCAACAACATATTTAATTCTAATTAACATTATTTAGATGACAGAATTGTCTAATATACTGAAACAGCAGTTAAGATGAAAACCTAACCCCACCCCTCCCCCAGAGTGCCCTTAAATGAATTTTCCTGGAGAAATGTTTCAAATAAAAGTTGTAGCTATTTGTATGTGTAGTTGATATAGTAAGTTTAAAGAAAATCTTCGGAGCCATTTTTGAGAAAATTGCAAAACGTAAAAAAAACAACTAGTAAAGTGGTACGTCATCCGTTGAGGAGTTGACACATAACGCACCGTCAGATCCCATGTGTACCTAAACGTAATATCAAGTGAACTTTTCTACGATTTTGTTCGTTTTTGACTATGCTGTTTCACATACATCCCACACACAGCACACACACAGACCACACACAGACACACACACACACACACAGACCATTTGCTAAAAACCACTTTTTTGGACTCAGGGGACCTCAAAACGGATATTTCCGGGGAAAACTCGATATCGAAAATTTGACACGATTACAATACTTCCTCTTACTAGGAGTAAGAGAAAGTAAAAAGAGTATATTTTGTTTATTTAAAGACAATACATGGGTTAGAAGGTGGTAATTTGTATTTCGATTATTAAAATATTATTCATAATTTATAATTATGATTTTTAATAAAATTCAGAAAAGAAAGTAGAAAGAAAAATAGCTAGAAATTCATAAAAGTATAAACATAAGCCAACTTTTAATCATATTTTTAGCACAGATTTAGATATACGGTAGTATCCAGTCTTATTCGAGTGACAGAAATAATTTCTCAACATGCCTTGAAAGAAATCTCTAGCATAATACTATTAAATATAAAATAAAAATAATATCACGTCTCATGTGTGTACAACGCATCTCTCCTCCATCTTTTCCATTACATTTCAGAAACAGACACACTTGCACACACCTTCACCACTTGGAACATAAAGTTTTAATTTAGAGCAGATGTAATGGAAGAACATTCTCTACCTCTCTCCTACTCACAGATAGTAACTATGCTAAAGAATATATACACACACACGCACATATATATATATATATATACAACTTTGGCCCGTGATATATAACTCATTTTAATTATGTCTGGCGTCCGGAAGTTCATGTACACATATGCTAAACTAAAATGCCCGGGATAACTTTTTCGATCATATACAGCCGGTGAGAGATAGAATACTTCGGCTTATTTCATTCTCTAACACTGTTTTTCTATTTTATATATATATATATATTAAAAAAATATATATTAATATTATGTAATTTATTTTTGTTTTTTTAATTTTATTCTACATTCAATATCATTATCACAAACCTTTGTAAATTATATGTTTGGTATCGAAATGTCAGAGATTGATAAATAATGGAAAAAATTATCTAAAAGCTAGTTTGAAGTTGGTTATTAGACCCTAAATTACTATATATAAAGTAAGCAGCCTAATTTCGACATTCCGCGCTTGCGGAGACAGCAAATGACATGAATGAGATGGAGAATGATTTCTGTTGACAAAAGACCTGCTGAAGAATAATGCTGTCCTATTATTAAACTTTATAAAGTACCGAAAGGAAAAGGCATCCCGCCCCCCCCCCCAAAAAAAACATTTTCTACATTAAAATATACCTAGCCCTGCCATAAATACTGATCCAAAAGTTCAATCAATCATTGATTGTAAATATCGTTACCTAGTTTAGTTACATTTTGTACCTTTTTAATAAAGGTTTCGAAATCGGCACGAAATTGTAGGAAGCATATTCATGTAGAAAAATAATTGTAACGGTAAGCAATGCAAGTGCAGAATCTGCCTTAAACAAGAAAATAAGAGAATAAAATCAAGTAGCAGTCACTCATTAATAAGTCTGTATGTAAATATACAACAAAATTAATGTATATGTTTATTTTTACATATATTATTTGAAATACATGATGATTCATTAAATGTATAATACAGAAGAAATAGAGGCAAATTTATGTTATTTATTCAAGTAGCATAGTCATTGCGTTATACGTACTTCGCTACATAATTCCAGTGGCGGCTCGTCTCCATGTTCCTTCGACTCCCCCCACCACCACCACCGGGGTTCTTACAATGTATTCACTGAGCCACACACCATTTCTTGACATTTACATATAGAGTACATTTTTATTTAGGCCTTTATTATATATTTCCTCCTTACCTTCATTGTATTTTCACAAATAAACTATAACCACATAACTATTCAAATCCCTTCCACCAACTGAACATCCATCTTGCTTATTTTATATGCAAGGATATAAAGATAAAAGGAAAAAAAACAATAAAAAATAACAAAAACTAGCAGATATTTAAATACAATATTGTCCATCAATGTAGAATTATTTAAAATTTTTGAGGACAAATTTATTTAAATATTCCATAATTAATTAACAGCAAAAGAATTTGAGTAAAACGTTCAAATAATTTACATCAACATTATTACTACTTCCAAAACGTTATTATTATTATTCCAAAAATATATATATATATATACAATCCTCTTTATATTATGAATTCAAAGTGAAAATGAAAAAATAAAAAATTCATTTTTATTTAACACAGTTTATGAGAATATTGAGATCAGTATCTCCATTTGGTCTTCACAAAGGCAAAGCACCAGCCATAGCCGCCAGTCTCTCACTCGGTATAGTCATTTCAATCTCGCTCTTGGAAGCAACCAAAAGCTAAAGAAACTTGACGAGCTCCAAACGCGCAGCTATTCCGCAACCCTACTAAGAACCTTGAAAAACTTGCAGTTTTATTTATTCTATACCACTTTTCAAATGACCGAAGTCCTTTGCCGACGGCTGTGATTGTTGCAGATCATTACCGTTCACTAGACAAGGTAATTTTAATGAGAAACATAAGATTTACACTGTCTTACCCATATTCAAACAATTGAGTTCTACTTTTCCATTCCATGGATGATATATCATCATACAGCAGGGAATCCAACCTAATCCTATTTTCAAGAAAATTGCATCACTCTCATCGAAATCCTTCATGCGACTAAAATGACACGCTTTCGGATAGACATAATCAAATGTGAAGATTAAGCGAGGCATTTTGATAGGTAATTTAGTTTCAGAGGCGGCTTATCACCAAAATTCTTACCCCGTATCTTCTATTTGCTCACTATATCTGTTGGATTTCATATTTGTCATCATACGGCAGGTCACAATGTTCTTTGAATTCTTGGAACCAGGAATATAAAAGAGCAACCAGTACCGACATTCAACTATCTAATAAATAATTAATTAAAAATCCAATGTTCTTCTTCGTAAAGAAAGTAATCAATGCAGTGTACAAACTTGCCGCTGACAAATCGCATTCCAAACCTAATCGACTAGAAACTGGACTGCATGCTCAGAATGTATTAACATGTCACTGTTTGCCCGGCCAATTCATGCTTGATAGAGCAACAAAAATTGCTTTGTAAAATTGAACAACCTAATAATTGGTGGTGTAAATTTACTGTTTAAAATATGAATGATTTATTCTTTTTGTTTTTTAAATAAATATAAAAAAAAATCCGTGGAATTGATGAAATATAAATAATATATATATGACACAAGGTGGCTAATCAGATACAAATATAATAATAAAGAAATTACAAATATATATATATATGGCCATTTATAAATATACCAAATATATATATTTGGCCATTCACTCGGCCTGTCTTCACTACGGTCGCTCTGACGTATTCCTGGTTCCAAAAGATTAGGATCTGCCGGATAATGTCAAATATGGAATCTAACAGATATACGTAGCAAATAGAAGATATACAGTGAGAATTTTCGGTGATAAGCCTGTACATAAGACGACGTTGAATCCAAGTTACCAACTACCACCACTACAACTACGGAGCGACCAACTAATATACCTATGATCAGCACGCCTGCTGTAGATCTTGCCAAAACTGCTAAGCGTTCATCTTCAAAGAAAAGTATATATAGGGGAGGGATTATACAAGTAGTTAGCTTACTGGACTCCCACCAGATTTTCTTCCTAGCAGCCTCTACAACTCACTGTTCGGTGATGGACAGTGTTGTCTGCAGCGAGAGAACACTGTCCGGTGGCCGGCAGTGCACTGAGAAGGCTCCGGGTGCTAATGACCATAAATGCTGAAGCGCCATAAATTAAAAACAAAAAATAAAAGTATATATGAAAAAATTGCAGGCGTTGTATGTATCAAGAATATCCGACACTAACGTCAAGTCTTTGAATTAATTTGCCAAAATGTGTGTGCATACTATGAGCGCCATGATAAGAAGGATGTATTTTTTATTGGACAAATGCTTTATGTATTTCGAGCAGTTAGTATTTGGAGCCTTGATATTGAAATCCATCTATCAGGCCTGCCCAACATTCTGGAGAAGATCGTTACAGCGATGATCTGGTGCCATAACAGTTAAACGTATAATTTTTTTTTTCGGAAAATCATTTTTCACTAAAGGAACCTCTGCATAAATAAGGGAAATTTAATTATTAATGGATAATTTAACATAATTTTTTTACCAGCTGTAAGATTAAAGTTTGCTTATTTTGTTAATATTTTTTTTTTTTTTATCTTTTTACTTGAAATTTACAACCGTACAACATAACGCACAACAAGTAAATATGTTGAGAAGAAGTATAAATTGGCGTGCAGTTAACGTGAATGTTGGTCACCCAGCGGTGACCAACCTTAATTCAAGTGATCTCGTGGCTATCGGCGCCTGAGCCGTCGGACTGGATGTCCGGGAAGTGATCGGGAAGAAAGGTGTTGTACGAGAGGGTTCGGGTGCGATCTGAGCTTTTCATGGAACTTGATATAACGGGATTTAGCAAGGTCTGCTACGAATGGAACTTTGAGATCAGTATGTAGAGTTAGGTTTGAAACATAGAAAGGAGCGTTAGCTATTCGGCGAAGAATTTTAGATTGTAAGGTTTGTATGCGGTTTAGATTTGATTTTTTGGCAGCGCCATAGAGTTCTAGTCCGTAAGTCCATATCGGCATAAGGAGAGAAGTGTATAGTCTTATTTTATTGTGTAAAGTTATTTTTGAACGTTTGTCAAGTAGTTTAGCGAGCAGTCGGTATCTTGTGTTGAGGTCTTTTCTTTTCAGTCGAGTATGAGGATTCCATGTAAGTCTTTTGTCCAGGTATAATCCAAGATATCTTACATGATCTGCAGGCGGTATAGGATTGTTGTGTATGTAGACCGGAGGAAGGATTTTACGGTTGAGGGTGAAAACAATGTATTTAGATTTAGTAGGGTTTATTTTGATTCTCCATTTTGGTAAGCCAATTTTCTATAATACGAAGATGGGCTTGCAAATTACGAATTGTGAGGACGGGGTCAGAACCTGAGGATAGGATTGCTGTGTCATCGGCGAAGGTGTGTATAGATGTACAAGGATGGGTTGGTAAGTCAGCCGTGTAGATGGTGTAAAGAAAAGGAGCTAGGATACTTCCTTGAGGAACACCAGCAAGGATAGGATAAATTGAGGACTGCTGGGTTCCATGACATACCTGGAAATGTCTATCCACTAAATATGATTTTATAATAAGGAAATATGTGGACGGTAGCATGCTCTTTAACTTCCACAATAAACCCTCATGCCAGACTCTATCAAATGCTTGGGAAACGTCTAGAAAAACACCCGCACAATATTGTTTCGATTCGAGAGCGATAGCGATGGCGTCTACAACTCGATGCGCTTGTTGGTTGGTGGAGTGGGATTGGCGGAATCCAAACTGATGATTCGGGATGTGTTGTAAAGAGGTAACTATTGCTTGAAGACGGGATAATAAAAGTTTTTCTAAAATTTTACCGAGAACCGGAAGAAGACTTATTGGTCGATACGAAGTAGGACATTGCGTATTCTTATTAGGTTTGCAGATCAGTTTGATATAGGAGAATTTCCATGAAATAGGGAAATAGGTTGTTCGAAGGACTGCGTTGTAAATTGCCGTGAGAAAAATTATTGCCTTTCTGGGAAGCTGGTAAAGTACGTTGGAGGTGATAAGGTCATAACCAGGACTCTTCTTTTTTGGGAGATGGAGAATGACTTGTTTGACTTCTGCGGGTGTAAAGCATTTAGGAGGGAGTGAGAGCTGTAGAGGGATATCAAGTTCGTTTAAGATTTTGTCAGCGTGACTGTAATTTATAACGTCTGCATGTGGGCTGAATACGGAGCAGAGGTGCTCGGCAAATAGTTCGGACTTTTCTGAGTCAGATTTGGCCCAGGATCCGTAATTTCGTCTAAGGGGAGCGAGAATATTCTTATATTTTAAGATTCGTTTAGTGGCTGTCCAAAGAGAGTTATCACAAGTTGTCAAGGTTTCTGTATATTTTGCGTATTGGTCGTTATAGTATTTGCGTAGTTTATTTTTTAATTTGTTTGTAAGTTCGTTAAAAATATGTTTGTGTGAAGGATACCTTGTACGGTGCCCAAGTGATCTGGCTCTTCGTTTTTGCGTTATTAAGGCTCTTATTTCCATCGGTAAGTTATGTGTTAGTGGTTGTCTAATAGTCTGTTTGTATGTAGTCGCTTGCCAGATGCTTTGTTGGATTGAGCCTGTCTAATATGCCACACTCTTGTCTAAGTCTTGAGCAGTTTTAAGTGGAACACTCAGTTCTAGTGTTTGTTCGAGAAGTTGTCTAAATAACATCCAGTCCACTGGCCCGTTAATAAGAGTTGGTTTGGGAGTATTAATTTTGGGATGAATGTCAAGTACAAGTATTACAGGGGTGTGATCAGAAGAAAGATCACGGGTCGTGTATATGTCAGTATAAATGGATGCGATGTTGGAAGTAATAAAGAAGTCGAGCAAGTCGGGACGTTTGTTTAAGGAAGTTGGCCGATAAGTAGGTTGTGATGGAGATATAAAAGTAAAGTTGGTTTGTGTAAGGTTTCTGTAAAGAATGCGTCCTCTTGGGTTGGCTACTCGGCTTCCCCAGAAAGGATGTTTTGCGTTATAATCGCCACCGCTGATAAACCGACTACCGAGTGATTGAAAAAAGGACAAGAATTGGTTTTGGTCGATGACATGATTTGGAGGACAGTACACGGCTGCAATAGTGTATAGGAATGGTTCAGTTAACAGGGTTATCACTGTAGGTTGTAAATAAATTGTCGGCTTATATGGAACTAAGAAGTGAGATAGTGATTTTCTTATAAGTATAGCAGAGCCACCATGAGCTGTTCCGTCCGGGTGATCAGTTCTGTAAGTAATGTAGTCGGCGATGTTAAAGTAAGCTCTGTCTGTTAAGTGTGTCTCGGTTATCAGTGCAATGACGATTCTTTTCTCGTGTAGTAGAACTTCAAGTTCTTGTCTGTGATTTATAAGTCCATTGGCATTCCAGAGAATTATTGACAATGAATGTTGAATAAGTGGCATTAAGGAGCATTGTGGGGGAGAAGACTATTGACTACATTTGTGAGAAGTGATATCAGAGGAGATATGAGGGCTTTAAAATCTGATAGGAAAGAGTTTAATAAAGAAGAAACTTCAGAAGAGGTATGAGTGGGTGGCTGAGACGAAGATGGCCCCGAGGTCACCTGGGCATAAGAGAGCTTGTTGCTAATAGCATTGTTCCTCTGTTGCAGTAGTGGAGGACAATTCGCTTGTTGTTGAACTGTTGTTGGTCGAATAGCATCTATCTTGACTGGTGAAGGATGGTTATAAATGGGTGCGGCAGCTGATCGCCTCGATCTTCGAAGTTCTCGATGTACCAAGCAACCTTTGTAGTTGGCAGGATGGTTTCCATTGCAAAGAGCGCATGTGGCAGGTATTGTAGATCCTTTTCCGCAGTCTTTTGTGAGATGATCGCCTGCACATTTAACACATCGTGGTCGATGTTGGCAATAACTTTTAGAATGCCCATAATCTTGACCGCGCTTACATTGAATTATGCTGCGTTGCTTATGTGGTTCCTCAACTTTGATTTTGGAATAACACAGAACTTCCACTTCAATGATATCTTTGTTATTAGAACGTGGCTCTAAATCGACAAAGAAGAGTGGTAGCGTGTGCTTGCTAACTGGATGAATGACTGGTGCTATGTTGCGTGCGGTATGACCCAGTTCGGCTAGCTCTTCTTTTATAATTTCTATTGGTGTTGATTGGTGTAGGTACCTTATTACGACTCTGTATGCCTTATCGCTCTGGAGTTGATATGTGTGATAGTCTGCTTTCTTGTCAGACAAGAACTTTATAATCTCTCGGTAACTGCTTATTAACTGTAGAGGTAGGGTTGATTATTAAATCTGCAGTTCTTGCCTTGGTAGTAAAACCATCTTTCCCAAACTAGATTAGATAAAGCGGCACAAAGATCAGTAAATCTGATCACATTTCTGACATATATTGGGGGAGGTTTAGGGTCACGTTGTGGTATTTGAGATGTAGCCTCCACTTCGTCTAAGACCGCAAGAGGGAAGAATGGGTTATAAAATAGTACTCCAGGAGGAGCTTCAGTAACGTCTGTTGGATGAGCCCTGGAGTTTTGGGGACTTGTTCCAGATGCGGTAAGAATTGTTTCATTCATTAATTTAGGTGGAAGCGTTTTAGCTGATTTCGTTTGCCTTTTCTTTGTTTTTGGCGGCGAGTTAACAATGGTGCTGCATCTTTTCTTTGGAATAGATGCTATTGATTCGTTGTCCGAGCTAATGGCCTGTTTGTCGTCGATATGGTCCATGTGAAAGACCATAAACACCTTTTAATATATATATAAATTTTATTTAGAGGTTATTTAGGGCTTTACAAATAAAATTAAAATAAATTAAAGTTTCACTACTTACTTTTCATAACTGTTAAAAAGTAAGGTAAAAACCATTAATAATTTGTCAAAACTGGCACAATAAAGTCTCAGTAATTAGAGAAAAATGTAAACTTACACAGCACAAAATTATAGCGAGTTGTTTACACAATGGCTAAACAGCTGTATCTTGCTAAATTTAAGACAGAAAAATAATAGCAATTATTTCGAAAACTATATTTATTATCAATTGTGGTTTTAGTAGGCAATGGCTTAGCATGCATCTAATATTCCTGATTACAAAGAAATAAATATAAAAAAAAAGTTCATTATCCCTATTAGGACAAATGCCTTTATAATACGTGCTGAATCATTTATAATATTTATAGATTGGACAGAAATAAACTAAATGTAACTTCTTTAGGCGTGAATCAAGATGAAAGGTTCAAAATATATCAAGGGGAAGCAGCATGCATCTATAATAGTAAATAAGGCAGGCATGAGAAACAATTTTTGGCAAGTGAATCTGTTTATAGTTGGACTAAAGGAGTGAAGATCTGTACATTCTTATTGTATTCATCGTCAACTTGTGTCAGCCGGCCTACTACCACTATCTAACTACTTGGTTCACTTCCAAATTCTTTGAATATTTACAAACGCGTAAACTGGTACGATAAAAAAGATTTAGTCTTTAATATTATTAAATTTATGTATACAAGCAAACTGTATATAACAAAGTATATATGAAATTATATTGCATTTTTTGTATAGAAAAACATTAAATCATTGCTAAAAAAATATTTGGGTTGCTCACGCATTGAAATATTTGTCATAGAAATAACTTTATAAACAACTACACATAAGTGGACATTTCTGTTTTGCATCGTCTTTTTTTGCTTCACATAATGGAACATATTTTTCTATGATAACATAAAGAATCTTCATGCTCTGTAGTGCATGTAATTAGTCTGATTTGAAGGTTTTACAAAAAGTTCTTTTTCTAACAATCCCTGAAGTAGTATTATCTCAATGAAATACGAGTATCTAGTATTTTATCCGTCGTAGCATGCATGTTCATTTGATCCTGACCGGTTTCGGTTATTCATCCATCGTCAGAGCAAATTCACCATTCTTATTTTCTTGTATTAACCCTGCTTATATTTCACTTTTATTTATTCTTGTACAAGTTTTGACTGACCATAAACTTTGCATTGCCTTTCTTCAAACTTTACCTATTCTTATTAGTACTTAAGTGCCCCCCCCCACATTAAAATGACTTAATAAAACACTGAGTACTTATACTGATACTTAACGACACTATTAAAATTTAGTTATAAAGTATTCTTCAAAACATGCTATTTATTATGCACTATTTTCTAATGTCTAATCATAATTTATAATAATTCCATTTTGTCATTAAACAAACACATAGTAAGATAACCTTATAACCTCCACACAAGTATACAACCAACAAACCAACAAGTGTGAGTGTAACAGAAACATTACGTTGAAGTGAAATCTCTACACAAACTTGGTGAATTTGCTCTGAAGATGAATGAAAATCCGAAACCGGTCAGAAACCAAGAATATGCATGCTACGACGGATAAAATACCAGATGTTATCCAGCATTGCGGATCCATCCACATATTCAACAAATACGAGTATGCTGTAAAAGTTTGGAAAAAAGATTATTATAATCATATTTTGGTAGAAAATAGAAACAGGATTATTTTGTTTTCTCAAATATATTTTTAGATATATGATTTTCATAAAATAGATTTATTTTCTCTTAGAGCTGTAAAAGAAAAAAAAGCTACGTATCAAATTTTCTATGGGTGTTTTACCGGAAGTACATGTTTTAAAAATCGCCGTGCCAGAAAAGGTTTTTAGGAATTTGTCTAAGTGTTTGTGTGTGTGAGAGAGAGAAAAACAGAGAGTGAGAGAGAGCTAACTTGAAACAGGAAATTCAAAATCAATATTTCATTTAGCGTTCAGTGATACGGCAATAAAGTTTTGATTACAATCGCTAAACCGGAAGTGCTACTTTACTGAATGGACTTTACAGTTTTGTCCAATTTTCTCAAAAATGGCTCTCCAATGATTTCATTTAATTTGCATATCATCCATTCATATGATGATGTTATAACTTTTACTAGAACATCTTGTTCGGGTTAACCCAGGTTAAAGGGGTTCTGGGACTAGAAATTCGGCTCAGTGAATCATTTTATGTAAGTGTGTTTCCACCACTTGTAAGTTGTTGAGAGCGACTAAATAAAAATATTCCGCTCTTAGTATAGAAATAACATAGATGTTTTTAAAGAAAATCTAAGCATAAGAGACTGATGCAATTTCCAGTTCATTAGCATTTGACATAGATGGTGTCACGGTGTAATCAAAAGACGAAGAACCGATAGATGCAAGCGGATATTGTTTGTGCTGATTTCGTCCTTACTTTTTGTATATCGTATATGGGTTCGCGAAAACCCATGAATGTCCCCTGAAATCCTGGAATCCATATGATCAGACTAAATGTCAAAACGACCGGAAAGACACCTTGAGCCACGATTTGTCTTTGAGTATGTTATCTGAGGAAACCTGACTGAAAGTCGTAAGTTAGTGTATTGGCTTTACTTTGAGGCAGAAAGAATAAAAGAAATGGATAGTAGTCCCAACGGCCCTTCAAACACCGCGACTTGATGAGACCTATTCTGAATGCTCTGACAAAGACATTGATCCCTTAGGCCAGTGCTGGATTATATATTTCATACATTGAAACATAATAGAGCTAGTATGAATATGACATTTAAATTGGCAACAGCAAAAAGTATTTTGTAGACGAGGCAATTCAATCATGTTTCATTAAATTGTTCAACAAGAAATTTTCTTGATTCTTGGAATGAAATTACACTGAACTTTAGAGGAAAGAAGATTGTGGTCTGGATATTTCAGAAGAACGCTGATGCGATATGAATAACCTAATCTTCTTGCTTCATTCGAATTTACAGATTCCAACAGGCGGATTATATGAATCAGTTCTCTTTTGTTCATCCGACAGCATTTTTGCACAATTCCAATAAAGTGCCTCCGGAATTTCCAAAGAACGGAACGACGATATTCACACGTATTCCCAATTATTTAGGAAATATTTGAAATCGTTGCATATCTTTTGTATTGTAAACATTTAGAAAGCTCAATTAAAACACTGTCTCAGACATTGCACACACTGCATCAAATTAAAGAACAGTTTTCCTCCCTTCAATCTCTTCAATCTTTCTACTCAAAAGTGATATGCAATATAAAACGTAATATTTATAACAAATTTCTCTGTAAACATATATTTCTCGAAAAGACAATATTAAAGAAGATATTCTAAAAACTTTAATACCTGGACCCCATTATACCGACCATTCAGTTTAGATCAAACATTGACACTAAAACTCCTTTCTGACATACCATTTCATGAAAAGCGAACAAAACTGATGTAGAACAAAAGAAGGAAGGACACTTATTCCAATGCTAATTTTAGCATCGCCAATGTTTGATTAAGGAAATTAATAAAATTTGTAAATGTGGAATTATATATTCAATTCAAGTAGATTTCAAACGATCCAAAGTTAAATGAATTAATTAAAAAAGTTACAAAACTAGTTTACACTTTTTTTCAAACATAAATGATGGAATAATTCGAATAAAATCTTTTGTATCTAATTAAAAGATGTAATGATGCAAATTAGGTTCACCTATAGAGACGAAGACCTTCTCCTCCTCCAACAGATTCCATTGGTACCTTCTATTGGGAATCCTAATCAGTTCATGGTAACAACTGATTTTGTAATAACCTTACTATAGTCTTCTTTCTTTTTTTATCATGCCGCCTATCGAACTTCGTGTACCATCATTCTACTAACCCCTTTTTCATCATTCGGCATTCATATTGGATGCATGTTTAGCCCAATACTATTTGACGTATTTATAATTGAGATACTATATGCCATTGCAATTTTTTATAATTTATTCATTTACTATAATGTCTTTACGCTCAAGTCTAAATCGCCCCCCCCCCGTTCGCTCTTTATGTGACTTTGAAGAAGCTGTTTTTTTTTTCAGCGCGCCAAATTGATAAAAGGTTGAAACCCTATTTTTATTTTTGGAATCAACTAAAAATATTCCAACAGTAAGGGTGTCGATAATATAATGGCTAGTTCAAAAAGAAGATTGTTTTAGAAGACTTTCGACTTTTAGAAGTAGATTTTTCTTCAAAAAGAAATCCTGAAGAAAAAAAGAAATCCTGAAGAAAGTCATACGACTTTCTTTTATTTAATTATAACTAAAGGGAAAAAGTAATAATTATATCTAATCTAACTGGCAATTTTCTTCAAATGTGGACATTTTTCAGATAGTTTATTTGCCCTTATAATTAGATAGGTGGCGATAGCCAACATTACAACGAATTGGAAGTATTCGCCATAGCTCCACAATACCATTTCAGTAGTCCATTTTTTTAGAAAAAGAGTTACAAATAGCACGTGATAGTTGTTGTGGTGCTGAACTGAATTTGTGTTAGAGTGTATAAACTGAATTTGCTCTGTGCAAGTCAGTGTTATCACAATGTCTGACAAATGCATCCTGAAAATGGGCGAACGCCCAAAAGCGGTCGATGACCACAAAATGAATCAGGCTATCACGAAAAATGTCTCTGAAACAAGTGATAGGTTTCCGGATAATATTCCAAAAAAAGAATTTTGAAGTTCTATTGAGAAAATAGCTAAATATTCAAGAAATTTACAATAAAGTCTCTTTTTCGGTTTCATCAAACTCGTAATAGTGCAACACATTTATTAGTCCTTAACATGGTTTAATTGGAAGTGTCGTTTATTATATTAGTAAGAGTATTATGGAAGCACTTAGTTCAGGCCAGGCTGTGTGCTCTATCCAGGCACATCATCATCTTAGAACGTTGGCGTGCGGAGGCTTCTCAGTGCACTGCCGGCTTCGAGGCAAGAGCTATAGAGGCTTCGAGGTAGAGGAAGTTTAAGAAGAACACTGCTGGACTGTAACCCGGGCACTTCGCAAGTGGTCCAGCGCGCCACTACTGTACTAATTCCATTCCTTCTATGTCGGAAGTTCTTCACAACCATCAAACATCAATTATCCCCGCGTATTTTTCCAACAAAATTACTTTTAAGTTTTAACTAAATACTTAACAAATTTTTTTGAAGCTGTTTTCGAGTAAATTCTAAGAGTCACATTAAGACATTAAGGTTTAGGAATTCTGACCGAAATCTTTGTTGAATTATATTGTTCAAGCTCAAACTCTCTCTCACTCCCCCCCGTCTCTCTCTCCCACAGAAACACACTCTATCATAGACACATAAACACACACACACACAAAACCACACACAGATCTAGTTCGCCCATTTGCCACCACACATCTATATTCATATTTGTAAAATTTCTTACTTTCATTTTTTTTTTTTTTTAAATCAATAAAATAAAAATACTTTATTATACTTCGAAAGACATTAGCACTTACTTATTTATCTTTCCTTCAATTCACTCTTTTTTATTATTGTTTGTTCCTTTATAAGCGTTCATTTAACTTTAATTTATTCACACATTATTAATTACATATTATTCCCCTAGTTTTATTAGGTATTTTTATAGGCCTCATTTTCCATGATTTCAAGTCGGGTAATGTGCGTAGAAATGTATGTAATATATGCATGAAGCATAAATATGTAATATACTAATATGTAATATATTATTATTTAATAAACATTATTTAATATATACTCAAAAACACTTCTTCATATTCAGAGACCTCAACTTTGAAAACATTCCCAAAATTTCATATCAAATAACTGGTAAACACAGTAAAATTGACGCTAGAGTTTTCCAACTCTAAACTCCTTTATCGGTAAGAATTTGGTTATTAAACTCATCCTACTAGGAAATGAACACGAGGAACCGGCTAACTTAATGTTTAAAGTGGAAGCGAGAAAGTCAAAGCAGAGAGGTTTGGTCCTAAATAAATATTGTTCGCTCTAGTCAAATAATATTGTATCTCATATTATGAAAACATAATTCTAAAATCATTAATATAAAATAAAATAACCTAATTTGCTTACTAGGAGATATTTGTAGTAAATCTAACCTGCCTAACTAGTAGATAGATAAAATTAAAAATTACATTTTCAAAAAAAAAGTAAATGAATATAATACTTCTCTGTGTTTTATTAAAAGGATGAGTTAGCAGCCAGGTAGCTTTGGTAAACTAAGACGGCTTGGATGCAAATAACAACTCTTAAGGGACTGAGAATGGAGAGAATGTTACAACCCTCCATAGTGGTGCCCTTAACAACGGCATAACTTAACTAACCACACCTGGTCACACTCCATATTATAACAAAGTTTCTTCCAATATTTTAGTCAAAATGTTCTACAATACGTTGTGTTCGCTTAGCAACAAACATGGATTTTATGTTGTAGAATTTTTTTTTTTTTTTTTGTAATAGTTGTTCAAATTTATGTTAAAATATTGAAATAAAATAAGATAATATACTTTGCAAAATATACCAAGGACTCTTAATTGGCAAAAATTCTCTTTTTAAGGAAAAACAATTTTCTTCACTCTAGACATAAACGAAAAGAACTGAGCAGACAAAGTTCTTTCCAGTAATGATGACTAACAATTAAAATGTCTTTGAGAAAAACTAAGATACTGGAATCAGTATGGCTTTAGGCAATGGAACTTTGGCACCCAGCCAAAACATCGTACATTTAGCATATCCAATCAAAATCCGTTTGACAGATCGCCAGTTCACCTTATTTTATATACCAACAGTAGGCAGATTGCTAACTACCTTTTCTATACAAATTCCAAAAAAACAAGATTGAGCGTTTTCATCCAAAACCCTACTAGGTGGCCACCCTATGCATCACCATTATCCTACTCTAAAGATTTCCATTTAACATTGTGTACAAACAAATATACATTCTATCATTTTTATCTAAAACGTTTTTCCTAGATTTTAGTGGAGTGGGCCTGGGACCTAAAATTTCTCCCTAATGTATCATTTCACGTTATTGTACACTTCTCTTCCCACATAATATTTAGTAAATTAAATTTGTTGAAACCATTTCAGTTAAATATGCCAATTTAAGTGAGAATAGCACAAAGAAAAGTTAGTGCGAGTGTTTCACACGTGATGTACACATCCATGTTCATAACCACTACACCAAAACCTGCCCCGTGTACATATGTATACATATACATACAGTTCATTTGCGAAAAACATTTTTTTTTTTTCATATACTCAGGGGATCTCAAAACTCCTCTATTTCCGGTGGATACTCAATTTCGAAAATTCCACATAATCATAATACTTTCATTTTCATAGAAATATTGCAACTAAAACCTTGGAGGCAAAAATCGAAGTATTTTAATTATAATAAATATTTTCTGCGAACGAAATTGAAGTTACAGTAGAAAGGTCAACAAAACTAACGGTGGTAAATGCATTAAATAGATTAACTGGAAATAAAAAGGAAAAGTAATAATAAGAATGGAGGGGATAAGTGAATAATTTAAATAAACAGTGGGGCTGTCACTGATATTGACTGTTTTAATATTTACACATTGATACCAATTTCATCAAGCATCAAGTATTTTTGTAATTAGGTTTATTGATATTCCAATAGAGTATTCAAATTTTATTTGAATATCAAGTGTACTTCAATTAACTTTATGCATTTTTAAATAAGCATCTGAAGTATCTGGCATGTTTACTTTTAATAATAATATCGATGATAGGGTAGGGATTACCTCAGCGGAGGTCGAGGGGTTCGAGTCCAGCCATGCTGCCCTTAGATTTTTTTCTTCCTAGGAAGCTCTACAGTTCCGTTGATGGAACTCTATAAAGAGAGAACACTGTCCGGAAGCCGGCAGTGCACTGAGAAGGCTCCGGGCGCCAATGACCATACACGTTGACGTTCCTTAATTTTAAACAAGAAATAAAATAAAATAATGTCGATGATAAGTAACTTCAACAACATTCCTATGTGGATGGATGCAAGAAAGTATAACTATTTTATTTTCAAAATTATGAGAAAATACAAGCTCGTTCGCAAAAAGGGTAACCCAGGTAAAAAAGTACAGTTACTGGAACAGTTCATCAACCTTGATGGCATTATACTAACCCCTTCTCCTCACAGGGAAGGAACTGAAGGAACAAAGAGTAGACATTCTTTTCAAGACAGACTTGTTGTCGACACCAAGGAGAACACATCAGAACTGTACCAGTTTTAAGTTATATGAGTCTATTATAAGCTGATTTTTGTGATATTTTAAAGTAACTTAATTTCTCTTAGAGAATATATCTATTTTAAAAACAGTGGTACTCTCTTGTTTATTACTAATACTTCTCTCTCAAACATACTTACAAGCCCTTATACAAAACCGCTCGTGCTACCACAAACATACATCAACACTTAACAATACATTTCACTATCTTAGAATCGTTATCATACTTCATTTTTGATAGTGCTTAGATGTGCACAAGTATTCAAAAAGAGAGAGAAAAAAAATAATAGTTTTTGGTGACACAGACAAGAGACTATTGTGATGAAAGTATACAAGTGAGGTCAAGAATGGGTGTTCCGTAAACAAAATAGACTGAAATGTAATACTAAAACTACTGCAAAGGACAGTAAGAGAAAGTAAAAATGTTGGGGAACATGTCATGTGAAAATAGACTACTATGCGTGTGTTTGAAACTATTGATGCAGATATTCACTAACATTTTATAATTAACCACCGATAAAACAGAGGTATTTAATAAATAAATGATTAAATAAGAATTTGTGTGAAAGCTCGCATGGTTTACTTCTCTCAGTTCTTCCAGCATCTCTCCACAGTTCTAATTAACAAATTTTCTTTAAATTTGAAGAACTGTCTATAAGGTCAGTTGAATTTATATTATCGCAGGAAGCGGAACCGCAGATTACACTAAATTATAAGGTAGAATCCTCTAAAATCAATATTCTTGAAATTGATGGAAAGTCCTGATATTATATATTTAATAGGTTTTAAAAGGAGAGAAATTGTTAAGGAAGAGTTTTTGAGAAATAAGCTAGAATGAATGCTTGAACACTTTATAATGAAATAGAAACACAAAACTGCCAGGACTTTACACTTAAATAGAAATTTGGTAGCGAGAGATTTAGACTGAGTAAAGAGAAAGGTAGTTGGTTCCTCCGAAAAATCTTTGGCCCAGTAAAGGAGGGTGATAGATACAGGATAAGGAAAAATGAGGAGTTAAGAGAACTGTACCAGGAGCAGGATTTGGTAGGCTGGATAAAGAGAGGGTGGCCTAAGATAGTTGGGGCAAGTTGTGAGGATGGAGGAAACAAGATTCCAAAGGAAATTGCTGGAGGGGCACCCTGGAGGGGCAAGGAAGAGGGGAAGACCGAGAAAAAGGTGGTTGAAAAGCGCAGAGGAGGACGTCAGGAGCCTGGGTGTAAGAAGATGGAGACGGGTTGCTTTGGTGAGAGAGGAATGGGAGCGAGTGGTTGAGGAGGCCAAGGTCCTTCGAGGAGTGCCATTAAAGAAGAAGAAGTAGTTGGTTGTTGACGCGTTGCAACGGCTGTAAAAAATGTTCTAAGCGCTGTTCTCTGTAGGGCTAACTAGGCTGTATATATATGGAGTCTCCCACTCTAGTCTGGCCTAAGTAGCGTGAGAGATTCTTAATTTTGTGTTTCTCTCTACTCTTCTCGGATCCTATTACATATACTACTATTACACCCTTACACAAGCGGGAAGAGTATTCCGTAATGGGGACCCATTGTAATAACACAAGTAATAACATTAAAGTTCTTAAACGGAAATCAACAACACTCATACAATACCTATAAAACCAGCAAGCATAGTTGAATTTGGGTTTAGTGTACCTATAAGCAAACTCTAGTTGACACCTCTTGAACAGGATGACTAGATTCCTAAGACAAGCACTACACCGAAGAAAGTCAGAATATTTTTTCCAGGCTGCACTGGTTTGGCTTTAGCGCTAAAATATACACAGAAGAATATTGACTGGAGAATTATCTTTTATATTCTATAATTTCAATATTATACTTCTTTAATTAATATATTATTTAATTTCTGTAACATTATTATTTATTTGCAAATTAGTATGGGCCAGCTCACTTAGAGCTTCACACATAGAGCTAATTGAAAGGAAAAGAAAAACAGCAATAAAACAAAAATGAATCTTCTCAGAGATCTTGGTAGAGTATAGGTTTTAATCTTCTGGATGAAGTAGGCTCGCCTATGTGGTAGTGTGAAGCTGAGGGTGTGTGTGAAGCGGTAGGAAGAAATTTCTGTTATTTAGCCATGTATGTGTAAATATCTGGCATGTCAAGTTCTCTGTGTGTTTGTGTGTTTCTGGTAAACCAGGGAGCGTTTAGTGGAATTCGCAGTACCTTGTTTTGGAAAGTCTGTAATCGTTTTGTCAGTGTGTTGCTAGCGGTTATCCAAACTGGGCAGGCGTACTCGTATATCAGGAGAGGTCTAAGGAGAGTTTTATAGAATTATGTGGTGCAGTTGTTTGAGTGGTGTGTTTCTGTTAATGAGCATGTAGAGTTGTTTCAGTCGGGTGTATGCTTGTTGCAGTTTAGTGTTAATGTGTAGTGTCCAGGTGAGTCTTGTATCAAGGATTACGCCCAGATAACGTACACCTTGGTCTTTTTGTTTCCAGGGAATTTCTTGGTTGTTAATTGTTAGTAGGCGAAGGTCTTCATTTCAAAACCGCTGGAGAGCGAAAATTTTCGCTTCAGTTTTACATGGGTTTAACTTTAGCTTACATTGGTGAAACCAGCTAGATATACAGTCTATTGATGTTTGTAAGTCACTAATGCTTTCGTTAATGTCTGTATTGGATGAGGCTAACATGGTATCGTCCGCTTAGGTAGCTAATGTCGCTGTATAGGTATGTCTGAGCAGTAGAGGTTGAAGAGTATTGGGCTCATGATTGTCCCTTGTGGTAATCCCGCTAGTATTTGTCTTTCTGTACTGAATATATTGTTGAGTCTTACCTGGAATGTTATGTCTTGTAAGAAGGATCCTATAATTCGAGTTAGGCATGTTGGTGCGTTTGTGTTTGTAAGTTTGTAAAGCAGTCCATAGTGCCAAACAGTATCGAATACGTCAAGAAATATTGCTGCCGTGTATTTTCTTTCCTCAAAATTGTGTACAATGTGTTCTGTGACTCTTTTTAGTTGGTGTAGTGGTGAGTGTTTTTGTCTGGATCCGAACTAATGAGGTGGATTGTGTTAGAGAGCCTGTCAAGTCGTTTTAAGAGTCGTTAGTATATTATTTATTCTAATAATTTGGAGAGAAAGTTTAAGAGACTGATAGGGCGATAGCTGTTAGGATCGCTTTTTAGCTTACCAGCTTTGTGAAATACTATCACTATAGCATTTTTCCACTGTTTGGGAAAATATCCTAATCGAAGACAAGCATTGAAGATCCCAGTTAGGAATGCAAGACCTATCAGAGGCAGGTTTTTTATGACAATATTGGGAATTAGATCGTCCCCCGGGCCCTTTTTGTTGGGGAGTCCTTTGATTATGGATAAAATTTCGGAAGGAGAAGTAAATACAATGTGAAGTTCTGCTGTGTTGGAGTCTGTAATTGATGTGGTCTTCAATGTCCTGGTCAGTTAGAGTAAATTTGGTTTCAAGATGCCTGTTTAATAAGCTTATCAATAATTTAATAAATACTAGTTTCATTATAGCTAAAATTAGCTGCAAGCACATGGATATGAATATTCTGAAGAAGTAATAAGAGAGAGACCAAGAAAGTTAGAATTCAAAATTAGTATTTGCAAACTTCAACAGCCTGTGCGTATGATATATTATAATATGGTAAAGAAATTATATTAATTTTGGTAAAAGTTAAATCTTACTCAAAATTAATTCAATATTAAAATGAAGTGAATAAGAAACATAATAATCGATATAAATTTATATTAGTTAAAGTGGGAAAGATCGGCAAACTTCTAACACTAAAGAACCATATTTTATATGGTTTGATATAAGTGGCAATTTCATGATGGTTGATAAAAAGCCGCACTTCAGAGTATCAACCATGGAGTGTTGTTGGTTGATACATGGACATAGTTTATAGTACTTGACGTCTACAGCCGGCATTTCCTCGTCAAATTTTTCCATATGTTCTAAGAAACAAATCACATCTATAAGCATAAATAATTGTTGTTTTTATGTGTGTTGTGTTTTAGATCGTCATAATTACTTCTTAAAATCATTGCATTCCCATCATTTTTCTACTACAAAGAAAGAAAAACAATTGAGAGAAAATTGTTTTTCTGAGGCTGAACTAAAAAAAAAAAAAAAAAAAAAAGGAGTTTTAAAATAGATTTATGTATGTACTTAAATCTTTATATTACTTAAATTTATGTATGTACTTTGCTATGTTGCTATGGAGTATGTATGTATGTATGAGATGTTGCTATGGAGAAGTTGGAATAGAGTACAAAAATTAAAAAACATAAAATATAACTTATAATATAACCTATAGAAAATTTAAAAACAAATTGGCATTTAGAAAAGTAAAGTTTTATCTGATAACAATGAAATATTTTAACAAACTGTAAACTTAACAAACAAACAAAAAATAGTGAGAAAGCAAAAAGCCCTCAACTTCACACTTTTGCTAAAAAAAAAAAAAAATTATAATATCTGTCATATTTACATCATTATAAGAGAGAAATTTGTACTATGTTAAAGACAGAATCGAGGAGAGGGATTAGCTAAGTTCCGGGTTCGAGTCCAGTGCTGAACATAGATTTTTTTCTTCCTTGGAGCTTCTACAGCTCACTGTTCGATGATGGACAGTGTTGTCTGTAGCGACAGAACACTACCCGGAGGCCGGCAGTACACTGAGAATGTTCCGGGCGCTAATGACCATAGATGTTGACGCGCCTTAAATTAAAAAAAAAATTCAGACCGGCAGATCTAAGAACAGATAAATTTTCTTTTCTCTGTACGATGATTGTGACGTGTAGTACAGTACATAGTGAATCGAAACTATATGATTCACGAGATAATGATGATTCCTTTCAGGAATAATGATGATTTTTTAAAAGCTTCAATCAGACTATTGTGATTATTATTAATAGTATCAAAACTTTTTGGGCAGCAAATTAATGTGATCATGCCTCTAGAGAAGCTTTCTCAAAATTCATAAACCCAGTTAATTGGAACTATGAATTTCCCAGTCTGCAGACTATGAATTTCAACAACATACTGTAAGATTTAAAACAGGTTTTATTTATCATTGAAAATCTGGTGTGAGACATTCACATGAAATCCGGCATTCCCTTTTTATCTGTTCCTCTAATTGACATAATTTCTTCCAAATAAATTGTCATTAATGTTTTGTAGATGGTAGATCAAATAAAGTACTGATATGATACTCTGATGTAAAGCTCTGCAGAATTTTGCCAGAACTAAAATCCTAAAATCAAATTAAATTGTTTTTTAGCGAAGAATCTTTAAGTAATACTAAAAAAATGTTTCAAATAAAATTATAATGGCTTTATAGTTGTGTAGAAGATTAAAAAAAACTATTGGAACAGCCGTTTTTTGCGTAAATAAAAATTATAATTATTATACTATAAATTATACTAAAAAGGTGGGGCGGGTGTTGGTGTATTGGTTATGAGAATGGACTTGTAAGTGGGAGGACCCCAGTTCGAGTCCAGCGTATAACTAAATTCTATATTTGTTTAAAAAATGTTAATAGTAGTAGGTGCTTCCGCCCCCGTCCACGACACCTAATTTGGTAGTTGGACGTTAAGCCCGCCTGAAAAAATAGGCATTACTTTACTTTTACTTTTTTTTTTTTTACTAAAAAGGTATTATACAATTATTAAAGTTTCGGTTGAACGAGTTTTATCAAAACCTCATTTTTGGGTCCCCTGGTTGTACTATCAAAAAGAAAAGTTTAACATTCTGTGATTTCCCGTTTTTGGGTTATGCTGATCACGCAGACCATTTTTTTCATACTCAATGGAAATCAAACGTGTATATCCGGTGAAAACCCAATTTCCAAAAACTTGAGACGATTGCAAAATACTTCCGCTTACAAACAGCAATAAGAGAAATTAAAGAAAACCATTATATTAATAATACTAATCAAAACGGAACACTTAAACAAATAAATTATTTTAATATAAGAATGAAAATGATTTCATGAACAAAAAAAATAATAGATAATAAATAAAAGTGATGCATTTCATAGTAGGTCAAAGTTAAGCTTTTTCTAATAAGTTTTGCCTGACAGATCAAAGCTTTTAAGTAAGTGTAAACAATTCATGCTTAATTGGTTCTCTTAGAAAGTAGAAAGTGACTGCGCAATGACCGATATCTTTCGATAACAACGCTCCACTTATAGAGAATTTGTGTACCACTTTATACGCATATAAACAATTATTTGCTGAAGAATATTATAGCTTCTAAATATTTATTGAAATTAATAATCTGTTATTGATATTAATATAACCCCGAACTGAATTATCATGAAACATGTTAAGAACTCTTGTGAGAAGCCATAAAATTGAGTTCAAAAATGAGTTAAATGCTTGTAATTACAATTAATTGAAAATCAAACTAAAAGACTATCAAAAAAATGCAATTATATTAATTGAAAAGTTAAAATAAAGTTAATTTAAATCGCTGATTTAATTTAGAGAATTCTGACAAGATATTCATGTATAACCATTTGAATTAAAAGCAAACAAATGATCAACCATTGGCCCTGGAAACTTCGCAATTAACAAAATAAACGATCTAATTTAGAATACTAGAAAGATTCATTTGTTTTTTTCCGCTATATCAATAAAAAAGTATTTAAAAAAAATTCTCAACTAATTTTTGACCTTACAAAGAAAATACTTACTAAATGACTTGAAAAATATCCTATTTAAACTGGGCACCAGATCGCCTGGATATCAAGAATGATCAGACTCTCGTAGGTTCTGCGTGAAGAGTGAATGGACGGTAATATATATAAAAAAAAAAAATCTGGCGTGAAACACTCCCACAACTTTCTCTTACCCTAGTTCTCAAAATTGTAATTGACAAATGTTATAGTTAGTATATCAAATTTAATGAAATTTGTCGGGTTTTTTTATGGAGAAAATAAAAAAAAACTGAAAAAACTGTTCAGTAAAAACACACCCAGTTTACTAATTTTTCTTGAAACTCGAAATTTTAGGGATCCATTTATTTATAATTAATTTTGTCTAGAATGGTATAATTATATAATCAAATAAGATAGTAATTTAGAGGCAACCATATCTCTACCCCTCTCCCAAAAGCCGCTAAATGACTTTACCCAAAGAAATGTTTTAAATAAAAGTTGTAGCTCTTTATATGTGTTATTCACATGATAAGTTATAAGAAAATTGTTGGAGCCGTGTTAGGAAAAAAAGCAGAAAACTGAAAAATACTTTTCAGTAAAAACGTACTTCCGATCATCTTATTTTCTTCAAACTCGGAATTCCAACAACATATTTAATTCTAATTAATATTATTTTTATGATAGAATTGTGTAATGAACTAAAATAGCACTTAAGAGAACAACCTAACCCTACCTCTCCCCTAAAAATGTCCTTAAATGCACTTTCCCCGAAAAATGTTTCATATAAAAATTGTACATCTTTGTATGTGTAGTTGACATAGTTGGTGCTATTTTCAAGAAAATTGCAAAAGTGAAACACCATTCAGTAATGTGCAGGAATTTTGACACATACATACTTACAAACACACACAGACCATTTGCTAAAAACTACTTTTTTGGACACAGGGGACTTCAAAACGAATATTTCCGGTCGTAATTCGATATCGAAAATTTGACACGATTACAATACTTCTTCTTACTAGGAGTAAGAGAAAGTAATAATATAATAAAAAGAAAGGGGGGGCAAATAAAAAAATGTAATTAAAATATTTGCTGAACAATTAATTGTGCTCAAAATTAAAATAATCATGAAAATAAGACATAACAACGTATTAATATAAGTGAATAAATGTGTTCACTGCCAAAGATAGGAACTTAATTGTAATAAGTTTATTATAAACTTCTGAGAAAAATGGAATGGCATTGATATATGGACTGTAATATGTGCTAAGAAGGGCTTATCGTTAGACTACTTGCATTAAAATCCCCCTCCCAATTTTTTTGAGTTTTTTTTGAGCGAAACCATAATGTCTTCCCTTATTCTAAATCGAATTTCAAATTGTAAATGCTGCTGCTTTATTGCTTCTTGAAATGTATAGCTTGTACACGCACATACACTCACAGAGATCAGTCGAGAATCTCAAAACACTCTTTTCCCCCCTTCTCAGTGTACTGTAGCTTCTGCTCAGTGTTTTGCCATTAGTTAACAATGCCACTTAGGAGGAGGTGAGAATAAAAGTTTCTAAGAAGAGTAAATATAATGGCTGCCCTACCTGCACCTTACCTCGGGACTTCTGCATGTTTGTCTTCTCTTCGCTTACAGAGATTGCTTACTTCCTTTTTCATAAAGTAAAAATTATTATGTCATATAATAAATCATTCATTACAATTTCTTCGTTTTATATATTATCATATATATGGTTATGCATAAAAAGTAGGAGAACATGTTATAAAGTTTAATTTGCTGAAAAGTATTTAGCGACAAATAACCACTTTCTATGTGGGCAAGTAAGACACTGCCCCACTATTGCTTTGTTTTACTATCATCCACTCTCTGAATTTTGCAAATGTTGATCTAGTTATCATACCAACAACTACCCTAAAGAAGCCTATTGCAAGCTGGGCAAATCGTCGTCTTATACCAAACCACTGACGCGTTCTGAATTCGAACATATTATTATTTTGCCCTACAATCTACAGTTAAGAAAAAAATGTTTTAAAAATAACATTTTTGCCGAATAATCAAACTTCTATTGCCACGTTAACATAACCATGAAAATCATTTTGATTGGCCCAACAAACATTTACTATTTACGGCAGCATCTTCAACCGGGTTTTTTCTGTTGATAAAATAGAAATTCAAATACTTGTTACGAAACGACTCTAAAGATTTTTAAAGTAAAATGGTGCTGTGATTTTCTTTATTGTGCGAATATCACAACTAACACGGAAAATGGAGGAACTTCGAATTTGAAATACAGTTTGATTAACCTGAGGAGTCATTGAAATCTATTAGCCGTAACGAGTATTGCTTTATTGAGTCAATTTTTTTCCACTCTTCGCCACGAGTTTCTTAGGCAACGTATGATTAGGAAAACTTACTTACAAAACATACAAAGCTTTATCACTTTTATTTGGACCATTTTTCAAGAAAATTAATTTTAGAAGTTGGAGAGGTGAGCTTTCAGATTGAGCCAAATAAGTCAAAAATTAAGGCTGAATAAAAATTCTTTTAATAAATTCACTCAATTTAACAAAATTAGTGGACGTATTACACATACAGTGTTACAAAAGCAAAAAAAAAATTCAAAATTTAAAAAAATTAATAAATAACGAAGCCTTAACTATTAATGTATAATCAATCACACATCTGAAAATGTATTTTAAATAAAGGTTGGTATAATTTTCGGACAACAAAAATATTAAATATATTAGTAAATTATATACAAAATATGTAATTGTAAGTTTAAAAAAAATTTGTTTCAGTAAATGTTCTAGCATTCCTTGAAAATGACACGTTAAGTGTTGAAACTTTGGGAAACATTATAGTTTAAACAATCAGAAAATAAATATAATGTGGCTGTATAAAGGTTCATTTGAACATCCCTAAGAAGTTTAAAAATAAAATGTTTTGTCGACTAATCACAAAATTTCTATTGCCAAGTAACAATAATCATATAAATAATTTTGATTGGCCTGTATAGTGCAACCAGTGCATTACATACAGTGTATTTTAGATACAGAATAATTCCATTTTCGAAGCGAAACTTGTCTGAAATATAGGATAATTGAATTTCCTGAATTGCGACCGTTAAAGCATACTTATTTTTCTTGATTCTGACTGCTTTTGAATGTTTATCCCTTACCAGGGGTTTTTCAAGTTTATGACAGATATTGACTTTGACTTTTTTAAAGTTCTCATGTTATATAAGCCCTGACAGTTTATATGTAAATTATACGGTTCAATAGTTTTGCAAATTATGTAAGCAAAATCTTGAAAATAAAAATCATCATCAACACGCCAATAATCAGAGTTGTTGATGATTGTTGAAAATCAAGAAACTGAACTAAGTAACACAAAAAGGATGCTAAATAGTACGGTCACAATCTGAGATATTGTTCAGGACTGCCGGACACCGGACTATTTCATTCCACATAATAATATTCTATTAGAATTTGAGAATTGCAATAAATGAAAGGCAAATGAGAAATACCTATTTCAAATTTGATGAAGGCCATAGTCCAAACAAGAATGACCAAGACGAGTCATTTTAGCCGTACGAAGATTTGTGGATATTTAATGCATGTTATAATTAGAATTTACTGAAAAAAGTTGAAACCAATAGGCAGAGATTTCCTTTAATCATTTATTAATCAACAATTTCCCAAAAAGAGAGCATTTCGTTAGTACGGTAACAGTTGTAAAGCGATTTGAAGCAGTAAAGACATTTGGAGAGTACATAAATACTTACACATTGTATTAATTTTACATTAGACTAATAATTGAAGAAATTTTAGAAATATATCACTTCCCTTCCATAATTATTTCCTTTTTTTTTGCATTAATCTAGGTAGACTGGATGCAATGCATACAGTTTGATTAAAATTAAAGAAAAATGGTCAACATTCATCTTAAAATAGCAATATTAACCAGAATTTTTTTTTTTTTTTTTTGTGAAACTTTGCCGTTAACCAGTATTGAGAGAGTGCCTTCACTCCTCTGGCTTTACATAAAGATAAGAGCTCTTATCCCTTTGCATGTAGCCAATGATAAGGGCGCTATTCCAACTTCTATTCCAGACACCAATCTTCGAATGTCCTACCACTACCACTTAGTAAAATGAACCAAAAACTTTCTACTTTATTAAATATTTCAAAGTCAAAGAAGGTTGTAAGGAATCAGTTGGTATAAACTAATTCTAACTTATTATGGAAATCGTTTAAACTGATTAATTTTGTTTTTTTAATTAACTGTTTAATAATAAAAGTATTTATAAGAACAAATTAATCCGAAAAAGAAAAATTGCGGAAATTCTCAAAACTCGAATAAGTAGAAGAGGATCTCGGCCTAAAGTAAGGTATTTGGTCGAACCAAAAGTGAAAATTTACTGTATAGTATTTCAATTTTTTGTGATTTGATAAAAAACGGTTTCAATGATTTTTCTTTTGTAAAACTTGATATACTAACTACATACATTATATATGTAAGCATATTCCATCCATTTATTTGACATTTTTTGGGGACCAGAATTGATTTTTCAACTGTTCTGATGAAGCGGGTATGACTTCCCAATAAAGTGATGACTTCCCAATAAAGTGCTCCACATTAATGAACGATTTTAATACTTATTTAATACCAAAGAGAATTCAATTGTTTGTAAAAATGAGTAAAAATGAATTTGTAAAAAAATGAGAAGAAAAATGAAAAGAAAATCGGTCAACCGAAAATGCGTTCTTAGAGAAAGAATTTTGATTTTTAAGATTTCTTTTAAATTAGTATACTAATTACATACCATAAATTGATACTTTAATTTGAATTATTTTTACCCAAAAAATTGATTCTAGAAGATTCTGTGAAAACTGTGACGCTAGCCTTACACTCTAAACCGCCGTTTACCGCAATTCTTTACAACTGTGAGAATTTCAACAAGAATGTCGAACGACAGTTTTGCATTTTTTTTTTTTTTCAGATTTAATTTATTAGTATTATTATTATTATTATCAAAACGGGTGCCCAAAGGCGCGGGGACCTAAGCCTATGTGGCTCTTATCCCCCCGATACCCCCCGTAACCCCTTAAATTTATCTCCCCCTGTAACTTGCCGGTTAATCTGCAATATTCCAAGATATCCCTAAACTCCAACTCGCCCAGGCAATCCTGCGGGAGTGGTGTCCTTCCAAATATACGAAACCTAGTTCCAGCGAAACGGAGACACTGACATAAGTAGTGATACACCGTTTCCCTAACTCCGTCATCACAGTTTTGACAAATGGGACTCCGCGTCCTCCCTATGTTAAACAAGTGACTGGACACCCATGTATGTCCAGTCACTATCCCTACCAAGGTTCTCAAACCCGTCCTACTAGGAGACAGGAGATACTCCGAAATTCCCTGCTTGCTTGCCTTTATAAATCTTTTAGCTTGGAGGCACCCCTGCGTGTCCCCCCAGCGTTTCTCCAAAGCTCTCGTCTCCCAAAGTCTAATCTGTTTGTCGCGAAACGTCTTTGTAACGGCCAGGGCTGGTTCAGGACCACAAAATGGTAATGATGATCCCTCCCTGGCCAGCCGATCTGCCCTCTCATTGCCCTCTATTCCGGCATGTCCGGGTATCCAATAGAGATGCACCTTACACCTCCGAGCCAAAGCGTTAAGCCTTCTCCTACATTCTCCGACTAATTTCAAACTCCACCAAGGCTTACTCAAAGCCCTTAGTGCGGCTTGACCATCGGAGAAGATCCGCACTTCCTTAAACTCTCCTAGCCACTCCCCCACAAGGTGGCAGCATTCAATGATGCCCACCACCTCAGACTGGAAAACAGTGGCCAAACCACCCAAGGCCACCGAACTCCCTCTATCCAACTCCTGAAACCATGCTCCCGCCCCCGACAGGCCAGTACCCTTCTGCCTAGAGCCATCTGAATAGCAGCGAATAATACCGCTGCCCGACTCCGTTGGCTTCGTGAGGTTATCATCCCCTATACTACCAATCGTGATCTCATAATCTCTCTCAAATCCCCATTTCTTGTTCGTCTCATCAAGTTTGGATAGCAAAAATTCAAATATTATTAGTAAGCTGGAATATAATCTAACTGCATCCTTGCTAAAGTGATTAGTATGATTTGATTTGTTAATGATTGAAATAGGAAACACGTCATAATAAATTGAAAGTCAGATTGAAAGAGTCCATTCTTTATCTAGAGAAACATAATTTTTTTTTGTAAAAGTGCAGTTACTTTAGCAATTACATTTTAATAAAGAATTTCTTTTAATCAAGTAAAACTACATCATTATTGTATTCTCAGGTTAATTTTAATTATGGAGGATTGTTCTTTTATATTTTGTTTATAAGAATTGTATAATCTGTTCTTAATTAAAGCATAATCTTCTTTATTCCAAGATTTAATTTTTTGTTTTTACTTAAATCATATTTTTTAAATTTGAAATTTTAATTCTAATTGAATATTGAAGTTTTCTTAGAAATACTTAAAAAAAAATAGTGATAGACCAATATGTATATATGTGTCTGTGATGTATGCCCAAGATTTACTTTAAATCTTGGAGCCATTTTAAAGAAAAACACAAAAAAAGCCAAACTGAAAAATTCATTCAATAAAGTGACACTTCCGGTTAAGTAATTTTGACCTTACTGTCAGGTAAGGTAATCTTTCTACGATTTTCAATTCTTAAATTATCACACTGACTATTATTGAAACAGACTACTTGACAATAGATCTAATATCTCTTAGACAACAAACATATTTATATACGTATCTACATTGAAATCAATCTGGACATACGGTATTGAACTGTTCAACTAATCGTTCCAATCTTCATGCACTACAATCCCTTCAATCAAAAATCCTTTCGAACAATCGTCAATACCCCATTCTATGTTTCCAACCTAACCATCCATAGAGACATTGAAATTCCTTTTGTCAGTCTAGTTACCAGAATCCGATATAAAAAATGCCATCAATCCCTGCAATCCCATTCTAATCCTTTAGTACGTCGTTTATCATCCCTCACTATTCCAAATAACCCATCAAGGCGTTTAAAACGCCAATGGCCCCGTGATTTTCTCTCCGCAAGTGATAAGACCTCTACGTATAGGGAGTATTACCATCAGAGACATTTTCCGTGGTAGCCTGCTTCATTTTGTGGTCATCGACCGGTTTCGGGCGTTCGCCCATCTTCAGGATGCGTTCTTCAGGCAGTGTGTCAACACAGACTCGTACAGAGACTTAGCTTCACACTAATTGCTCAGTTAGTGTGAAGCTAAGTCTCTGTACGAGTCTGTGTTGACACACTGTCTGAAGAACGCATCCTGAAGATGGGCGAACGCCCGAAACCGGTCGATGACCACAAAATGAAGCAGGCTACCACGGAAAATGTCTCTGATGCTTTCCAGCTCTGCGGAACCAACCACCATTACCATTGGGTAACTTCTCCCCTCGGAGTGTACGTGCCCGCGAGTGTATGCGTGCATGCTTAAATGATTACTGTGTGATCATTTTACTCAGCGTAATCGTTCGTGTAGCAATGCACACAAAAAATGAATTATGACACATTTAGAAACAAAAAAAAAAACCTATTTCTAAAACCACATTTCGTGCTCAGAGGATCTCAAACCATATATGTCAAGTGAAAACTCAATTTAGGAATCAGTTACGAAAGCAATGCTTCCTATCGAGAGAAAGAAAAAAAGGAGTGAAAGGAAATTTTTAAATAAATATATATCCACACCATTGTAATAAATGCGAAATGGAGAGGCAATGAGAGCAATCTAGTGAAAAGAAGGCCCAACAAACAACTAGAATGTAGTGGTAGAAAGAAAACATATATTTCAAGTAAGATCAACTGTGGGCCATCTAAAACGATATTAAAAGGGAAAAAAAACCTTACTTACAATGAAAGAGAAGTGGCAGGAACAAGAACCGGGTAGAGGGAAATCTCTATTCGCCCCTTTTTATATCGTATATCTTATCCTAAATGGGCCATCGTAAAGTTATAAATTGCCAAATTTAAAAATATTTCCCTTTTACTATTGGCAGGTTTTTCTTACGTCTTATTATCACACATTTCTATTGACAATATTGATCTTCACACAGTAATCTATTTCAATTTCATAAAAACATTATCTTAATTAAAACCTATGACGTTATTTAACTCAACGTTATTTAAAGTTAGTAATAGAAAGTGTAGGCTGTTGTTGATTTACTCAGAGAGTAACTAAATAAACTTTAAACTATGAGGGTAAATTTAAGGTAGTGAGAATACTTAAAGAGAAATCAGTGCGCACTATATCGTGATATAAATGAGTCCATTCTCTCTATGAACACTTAACATTTTATCAAGTTCAATTATTTCTTAGATTAGATTTTCTTGTAGTGCAAAAGTTTCATTTCAGTTGGCCATAAATTTAATAAGGTAAGCTTATCAATAATATTAAGTATGTTAAAAAAATTTTCAACAAATTTATATCTGTAAGTCTGTTCTATTCTCTTAAAGTAACAATAGTTCTTTGTAAAGAGCACTTAATCTCTGTATAAAAGGTAGCAGGGCAACCCACTCCACCGAACTCTGGGTAAGCTAAAAATGATGATCTTATTTCGACTTGATAGCAGTAGCTACCTGGCGCCCCACATAACTTTTCACCTCTCGATGAAATAAGGTCATAAACTTTTCTTCATAAGTAAAAATAGTGGACGATTAAATGCAACTACGGTAACCTGTCGTTCACAACTATTAAAAACAAGTAACTGTGTAGAACATTCTCACTATTTTCTCTTATGACAACGCGACTAATTAATAATGGTGGCGGAGATCCGGTATCAGTGAAAGGGGCAATTACTAACCAAAGTCTTGATGAATTCCCAACAAAACTTTAAGAAAGCCAGATAAATTTAAGTCTAACGTAACAAAGACTCTAAAATCAAATTTCTCAATAAAAAGTTTCAATCTATTTTTTTTATAACTATTTCCCAGGAAACTGACTGTCGATCAATAAGAGTATGGACATGCATATATAAGTTGGTGGTGGCTAGGAGGGACCACAATGTTTACTGCTATATAAGTCACAGACAGTGTAGTACGAAATTTAAAAAACTTGAAGAAGTTGCGTTAGAAATAAAAAAGCCTTATCGAAAAGATAACGAAAAAACATTCATCAACCTCGTATCTTTCGATGATAGATTTTCTATCGAAAATTTTCACGAATCCAAAGATAATCAAATATGAAATTGGAGATATTATTCCTTTTGGTGACATTTTGTCCAAACTCAGAGAGAAACTAACATTTTAGTTTTATCCGAAATGTTATTTCTGTTGACTATGTTGTACAATGATGTACTGCTATCGATGAATTTTTTTGAAATTTAATGTTTTTAAATTCTTCTAGGTACAAAAAAAAACACTCAAAAAAAAGGTTTTTGTAGATTTCTTTCTGATGTTTCTTATGTCATAAATATCTCAATAACAGAAAGATCTTAGGAAGCTCGAACTTAATATTTCTAATACCATTGTTGGATGCAACACGTAAATTTCAAAATCACGTCAAAATCTTACAACCTGAAGTCCAATTTTAAAGAATGTTTTTTTCACTTTTTCGTTGTTTTCTCTGGTTGTTAGCGCAGAACCAGATGGACATCACGTACATGGTTCGTAAACTGAAAGAAGGTATATGATCAATTGGGTTTGGAGATTAAGTTTAACAAGACAGAATATCTGGTAGTAGGCCGCTTAATGGTGCTCGCAAAATTGACCCTGGAAGACACAACAGTCCGAACAGTGGATTTTAATACGTGGGTTCTGTACACAACAAAGAAGGGACTTGTAACGATGATAGACCTGATAAAATACAGAATGGAAAGAAGGCAATCCGCCTGTTAGATGGACTGTTGTGGAATCCAAGACTCCCAATAGAAAAAAAAATCCATCATTGAGAGTATATTTCTTTGTGTCGCTTACAAATGCAGCGACAGATGAGCTATAAAGGCGACGGAGATAGATTTCTGGAGGAGAAGTTAGTGCCATTCTAAGTTGAAGTGAATGCGAAATGAGAATATTAGAACAGAAGTCGGAATCACCTGTGATGTTTTAGGGAGAGTTGGACAAAAAAAACTCTAACTTGATATGTTCAGCTCTTGCGGATGCTTGAAGATAGATGGCCTAGAAAGGTCCTTGAATGTATCCCTCATGAAAGAAGGAAAAGACAGGAGTGGATAAATTGAGAGAAACTAATAGCAGGATGGGGATTGTTAAAAAACGATTGTACCGTCAGAGAGAATAGGAGAGTACAGGCATCCAAATGGATACGCCTTTATATAAGTAATAAGCTATTTTCTCGAAAACCATTCTAACGTTATTGAATCTTCTTAACGTTCCAATCTGCTTAATAAATCTTATCATTATTACTTTGAATCATTTTTCCAGGAGAATTGATTATTGTGAGGGAGCAGTGATCCCCAGGCTTTCCTCTAAAGTGCTATTTTGTATTATTATTATTTTTGTGTGGGGAGGGGCCAAGCCCTACGCTATCCAAAGCTCCATTGACCCATATATCAACCCCCCAATTATTATGATAATTATGACCAAAAAACAAAATGTAGCTCTTGAGGCTGTCTCAAACTGCATGGAGCAAAATATCAGTCATTTTTACCGACTATCAAGCTGTGATTCTCTCCTTTATTACAATTAGTCTAAATTTTACAGTCTCAATTCAACCAAAGAATCAATAAGAATCCATCATATTTACCCATTTTTTTGCGCAAACTTGATATCTTTATCAGATAAAGTTTTATTTTTATCTTAATTCCTAACCATGGCAGTGTCAATCATAAGATTTCGTCAACACAAGTACGAAGTGATGGTGCGATTAGTCAGCAGTTACGCTCAGGTGCGGGGATTCTCATCTTCTCTTGTTCATAAAGAAATCAAATTTTTTATCAAATAAATTGACATTACATCTAAATTGTTAAGGAAACTGATGCAATAAAACACTAAAATCTAAATATATATATAAAAAAAAAAATTCAGTAAAATCCCTTGCCTAACAAGTAACAATTCAACGATAAAGTATGCAAGATTGAAAATACTTCAAAATCAAGACAAATACTCGTTATATCTGAAAGAGAGAGAGAGAGAGATTGAGAGAGTAAGAGAGAGAGAATGGAACAAGCAAAAGAAATCATAGCAAAGAAATAAAATCATCCGAGAGAAAATATTTGATTATTTTATTCGTAATTCACCTCATTTTGTTGATCAATTTCTTCTTTATATTTCCATAATTTATACCTCTTTCCACATTTCTGGTAAATGTGAAGATTTAATGTCCAATAACTTACGGCTACCTGACTCACTCAATTTGTTCTTTCCTTCCGTGGTAGAATTAAATTTAAAAAAAAAATTCTATAAAAAGATATAGTTGAAATAAGTGCCCTAAGTTATAAAAATCAACAGATATAAAAGCAAAATTAATGAAGAGTAAATATGATTATACTGAAATATATGAATAATTTAATAAATAGATATATTTTCCCAGCAATTTAAATTAAATAAATTTATTTAATCATTCGTATAACCGTATTTTTTGACATTCAAAATTAAAACAGTTAATGTTGAAAAAAATGAAATAATGATTTAAAGAGGTTATTTACAAGCAAGGCCAGCCACTGATGAAGAAAGATTCTATAAATTGATCTTGAAACCAATTAAAATATGGAAATGAAGAACATAGAGAACTACATTCTAGGTTTATAAACAAGCACTAGGTATTTGTAATTAAATTATCAAAAATTTCTATTTTTACTTTCATTCAAGTAAAAAGAAATTCATGGAGCATTTCAATCTTTTGAAAAAAAAAATATTTAGTGTATTTATGTTAAGTGCATCCGAAATATAATTACGCAAAAAAAAAGTCAGACTTCCGAAGATCCGATTTTTTCAAACTCGACATTTTGGCAACATATTATTTTTGCCAACGTTTCGACAAATAATATTGTTTTTTTTTTTTTTTTTTTTATTCAAGGCTTTTAAAAATAAAAATGAAACGGGTTCTTATAGAAAAACTAAATACTACAGAAGACAATAACAGGGGAACAAAAACGATGTGTGTTTTGGAGTTATTAGATTGTTATTAAATTATTCAGGGTAACAGTCATTATTATTATTATTATTATTATTATTATTATTATTATTATTATTATTATTATTATTATTACTATTATGTAAGTACTTTTTTCGTTAATTTTTTTTTTCTTTCTTTCCTTTTTGTTTTCTCTGTTATTGTCCTCTGTAATGTTAAATTTTTCTAAAAGAATTCCTTATATTTTTTATCTTTAGGCCTTTGAAACACACGTTTGTCGAAACGTTAGCAAAAGTTATAGTTGTTTTATTTTCTTAAACCGGAAGTAACTATTCTCTTCTACCGTAATGTATTTCTTTCAATTTTTGATACATGATAAATTAGTAAGTAATACCAGCATGAAATAAAGATATATGTCCTATTTATGGCCGAAAAATTAAAAAAAATGATAAATTAGAAAAAATAATTAATGTCACCACTAATTATCTAAAGCTAACCACTAAACATTTGATTTTATTAACGATATAAGAGCTGTTCTGAGTGTCATATTAAAGAAGAAGGAATACGACAGGCCCATGATGTGTTCTAAAGGAAGTTTACCTTTAGCTGATGTATCCATACTAGAATGTTATATTAACTATTTTCAAAAAATGTGAATGAAGAAGAAAAATGATTTATTAAGAAACTTATTTAATAATGAAATGATTAAACCTATTTGTTTTCTTCATTTCTATACACAGGAAAACCATTTTGGGGACAGAAGAAATGATTCAATTGGAAAAGAGGATATGGTGTCATAATACAGTTGTCTTGAATTTCATTAATGATTGGAAAGATACTTAAAATTATAATAATAGAAAATATTTATGTGAAACATTTGATCAAATATAGAGATTCACTTTGTATTAAATCTAACAATAACATATTTTTCCAGAGAGAAAAAAAAATGTATTACATATATATCTAAAAGGAAAAGAAGAAAATATATATATATATATTTTTTTTTTCCAGCTTAGCTCAGTTTATACTTAAATACAGATGAAAATGCTTTTACAGTGATGAATGTAGGTAGAAATAAGAGCAGGATTAATACAGGTTCATCCGACCGCTATTTTTCACATATTAAACAGAAAACGACAGTAATGTTTGCATCTCTTTTACATATTTATATATATATATATGTTTTCACTAGTAGTCATTTAAAGTTAAGATGACTGTTTTTTTTTTTTTTATTCTAAAAAAGACTAGACTAGAATTTTTTAATGCAAACATCAAATAAGGAAATGTGTTTGTGAAAAATTCTTTATAAACTTTTGATCCTGGAATATTATTAACCATTATTTAACTAATTCTATTCGATAACGATGTTTTTTTTTGGAGTAAAACTAATTAACAAAAATTCAACATTTACTAAAATATTTTATATTATTTGTATTCTAAATTAATGCAAATTGATAAGTGCACAAATTGTAATGTAAAAACAGTAATATGAAACCTTTAGTCTGATTTTGAAAAAAATTGGAAAATGAAAAAAACAAAAGTAATATTATTTGACGGAAACTCAATGAGATCTATCATCATCTCTTAGGTATCTATCACAATACTGGGCCATTTGTTTGTGAAATAAACTTTATTTGTGAGAATGGACGAACGAGGGGAGGGGGAGCATCTTACTATAAGTAGTTGCTTAATGAAATCATTGTTAATGGAGTGTAGACTGTGTAAACTGTTCGATGATAATCAGAAAGATCGTGAATGCTTGTATTTCTAAGACTAGCTTTTTCTTTTTTGATAATTTGATTTAAGAGTACTGTTGATTGATTTTTTTACGCTCTTCAAATGTTGATTTAAAAACTGATATAGCGATTTTATCTATCTTTTGATGGAAACTAGACCAGCTGCTATAGGGGGAACCATGGTTCTTAAACTTATAGCCCATTTCTCCATAATTATAGAAGGGGTAAGTATTCCTAGAATACTGTAAGTGAAGAGCAGCGCTGAAGCCGCTGATGCCTGTTTCTCCGCTAAAGATATGCTGCTCCGCTAAACATAGCACTTATAAACGCCACTCTTTTCAAACTTGTTTATTTTATAACAATTACATTTTCATTACCTAAGAGTTTTCCAATGGTTGTGACACATTTAATATCCTACATTCATTTTATCAAATATTCAGGCGTGATATCAGTATGATTCCAAAGAATGCTATGGAAGAGTTGTGTTTGAGAAGATTTATTCAAAGTGGTAGAGTGTTGCAAGATTTGTTTTTTGTTTTTTTTTATCCTTGCCATGATCAGTTTGTCAATAAAGTTTGGAAGCCAGTGGTGTTCACACTAATCTGTCAACTAACTATCTAAAGCTGGCATCTTTGTAGTTGCAAGAGAAAATGAAATTTCACATTAATAGATACTGTATGTAATTACAATATTATACCGTAATCACAAATGATGCGGATTTTATTATTATTTTTTATATATTTATTATATAAGTATGTAACATAATATTATTGTTGTATAATTGGATGAAGCTTTCTCAATAAAGCGTGATATCAAATGTTAAACCATTCAGTCATAACTGAAAAAATTGACTTTCCAGTTAACAACATAGTGGTCAGAAATATCATATTCATTGTAAATATTTAGGCCAAATATCTGAAAAACCTTTCTATCTCTATAATTGAGAAAATTATTGTAAAGGAAATGAAAGTTTTGAGTGTTCAAAATGGGGCAAGGTGTAGATGAAAATTTTTTCGACATCTCAGGTCTTACAATAGCTAAGGCTAACTAGCTAAAACTAATAGCGAGATAACAGGCGAAATTTCAAAAGAGAACGTAGCCGATTTTTCAGTCTCAACCCCACTTTAAATTAGAAATTTTTATTCGAACTAGAGAGAAACAATTTATAAATATTTACAAGTACAAATATAAATAAATGATGCTACCTTAACTTAGTTAGGTCGCTGAAACACACAGCATACCGATCAATCTTGATAGATACGTAATTGTATATCACCGTCTAATGGTCCTTAATAATCAACAATCATAAATATAATCAATGCAACAACAGGTACCTTACTGATAAAAACAGATTAAAATAACAATGAATAAACACTTTGTCGGTTACAGGATTAAAAAATAACGGGACAAAAAAAAAACATGTGATTGTACATATTTACGTCAAATAAGAGTATGACTGGTTAGTCTTCGTCAATACAAACTGCAAAAACTATAATTAAGATAATAGACAGACAGGGTAGTCAATATCTTTTGGAAGGTAGAGAGGAGGCGAATTGGACGTTAAGTCCCATATTTATGATGCTGGATAATACCTAGCGAATTTAATATTATATTATTATAATTATTTCAATGCTCAGTATAATAATGATAAAAACAGATAAATATTCTATAATTGTTTTGAATATATCATCAAAAATCAATGAAAGATTAAAAGATTATTTAATAATAAATTAATAAGAAGACGAACATACATATTTGAAAAGTATAAGTTGTTTTAAGCTCTTTAATTTAAGGTCCAAGTTGTAAGCTGTAATTTAATAGTAGAGAAAAACAAACAGTTTGTTTAAATTCCAAACAAATGAAACAATATTTACAAAAGTGATCTAGACCTAGATTTGTGAACAAAGTGTAAACATAGAATAAAACACACCAAAGTACGGTGCTAGTTAAAAGTCGTTTCACAATTCAAATTAGTTTTTCCATAATACTTGTGTGAATTAAATTTAGATTTTTCTCTCTTAAAATAAAACAAACAAAAATTCACCTTATTTGTATTCGGGGTTTAAATCACAAGAATGGTGAGAGTTTTTCTCTCCCCTCCCCACACTCCATTTTGACTATTCATAAATTATTTAACAAAATGCAAATTTAGTTTGTGAATCGACTTTTCGTAAAATGATTTACACTAGAATTTTTTTTATTTGAGAGTTAATTGGATTTAATTCAAACAGTAGTTTAATATTGAATAGAAAGTAACAGTTTCCAATTTTTTTGCGTCATCTCTATCTTGCGTTAAACAAGTAACGGGAAATAGCAAGGGAGTTTGTCAAATATCTGAAATGGAATTTTCAACAGAAATAAATATTTGATGCTGATGAGTAATTTCAAGATAGAAACTAGACCTAGCTCACGCCGGTCTGAACTCAGATCTTGTAAAAAAATAAGGCTCGAATAGGCGTAATAAATGAACTTCCACATTTGTTACTTATTTTAATCCAACATCAATGTCGCTCGCTATCTTCCTTATCCATTTGAACTCTTAGAGAAAGAATTATGCTGTTATCCCTAAGGTAATCATAAATTACATGTTATTTATTTATTTTCTTGCATTGTTTTTTGAGAATGCTGGTAGGTATTTGGATAAGTATGGGTATCCAGAATGTATCAAAAATGAAGAATACGCAGATAGTACAAACTTAATATTCCATTTGTGTATCACTAAGAGCAAATGGTGACACAAAAGTTTCAGTCAAAATACGATTTATTTATTTATTTATTTTAAGTGTCATACTTATTGTACAAGAAAATATATTCCCCTTTTTATCTTAAACATTTTTCTGAATAAACTGAGTTTCAGAGGTTTCTGGGAGAAATGCCTGCTAAACTGCCACTTCAGTATAATGTACGATTTCAAACTCCTCTGACATTTTAAGGAAATTATTAAAGTTTTAAAATCTATGAAAATCTGTAAATTTGAACTAAGAGAAAGTAACTACAGTGATAAATGTTTAACAGGAAAACGCTTAACATGAAAAATCGGTTAACACGAAATCATTCTGTGGTCCTGACAAAATACTACGTAATTTCATACAGTTTTTTTTTTCTCTTTTAACACGAAACAAATATCATTTAACACGATTTAACAAGATTTCACTTCCCGGACGAACAAAATATATTTGTTTTCTGCAGTCACTTCGTCACGCAGATTTTTTGGTTTATTTTTTTTTTACGTTAGACGGAACAAAATTAACAATGGTTGCCACTGTTGCTAGGTTTCCGCTTGAATTTGAGTAGATAAAGCCACCGCCATTGTCAAAACATTTCAGTTAGTTTTTGAATTCAGTAAATTTTGTTAGTTTTTTTTCGTAATTTTAATACATAAACTTATTTTTTTACGTGTATAATGGAGAGAATCGGGACGCAAACAAATCGCTATTTTAACACGAAATGCTTTTAACATGAAAAAATATTTCGGTCCCCTCAGTTTCGTGTTGAACGTTTTTCACTGAATCTAGTGTCAATCGCCGTTAATTTTAACGTATCCAATCAGGTTATACGGTAATTTCTCAACCTTTAATATAATGCCGAGACATCATTAAAGCACGCAAAGGGTTATAAAACATGTCCGCTTGCCCCAAGGAGAGAATGGTAGCTCCCTCTCGAGGAAAATGGATATTATTTCAAACATAAGGCCCTATATATACATAAAAAAATAGAGAAATAAAAAAAGATAGAATTTTTTTTTTGTGACTGTGTCTGTAAGTCTGTGATATTAAATTAGATGAAAGTTTTAGTATCTAAGATAAAAGGAGTTTCGTTAATGTTTTGATAAGTTTATGTATATTCGTTTAAATATCTTCTGAAAGAAGGAAAAAAAAAAAAAAATGAATAGAATACATTATCTCAACTCCGGAGAAGAAGTAACTGACGGATGGATGCCAAGAGATAAGTAACTGACAATCTATTTTAAGCAATTTGCACGGATCCGCATTAAGATTCTGTCTATCAAAATTGAAAAGTTCTTTCACTTAGAACGTTCTTTTTACTCTTTTAATAGAAAAATTTTATATTAATTTACAATGTGTCAGGATTTCGAAAGTTTTTATCAGAATTAATGATTTGCAGCTCTTTCTGGAGTATGAGAATTTTTTTTGTTTGTTGGAAAATGCTTCAGTAGTGTAAGTTAGAATAGGAAAACTGAAAATTTCGCAAATGTGTTTCCATGATACCTCCCTCACCTAAAAAAATATAAATTTCTGTAATATCTGTTTTTCATTATCACTGTTCCTGGCGATGTTTTCACTGTATGGTGCCACTCATGTATTATCTTTTAATCTCTATAATTTTTATTTAATCTTTTTTTAAATTGTATGTCTTACAATTCCAACAAAATGTAAAAATCTATTCAAGTGATTTACAGTATCTATATATGTATAAATTTGTTGAAGGAATTCCTTGCTCAGTGAAATTTACAAACAAAAAAAAGACAAAGAATGTTCCTCGATAAAGGGTGAAGTAAGAAAATGCCCAGTTCACTTACTAACATAAACAGGAATAATGAGATGTTTATACGGCAATGGCCAGAGGAGTTTTCAAAAAAAAAAAAAAATTCTTTGTTGCTCTACGTTTTGGGAACCATTGGTGTCCCTCTTCAGGAGCTCTTTAGGCTAGGAGAGGAGTAAACGTTGAGAACTTTGAGACTGAAGAAGGGTTCGTACTCCTGAAGAAAGTCTCAACGTTCTCAACATTTACTCCTCTCCAACCCTAAAGAGCTCCTGAAGAAAGGCACCAATGATTCCCGAAACGTAGAGCAACAAAGAATTCTTTTTCTTAAAAACTCCTCTGGCCATTGCCATACAAACATCTCATTGTAATTTGAAGGCCTGACGATTTGAATACCATTTTAAGAAACAGGATCTTGTGTGAACCATTCACACGACTTTCTCTTACTGCAGTTAATACAATAATGAAATTGACAAAGCTAAAACATAAATATAGAAGGATAGAAAAGGTTGGTGGGAAAACGAAAGAAAGAATATAGTTACAGTGGATTCCAGGAAGCTGTGCCAATATCATAGAAGAAACTCAAATAAGATTTGAAATATAAAGCCACTATAATGGGGTTGTTGAGGGGAGAAATTAGGTTTGATTAAATGAACGAGATATGCTAATATAATATAGCCTAAGTTTACACTAACCAAGCTTTTTGAAATTATACTGTTGGAGCACTTAAGTATATTTAGAGGGGCTATTTCAACGAAACAGCATGGATTCTTAAGTCAACGCTCTAAGGTCATAAACTTGGCTTCATTTCTTCATTTTATAGCAGGTGAAATTAGTCATGGCTTCCAGGTTGAAGTGGTTTATACTGATTTTAAAAAGGCTTTGACCGTGTGCTTCACTCCTTGTTAATGGAGAAACTGAAGTTGCTAGGCTTGTGTGGTCCTATGCTGAAGTGGTTTGAAGATTACCTTCGGGATAGAAAATGCCGGGTGAGCTGGCATTCGGAGGTATCACGTTGGTTCGATGTTATATCTGGTGTACCTCAAGGATCACACCTTGGACCGTGGCTCTTCCTAATTTTTATTGATGACCTACTACTTAGGATCTCGGATGTAGAGGTACTTGCATTTGCGGATGACTTGAAGTTCTTCCATAAAGTTGCTTCCCAGTCGGACTGCATTATAATTCAAGATACCCTCCGCATTGTTTCTGACTGGTGCTGCAGTAATGGCATGGAGCTTAATGTTAAAAAATGCCAAGTCATTTCTTTTTATCGCAAAAAGAGTTTTATATCATATCAGTACCTCATTGATGGCAAACCATTGGAGAGGACTCGTAACGTGAAGGATTTAGGAGTTACTCTGAGTCATGACCTCTCTTTCACGAAACAGTTTGAATATGTTTGTAGGAAAGCATCGAGAGCACTGGGTTTTGTAATAAGGCACACTCGTGATCTTAGAGATCCCAAAGCGGTGCTAACTGTGTACAATGCATACGTTAGAAGCCTTCTTGAGTACGCGTCATTGATTTGGTGTCCTTACACCAAGAAGGATATAGTCAGACTGGAAGCTATACAAAACCGTTTCATCAGGACTTTTAAGAAAAGGTTACCCAGCGGTGCTACTCATTTATGCTCTTTAGAGTCTAGAAGACGAAATGCTGGTCTTTTATTCTGGAAGAAGCTGTTGAATGGCGAAATAGATTGCATGGAGCTACTTGCTGCCATTCCTTTTCATGTACCACCTCGCTGCTTGCGCAGTACTTCGCATTTTGTGGTCCCTGCCGTTAAGACTAATGCGCTGTTCAACGTTGACGTCATTTGTAGAATATGCAGGTCATGGAATGAGTATATTCCTAGTGATGTGGGTTTCCAAATGGCATCTGGACTTTTCAAAACACATTTTTGCATTACTTGAAGATTAACTGTTAAATGAGCATGTATTATTTTACTATTATTATATTTATGTATCACTGTATGTATCACATGTAATGACTTCAACCATAAGGCTTACGCCGTTTGTTGATAAAAAATATAATAAATAAATAAATAAATAAATAAATAACTGCACTGGACTTTATAATGAAAATGATAGAATGAATGGTGAGAGTAGAGATATGACACGATGCGACGACTGGTGTACAGTTCTATGGTTGTATATGATAGATCCCTTTAGAGAGATTCCCACTGGCTTATATACACAGGATCTCCCACTCTAGCCTGCCTAAGTCAGAAAGTAGTCTCTGTTAACCAGAGTGGGCCTCTCTTCTCTCTGCTGTGGTTGCATTCTCTTTGCTGTGGATGGGTGCTACTACAGCCACTAAGTTCAAAAAAATTCAAATAAAAGTGATACTTTACTTAATGTCTAGTTAGCGCATAATTAGTTTAAATAAAAACAATCTTTTTCAGAAAAGTTCTAAAAATTAAAAAATTATTCGTTAAAGTTAACACATTTAGTTAGCCGATTTCCTTAAAATCTGGAATTCTGACAATGTTTCTAATTTAATATTAATACTGTATAGTAGACCATACATTAAATTCAAGTATAGTACTTTAAAAAAAAATCCCTTAACAAGACCGGTCCACCAGGAACACCCAACAAATCAATTTACCCGGAGAGATATTTAAAATTAATATGATACTCGTACGTACTATGTTTATATAATGAAAGATTCTTCTCGACCGTTCTTAAAATGGATGAGGGTAGTGAGATTCGGTCTTTAAAAACTAAAAAAACTTATATTTGTGCCCACGTTTCGACAAATATATTATTGTCTTCATCAAGGCATAAAAATAAGAAAGTTTAAACTTCAAAACATGACGTGTTGCAGTGTTTCCACCTATTAATTTACCCAAAACTAAAATGTAAAGTGCATTGTTTGGAAGTTTATCATTTTTTTTATTTTTATGGCTAGATGAAGACAATATATTTGTCGAAACGTTGGCAAAAATATAAGTTGTTTTTTTTTATTATTAAAGACCGAATCTCAGTGTGATGGATGCAAGAAATATAAAAATATATTTAATTTGAAAAAATCAAAATTATGAAGAATATGTGACATTCCCTTGCAAAAGGACATTTCAGGTAGAAGACCACTATTGTCTTTTAGAGTTCATGAACTTGTTAGCATTGTCTACCCCTTCTTCTCACAGGGGAAGATTTGAAATAACAATTAGAAGACATTCCTTCAAGACAGTTTGTTGTAGACACCGAAGCAGAACACTTGTCTTTCGCTCTCTTAGTATCAGTGCATATTCATAAGTTAATTCCTTTGCATATAACTTGTAGTTATTATTTTAATAGAATATTTATTGTTAGCAGTGGTAACTGCTTTCTTATTTACAATACTTCTCTCTTAAACATATATACTTACAATCCCTTTTACTAAACCGCTCGTGCTACACCAACTACTACAAGCTACTACAACACAACACACCAAATACATTACATCACTATCCTCATTCATTGTTCATATAGAATAGAATAGAATAGAATCGGGGGGGGGGTCCACTGCGACCTACAAATTGAGGTCTATTGTGGATCCCCTTAAGTTACAGAACAGCCCCCAGCTTTGCCCTCCTAATCAATCCTAGCAAAGCTGAGAGCGGCTCCGTCATGAAGCTTTCAGCTTCGGGATTGCCCGTCCCCAATTGAAGAAACCTAATCCTCGCCAGGCCGGCGCACTCACAAAGGATGTGCGCCGGGTCTCCTCCTCTACCTTGCAGAATCGGCATACCGCACTATCCGCAAGTTGTAGGTGGTGCATGTGTCTATTCAGCCTACAATGCCCTGTTAGTAGACCCACAATTAACCTTATATCCCTTCGGGTTTGGCTCAGTAGGTCTTTGGTAAATTTAGGCAAATGTCTTTTAATGAAGAGCTTTGCCTGCCTCTGTCCTGGTGTTCCCTCCCACCAACGCAGACGCTGATCTTCTATCCACCCCTTGATAGAAGTTTGGATGAGGCTCCTGGACAAGCCGCAGAAGGGTTCGGGGCCTATAAAGGTATCCTGCGAGCCCTCCCTCGCTAGGGCATCCGCCCTCTCATTGCCCAGGAACCCCGCATGTCCCGGCACCCAGGCGAGTGTCAGTTTATTCCGAGTACCCACCTCGGTGAGGGCAAGTAGGTAATCCCACACCAGTCTTGAGAATATTTGGTGTGAGGAAAGTGCCTTCAGGGCTGCCTGACTGTCGGAGTATATGGCCACTCTTCTACCCACTATCCTTTGCCTTATAATCTCCCTAGAGCAGAGTTGTAACGCCACGACTTCAGCCTGAAAGACCGTGGCGTACTTCCCTAGGCTGGTCTTCCATTGTTCATATAATCGTTGTAGCCATTTTCTAGGAAAATTAAGAAAAACTAAAAAAAAAAAAATATTACTTTTAGCAAATGATTCACACTTCCGGCTGATAGATTTTTTACGTCGTGCCAAATGTGGTGGTGAGGTTCCTGAAACGGAATACCAGGTTTGAGCTTCCTGCAACTATTCGTTTTTTTGAGATATTTTGTTTACACTCATACAAACCATTCACTAAAAATGTATTTCCAACTCAGGACGACTTCATAACAACATGTATTTCCGGTCATAATGTAATTTCGAAAATTTGACAGATCGCACTGGTTAACTCAATTTTAGAAAGTAAAAAAAAAAAAAAAGAAGCTGTAACATCATATGCTAAAAAAATGTAGGATGAATATCAGTCAAGAAAATATTACTTGTGTAGTTGTGAATACGTCCCCCCCTTATAATTCTAAGGAAAAAATTTAAATTCAAAATCTCAAGGGCTAACCCTTTTGTGGGAAATAAAAAATATTGATTGATCAAATAACATTATACACAAGCAATCAAAAACTACGTATATATTTATAATTTGCCACATTTACTAACCCATAATAAATTGGCAACGTTTATCTAGCATTAGTACCAAACCAACCGCAAATTGGTAGCACCTCAACTAAAATACCATCAATTTTTAGAATGGGTGCAGACAATTCTCAGGCGAACTTAAAACCACAACAATAAATACGCATACTTCACAATTTGTGGAAGTTCTTAGTGAGCTGGATATATTTTGATATAGTTACATAGAAATATACAACTATGATGTATTTTATGAGGTGGAATCTGATTAAAATCTAATATGTAATAAATCCCACGAGCAAGGAAACTGCCTATAGAAAGCAAAATTATTAATTCAGAAACATGCCCAATACGTTTAGAATATTTCTTTCTCAATACGAGGGAAATAATAATAATAATTTAACTAGATGAATTTTTATTTTTTAAGATTCACAATAATTCTGACGATTTCATTTAAATTTTATAAAATGATCTATAGATGCTAGAACACATTTCATCGAAACAAAATTGAATGGTAAGTGCTATTTCAAAGGTAATTTATGTATAGTTTTATCTGTCATACAATTACATAGACAATAAATTAAATTCAATAAGAAAACTTGACGAGTTTTTACTTTTCCCAATCGGATATGGAGATATTTGCACTAAGTGAAAGCTGTTCACACCAGAGGTTTGCATTAAAATACATCTGCTGTGTCTCATTTATTATTTAATAAAATAAATGAGGATAATCAATTATTTATAATAATGAATATTTAATTTTTCAACTTTACGAAAAAACAAACCATAATTCATCACTCAATAGATTTTTCGATTGTTTCGTGTAGGACTCATACAATATGTGGTCGCTATAGAGCACATGACATGGAGAGTAATTTGGGTTTAATAGATGTGAGATGATTTGCATACTGCTTTCTAATCACTGATCAAGCTGGTAAGCATTTAATCCGCAATTAGTTCTGAATTAGAGCTTCACTAGTTCATCACTGCTTATAAATAATAAATTAATAATTTCTTAAAGAAGAAAATCAACTTTTACAAAGGCATTGAACAATAATAAATGATCCAAAATGGATTTTATTTTAATACTTAAGAGGATTTCTTTTTATAACTTTCTCTTACGCTGTAGGAGAAATAATATATGGGTTCGTGTGAATTTTTCGAATTAAGTTTTCACAGAAATACATATTTTGAGGTTCTAGATGATTATTGCAAGTGCATAAACTTGGTAAAGAAGGGTTAGAGGAAATCATTTTAATATATTCGATAAGAAAATTTCCGGGTTTTCTGGACAATTAAAAGAAAATTTCAGATCCGAGTTTTTTTCCGCCATTTGTTCAGCATTCGGATGCATTTCCAATTCCAGTATATAAGGATGTTTTGAACGAAAGTCAACTTCTTAAAGAAGCAGAAAGAGCACTTTCAAAGCTGTATCACAACATATTTCAAAAATTTCACAACTTAATCGATGCAAAAATTAAAGGGGGAATTTGTATTGGTCCCCAGATTAATCTAGGCGCAAAATTTGAAGAGATTCCCCAAGGAACTCAGAACGTGCAGCTTGCAAGGCTTGCAAGCTAATCAGAAACTTTTTATGGAATAAAAAATCTGAAAACAATGACGAAATTATTGTCAAGAAACACCGGAAGAGTTAACAAGCTTTCGGTTGTAAAATGAGAGTCTTAAAATACATTTCTCAGACTCTCATTTGGACGTCTTTCTTTCAAATCATGGTGTTGTTAGTGATGACCGCGGAGAGTGGTTTCATGAAGATATTTTCACTATTAAAAAAAACGTTACCAAGGAAAGTGGAATAGTGAAATGCTTGCTGATTACTGCTGGTCATTGCTATCAGAAAGTTCCAAAACTGAAATTCAAGAGAAAAGTAAAGAGGGAGACGTTCTAATTAATTGTAATATCATATCTATTATTTAGTTTAGAAAAATAAAACTTTATTTTTTTGGAAATGTAATGTGTTTTGCTAAAAATTAAGAGTTCAAAAATTTTTTTTGCCAGTGTAATTAATTTATGTAAGATATTATAATATTATAATAAAGTTATTTAATTTAGAAACAACACATGTTATAATGTATAGGAGTATGTGGAAAATAAATTTCACCCTCCTTGTTAAGGTTACTTTCAAGGGAAAATACACCCATCATATGGGCATACACAATCAATCGCTAAAAAAAACAGTTTCTACATTCTCAGGGGACGTTGAAAACTCAATTACGAACATTTTGACACGTAGCAAACTTTATCTTGCAAAAAAGTTTATAGAAAATGGTCTTTACATGCAAAATAAAATAAAGTAAGCTTATTTTTTTTTTTTTTTTATATTTATTTCAGGCGGTCTTTGCTACTGATTAGTTGCCATAGACGATGACAATCAGCAAAATTTTACCATAATAATATAACCCTTATTAACATCTAATAAAACATATGACAAGGTCGGGGGAAGCGGACCTACTACCACGCAATTCACCTATGCTTGGCGGTCCATGCCTGTAACCAGTTGCTTTGTGGCGCCTTGGTTGTGTGTGGTATGAGTGCAGAAAGTGTATTTAGAACAAAAATAACAGAATAATTTACTGAGAACAGAATTACAGAACAGTGAAGAAAAATAATTTAAAAATTTGGTGTGAAACCCTCACACGACTTTCTCACTTACTGCAATTAACATGTTGCAATTGACGTTATATTTCCATCAAACTTGGAATTTTTACTAAATTTAACTGATTTTAATGTTGGTTTATAGGTGGGGGGAGAACTTAAACTATAAAAGGGGAATTGAGGGAAACTTGCCCCGAAATTCCCTATAATTGTTCACCCTCCAATTGTAGAATGTAGATTGTTGTAGGGGATGCATCCAATGCACTGCGACCTGAAAGATCTATTTGTGCCCCCGTAACCTTCTCCAATGCACAACCAGCATCCAAGCAGCGTTCTCTAGCTATACACAACACTGCCCATCACTGGACAGTGAGTTCCTAGAAAGAAAAAGTCTAAGGGCAGCTTGCTGGATTCGAACCCGGGACCTCCGCGTACCTAGTCCAGCGCACTACGACTGAGCTAATCTCTTTCTCTCCCTCGGCTTTCGCCAATTAACTACGGTCCGGAGACCCTAGTTTGTGTACTGAGTTTGTTCTTGTCCGTAAAGTGTGTAGAGTGTATGTAGTTTAAGTATTTTGTGTTCTGTTCCGATGAAGTGCATGAAGTACTGAGCTGTGGTAACCCGTGGGGTCGCTACTCCCCAAGTAACTGCAATGCAACAGATACCCCTTGCGGACATCCCCCCCCCCCCCCATTTACTCGAAAAATATGTCTAACAAAATTGATAAAACTTAGAAAATTGCATACGAATAAATAAAAACATTGAAGTTGTTCGGAATGTATAAAACCGAATTTGCTCTGTGCAAGTCTGTGTTATCACACTGTCTGACAAACGTATTTTGAAGATGGGCGAACGCCCGAAACCGGTCGATGACCACAAAATGAAGCAGGTTACCACGGAAAATGTCTCTGACGTTCTAGAGTAGTTTCGGTTAGTCGTCGGGCTCTTTTCTGTCTGAGTTGATGGCCTGTTCCAGCTTCTTTAATTTGTAGTTTGTTTAGAAATCTGAGTGTAGTCCTGGCTATAAAGTCTTTGATTTTAGGGATTTCCAGCTTCTTGTGGATTTGTTCGTACCGTATGAACCACGATGCTCCAATGGAGATGCGCAGTATTTTATTTTTGAACACTTGTAACTTGTCCATTGCAGCCTTATTAGCCCCCATCCATACGGGGCAGGCGTATGTCAAGTATAGAGGTTACCACGGAAAATGTCTCTGATGCTTTCCAGCTCGGCGGAACCAACCACCACAACAAATATTTAATTATTATTAATATTCTGTAGATAGTATAATTTTGGAATATGACAAACTTTAAAAAAAAGCCTAACTTCAGGATGCGCCCCTAAAAGAATTTTTCCGCAATAATTATTAAAGTTGTAGCTCATTTTATATTTAGTTAGTTTACCATATTAGAAGAAAATGTTGAGTTGTTTTCAAGAATCTAGAACCTTATTTTTGGATCTCCTGGTAGAATTTAAAGGAAATATCAAATTTGAATTTTATATGATGTTTCCGTTTTTGAGTTATGCCAAATAAACACAACATACAAACATACCAATTTATAAACATTTTTATCGGATTCAGGAGACTTCAAAGCATGTATTTCCGGTAAAAATCTCAAAATCGAAAATTGAATACGATCGCAACAATTCATCTTACAACACACCCTACAAAGTAAAAATTTATATGATTTACATTTTCGAATCGATTTCGAACCTCACTATAGCATGAATTTTAATGATTGTAAATATTCTCTTGTGCAACTATGTACCGTTTAGAACTGTGTTACGGGTTATGGATTGGAGCCGTGTTCCTCCTTACTTTCAGAAAAAAATCTCTCAAAATACCAGTATGAGAGTAAAACCAACTATTATCACATCTTCTTAAGCTCTCTCTTCCGTTAATATATCCTTATGTAGGATGTGGGCACTTTATTAAAGCTAAATTTAAATTTAAGTAATGTGAAGCCATTTTAGCCAAATGGTCATTGCCAGTTATACTATAATAACCATACTATAATAAGAACCATAACCATATAATAATAACCATACTATAATAACCTACATTCCTATTCAATAAGTACATATTCAAACCGCTGCACTTGAAGCGACCTAAAATACAAACAAATAAAGAAAAAAAGATCATTTGTATACATATAAAAATTGAAGGGAAATTGAATTCTGTTAAACAAAGAGATTAAATAACAATTTAAATAAATAATTATTCAAAATATTCATACCTCCCTCTAGGAAATATTAAAATTTAATTTTCCAAAAGAAATGTGTGAAATAAAAAATGAAAGTTCATTAAATAGAATGTTTGGGACCAGAGTGTAGTTATAACGTCCAATAATGTGAATGGCCGGCCATTATCGTTAAGGCCCAAAACATTCAGCTATTGATGATGTTAATACCATGAAAATAAATTTGATAATAGAGAACAGTTAAAAGTCACAAATGTATTTAAATGTCATGTATTTAAACATAAATACATTTTAGTTGAATAAACAATAGTTTTATGGTATCTATGAGTGAGTGACCATTGTAACAAAAAGAGAAAATTCACATAAACGATTGGCATACGAGTATCACGGCAGGTTACAAGTGGTACAAAGACACTTGAGAAAAATGTTCTTAGTGACTGCGATGGGATGTGACTGCGACTCCCACTCATGCCGGGATGAGACAACTGAATACAACACCCTATCAAGATTAATTTCCTTTAGGAATCTAAGTATCTGGGAAGGTTCTAGGGAGAACATATTACCATTCCTCCACCATCACCTGCTAGGTTTGAATGATAGCAACAAAATTCGTCAAGGAATGTATTGGAGTCTCCTTCAAATTCCCACAGATGTTGGGGATGGTGTGGTACGATGTTGGGGCCCAGCTTCTTCAGAAATCACTGAGTGAGGAAATGCCCCGTGAGGAAAACCTTCAGCATGCAAAGTTTTTTTTAACTCTAACTGATGTACGAGCACGTATAATCAAGATCAACGACCAGATATACGATCCGTCGAATCCAGATATACCGCCCAGGGATTTCTTAACTGCCTCAGTCCTGGGAAGATTATCCATAACAATTGCTCTCGTGACTTCCTTCTCGTATCTGAGCCTCTCTTGAGCGATTGCGGTGCTCTTTCTAGCCAAGATGTCGGCCAACTCATTAAATTCCATGCCAACATGCTTTGGCACCCAATAAAGATAACTTTATTGTATTTTCCAGGTCTTTAAATTTATCTGGAGTAAGGAGAGAAAAGTGAATGGAGGGTAGATTGACCGAACGAAGAGTGATGACGTTAGTAGCGTGTTGAATGTAGAACGTTAGTGATGATGTTGGCTAGTCTAGAACTCTTGCTTGTTCTAACGGTGGATTAGCTAGTGTGCCTGGCACGGTGAACCTTCCAAGTTTGATCTTGAGACTTGTTAACACTTACAACTAATATTTATTTTTTAACCTTTATCTTGCTACTCATCTACGAGTATACTCTGCACAGTTGATTCGACAACTGACCATTCTATTCAAAGTTGATTTTTGTGATTGATTATTAAGCCATCAGATGGTAGGCTTTTTATTAAATTTCTCCAACTGCTAGTTATAGCTTTTTGGTGGCAGATTCGCTGTGGAAATTAAAACTCATCCGCCAATACATGATAGTGGGCTGAGAGAGCGAGCAGTGCGTAGTTGACGTGCAAATGGAGACGGTGCGGGATGACACCTCGATGTGATTGCTTTTGTGTTGCGCCTTTGATGGTGATTATACAGACAAAGGAGACAAAGCTTTTATTAAAACTCTCTCCCTCCATTTGACGTAACATCAAATATGTTACGTGTGTCTTCAACTTTTCTCATCTATAGGATCCTTTTGTGAAATACCATTTTTCCAATCCAGCTCCTTTAATAAATTATACGAGCTCTTAAGAGTTCTAATTTAAAAAAATTATTTAGACGTTGAAATTTTAAATAAATCGTTTTGCTATTCTCTTGTTAGAAGTCTCAGATCCCTTCTCGTTGTTTCAGTTTTCGGTAATGTGGATAATCCAAACATTTCAAACAAAAAATAACTGCTAAAATGGCCATTTTATTCTTCTAGTAGCAACGGTTTCTTACACTGTCCCTCTTATAGGGAGCTTGATAGAAAAAATATATAACATAAATTATTGACGATTTATTTCTATGCCAGTTAATTAAATATTCTTTTTGTCTCTGTAGCGATGATAATCAAGATTTGCTGGACGCTAAAGCTACCCATTTCCTAGTATAAAAACAGATATAAAACATATTTTCAAATCACAGCTATGTACTATCTGGTCATAAAATTATGGAATATTTTAAAAATATTTTAAACAGTTTTGAATTTGTAGTCTTGGGGAACATAAAAATAAAACAGACTGACCGAAATATTATCAAATTTCTTAATTTTCATCATGCAACAGAAACCTCAATAATCGATGACAAAAAACTAAAATATAGATAAGATTTTAATTTCATTTAAGTAGATTTTAAAACAAAGAAAATATTATGAGTAGAATAGCAACAGATTTCTGCCACTTAAACTCCGCTTCTCTCTTATTTTTGTTCAAAGGAAATAATTTTGTTTATTTTCATCAGTTTATGGTACAATTGTCTGAGACATATAGCGCGTAATTTTATAAAATTTCTTAAATTATTGATAATAATTTCTTAAAATAATTAATTATTACAATAAATCAATTATATATTCCTTATTTAAAAAAAAATTAAAATTTCTCTTATTCTAGGTGTCTATTTGAGAGAAACTAGTGAGAGTTACTCTCAACTGCCCGTCCATTCGAGAGCAGCTTTCAAAATTTGTATTCGCCGATAGCAACAGAGATTACTCTCGAGAGTTTATATAGGAGGGCTCTCTTAGCGTCATGTCCACTAGGCAACCTTGAGAGTACCTTCTAAATTGAAACATTGAAGTTTTGAAGTTCGGATGGATATGCCAAAGCTTGCGGCCGCTATTGTAGTGACATACAGAACCCAAAACAAACGGAAAAAAACACGAAGAATTGTTGGGTTAAACCATGGGTTCTAAGGAGATCTTCAGAGGGTCCGTATCGGACGCTTAGAAGAGAATTACAAATTGAGATTCAACAGATTAGAGAGCTTTGAACCAGTAACTGGAAAATATTAAAATGCGAGAGGCCATATTTATTTATTTGGGGTATTACCCAGTTACAAGATTAGTTGCCTTAATAAATCGTAAAAAATAGAATTCTTACAAAATAAACATCATATATATAAAAATTCTAAAGATATTACTATATTCAAATTATAATTACCTGCCTATTAATTAACAATTAAAAATATAATCTATTTAACAGAAAAGTAACTTGTTAACAGACAAAAAAAAAATATAAAGGTGTAATAAGATAGAAAGTAACAAGAGAAGGTGGAAGGTATCAAAATGGACAAAGAGGCCTAGTATTTTCGGGTGTTAGATTTTTAATTTTTCCAATACTTATTTAATGTTTGCAAGTTAGTATTAAATAAATCACAATCAGTAGTAAAGCGTTACAAGATTCCATTAGTCTTGGTAGTCCGGAGTACTTAATGTAGTTAGTCTGGTAGGATCTCTTTGCAAACGTTAGGTATTGTCTCGTGTTTCGTTGGGAAATATGAAAGTCGAGTGAGTACAATAGTTCGGGACAGTTTATTAGATTGTGCATTAGTTTGTAGGTAAATATAACATCAGTATTATATCGTATGCTGTCAAGTGTTTTCAGTCCAGTCATTTCAAGTAACATATTTGTCTATGAGCGCGTAATGGTCTCATTACGATTTTTCGCATCAGGTATGTTAGTGTGTATTAATATTATTATTACCAATTTATATAATTAATTTATACAGGTGATTCGTACCTTCAATATTTGTTTAGCATTTCGGTTTGCACAAATGGGAATATTTTCACGGAAGTAGCCCCTGCTATTTTCTACGCTCTAAAGGATACATATATGAAGGTACGTTTTAGCAAACTGCCTGAAAGCACTCTCAGAATTCGAAATTGTTTCGTATGGTAAGAGTAGATAGCAGAGAGCTATTTCTCTTTCCACTTGCGAGTAAATCTCAACATTTTTACTCTCCGAGAGTTTATAAGTGCTGCCTGATAGTTACTCTCAACACTGTCCACTAGCAAGAAACGCTCTCGAGATTAACTCTCGTGAGTCATTTTTCTCAAGTGAACACCTATCTTTAGTTACAACCTTATTTCTGGACAATCAAGAAAGATATCTTACAGATGATATTTTTACTTACCTAAATAACTTTTCTCTACAAAAAATTGGGCTTAAATTAAGCGTTATAATTAACACAAAACAAATCTTGGGCTTCACTATTATATTAACAAAAAAAAGGAATATTGTGCAAAAACACCCATAAACGCTGGTCCAAGCGAGGCAATATTCATTATTAATATATTTCTGTAAGTATTACCATTTCAATGTTATGTAATCAATATAACAATACTATCAATGACTTTTCTTTTGTACTATACTATAGATTTAATATTAATTAATCTTTGATAATGTCATGTACAGTGTTGAAACAATATTTTCCACTAAAGAAAATGAAATTGAAAACTATTTATTACAAACCATAAATAATTATTACAATATAACAATAAAATTTTAAATTTTGTAAATTAAATAGGCATTATATAGAAATTAAAAAACTGTAAGTAATACATACAATCATAACTTTTTTTAGAATGCGAACTTATCTTAATGTGTTATGTCTAAGATAACACAATAGTAGCACTATTAAAGAGAAATAACAGAAATAATTACCTATTTATTCACAGATAATTATAAAATTCTTTATGTATTACAACATTTTTTGAAAAAGAAATTTTCAATTAAGTAGAAGCAACAATAAAGCAGAAATAAGCAGTTATAAACATTTATATCCGTTTTTGTTAATGTTGTACTAAATTAACAAAATTCTGCACAAGTAAGCGGATAGTTAGTAAAGCACAAGTAAAGAGAAGAGAGTAAAATGATACCAAGCGTAAAACACATGTTTCGAGATGACAGTTGAATGTATACTTTAGTTAAGTAAATAAAACAAGGAAATACTACAAGTTTACTAATGTTTATCAAAATGAACATGTAAATATAATATTACGTCATGGCAAGGAATGTGTAAATACGTTGCCACCGTTAACTAGCGCATGGTTTTACCACCCAATTTGCCACTTAGTATAATGCCAACCCACTTAACTAGATGTTTCTTAAAGTTTAAAAAATTCAAATAAAACAATCGATTGAAAAATTATTTATTTATTGGATTAATTAGGAAAATTATTAAATTAGATATTAATAACAATTTTTCCCCACTTCAGTAAACTGTTTTCGATTGTTTTTCATAATGAGGTTTATATAGTATTCTTTGTTGCATTTTGGATGAGTGGTTACATAAAATTAATTTAAAAGGTATTTGCATCTGCTCGGAAAAACCGAGCTGCATTGAAGGCGCTGAATTCATGAGTCTTCACTTTTATGTTCGTACGGTACTAGAACTTCCTTGAAGGATGTATTTCAGTCTCGGTACTAAGTCATATGGGAATCTCAAGAAATGAGGAGGCAGATAAGTTGATCAAATTGGGCGCCACTCCCTCTCTCTTTATTCCCGAGCCTGATGTTGGTGTGTGTTTGGGCACATGTCTATCAAGCTTCGAGACATGGATAGCTTCACAACGTACACCATTCTGGATTAGGTACAACGTACATCGTTCTGGGTTGTCAGCAGCTAATAAGATGCTCGTTCGGGGTTCAGGCTAATCAGTGAGCTGAGGTGTTTCTGTGTCTTTTACAGAACTCTCCCAGACATCTGGTTGGCTACCTAGTACTGGGCATTGTGGTTTTAATAGATTCTGTACGCAATTGAGCTCTCGCCAGATTTTTTTTTTTTTTGTATCACAGATTTATCACCCAGATCTGGATTTCGGTTCTAGGGCGGATTTGTTGTTGTTTTTCTTAAGAATAAGCCCAATGAGGCTATCAATAGCCTATGGCTTGGGCCTTCGCTACTAGAGAATAATTATAGTACAGTCTTTAATATTATAAGCAGACAGAACTTCATTCTAGAAGGCAATGATTAACAATCCAGAGGCGACATCCCAGCTTACTCAGGACTCTCAAAACAATGTTTTTGGTTAAACGTTTCAAGCAAAATTTATAGATCTTCAAATGTGTAGCATTTGCAGTGTGTGTACATTCTTCTAGAGTTTAAAGAAAATCCGCTCATACCGCCTTATAAGGCGGTGCACTAAAAAATTCTCTCTTCCGCTCAATCGATTTTCTTCCAACTCGAAAGTTTCAGCACCATATTTACATGCTCACTAACACTATACAAGTGAACTCATCAAATTCCTGAAGTCGCCTTTTGGGGAGAACGCCTAACATTACCGCTATCCCAGGATCTGTTTAAAATGTCCCGACCAAAAAAATGATTCCAACAAAAGAGATAAATTTACATCTGGTAGATTAAACAAAATTAATAGGAGCTATTTGGAGCAAATTTGGACAAAAAAAAAAAATGGAAAATTCATTCAATGGAAAGTTATACTTCTGGTTGAGGAATTTTGATAGATAGCATCCAGTAGGGCTCATGGTGATATCTATAAGGAATATCAAGTGCAATTTTTTTTTTTTTGGATATGCTCTCCACAAACACACACACACACACACACGAGCACAATTTTCTAAAATTTTTCCGACTCAATGAAATCAATAAATTTTACATGAACGCAATATTTTTTCTTGCCAGCAATATGAGAAAATAATAAATTTCATTGTTATGAGGTTATTGGAAAAATGCAACGTTATGCTTAGCACTGGTATGGCTGCGACATCTGTCAGACTTCATCTATTGAAAATATTGAAATCGTAGAACATCGGTTAACCAATATTCTTCAACCTGGACTTCTAATAAAGTATTTATAAGTGAAGTTGCTATATTCTTAGTAAGTATTTGATAGCACAGTGGCCTGAAGTGGCACATTATACTGTGAAGTGGAAATACATAACATTACAGCTCCTCAATAAACTCCATCGAAAATATTTCAAGTATAATTGATAGAGTTGACGTGTAGAATTGAGTGGAATTTGGCCAAAATAAAAATACATCTTTACTCGCACTCCAGAAAGCAATTTTCCGATATGACATCCTTCCAAAAACTTGGGCCTTACCTTACATTTATAAAGTAATATACATGTCTGATTAATTTTCTTTATTATATGTGATTGAAAGATTTAAGAGATTGAGTAATCAAAGAGGAAATACCGATTCATTTTATTTTACGGTGTTCAGTGTAAACGAACACATAGAACTCACTATTTTACCTATATAAATATACAAATTGTATTTAACATAATTTGTGTGGAGAAATAGTAAGTAGAGGATAGAGTGATTGAACGAAGAATGATGATATAGTTTATGAACATAGAATGTTAGTCGCTTGAAGAGAAATGTAGATAGTTACACCTCTTGCTTGTTCTTACTGGCGATAGCTAGTGTGGCTAGTTTGGTAATGACTTTCTGGCCTTACAGAAGCATTTTATTGGCAAAATGCGAGTTGAGACAGTTGACTGTTTGTTTACAATTTCTTTGAATAATTCTTAAATAGTTTAATATGATAATCATAATATACTTGTGAATGCTTGCTTGGCTGTTTTCTTCTTGGTCGCTTTAGATTTTCTCAAATGTTGGCTTATGTAGTGGAAGAACAAAATCGAAAAATAATAGTTTAAAGTTTCTGAATATTTTATAGTATCCAAAATTGTATTTTTGTTAATATTTTATAATTATTTTAGTGCTGTGAATTTACCTTCAAAAAGTATGTATTTTAGAACCAGGTATATTAAATCTGGTCATTACTAAATAGAAAAACAAAGGCACAAAATCCCGTTAGGGCAAACCTTTGTAAGAAAATTCCCCCGCGAGAGAGAGAGCAATTCCAAAGAAGAGAGCCATCAGCTTTAAAAGAGTAAAGAGTATAGAGACTAAACTCAACCTTCGAACAGGACACTCCAGAAATTGCTCTCTAAATATCTGTGCCAGTTATAAATTAAATAAATTTATAAACCAAATAAGTTGTTATTATTTTAACAGAATGTATTTATTTATAAAACAGTAGTGTGTACTTAATTACTCTTAATTCTTATAATCTATCTCAAGCAAACATACAAGCCCTTTTCGCTAAAACGCTACGCCACAAGCTACCTACACACACATCATCACACCACCAATTACATTACACTTAGCTCTTCAATGTTAATCCTTATCTTGAGATTTTCTTTAAACCTGGGGAGCTTATGTAAGGCTTTCCTTTAAAGCCAATTCAGTGGAATTATCATATGGAAGAACTAACATTTAATAAAAAGTCTGACTTTTAAGAAACTTCATTCATCAGAAATGTCAAAAGTGAAAATCATGTGAAGGAATCACACCAGAAATTATTAGAAATTATTATCAGAAATTATTAGAAAGTAAAGCTATTATAGAACCAATTTTAATATCATGGGAAAATAAAATGAATAAAAAGAAATAAGAAAAGTTATTAGCTGAAATTTTCTTGTAAACTTGAATTAAGAGTAAAAGTAATTCACTCGGGAAATACTTTGTAAAAAAAAGAAAAAAACAAAATATTGAGAACTTTTAACTACTTTGCATAAAAAAATTTTTTGTAACGTAACTTTTATAGCGACAAGTTTTATTTTTAAAAGAAAAAAAAAAGTATAAAAAAAAATAAAAATAAAATAATTGTGTCAATTTAAATGTAAAACAATGAGGCAATTCCCAGTCAAGCGAGACCCTTTAACCACGGACGTGATAGCATCTGTGTTCCGGGCCGGGTACAAAATAAGAACAAAGAGAGACGAACAAGAACAGGAAGAAGAAAAAAAACAAAGAAAAAAGGAGCCGAAAAAAATGAGTTGCCATGGTCCACCAGACTGGAGGAGTAAATCGCGTTGAAGGTTTTTAATTCTTTCATTTTTATTTATTTTTTTTGTTTTTTGGCTGGCCACCTCACAGTGTATTTTATACACGCATACAAATTTATATACAAACAGAACAAACAGCTATCTAGATACCAGTTAGTATTGCCAAACCTGAACACTACTAGTCCGCCTACACACAGATAGGTGTTCTTCTGTGTGAACTAAGAACATGGGCTTTCAAGGCGGCCACCTCAAATACTTTTAGATGGAGATAGAATATTATTACTGTGAGAGTGTATAGGTTGTATGTTCTTATAGTTGTTTGAGAGAGAGGAGAACCACATCTTATTTTTCACGTCCACGTACTCGTATACTATAATTTCTACTTCCTGCATACTTCTACACTTGCAAGGCTTGTTTAGAATAGCTGCAATCAAATACACCTTGTATTTGGAATAGAATGTTATTATCAAATTTTTAAAATTAAATCAATACTCATCGTATAATTTGTAATTGACTTTGTACCTTCGAAACTTCTTCACTCTAAATAAAAAAAACAAACATTTAAAATAAAACAAAAAACATGTTCACTATTTTTCAACTTTATGCTTTTCCATCCACGTAAAGTATAATCTTTTATTTTAGTTTATTTTTTTTAAACAGTCTTTCAAGGTTTGTTTTTTATACGTTTAATTTCGAAAAACCTTGAAACAAAATTCCATACGAAATAGTCTAGAATAGAGCTAACCCTGAGCCTAAATAAAAATGCTTGTTCAGGTTGTAAGGAGGATTGTTTTGCTGTGATTGTAGCAGGTTTTGATGGTTGAAGTGATGTAAATGAACACACAAAAACTAATTATTTCGCCAATATAATATTTAACATACTTTGTGAGGAGAATGAGTAGATAGAGCATACAGTTACCGAGCGAAAAGTGATGATGTTAGTGATGAATGTAGAATTGTGTAGCGTTGTGGCTGATGTTAGTCGCATAAAGAGAGATGTAGGTAGTTAGAGCTATTGCTTGTACTAACTGTAGATCGCTAGTGTGGCTAGCACTTGGTGATGACTTTTTGGCCTTATAGAAGCATTATTGGCCGAAAGCAAGTTGAGAAAGCTGACTGCTTGTTACAAGCAGTTTCTTGAATAATTCTCTTAAAGAGTTGCATTCTCGTCTCACATTAAACTCTTGAATGCTTAGTAGAGCTCCTCTGGATTAGCTCAATATTGCAAGCATCATCTAGGCAAATCTTTGTGAAAAATTACTGACTTAAGACAAAAGAATGACAGGAGTAAAACCATTCAATATATACCATAGTGGAAGAAGATATCTGGAAGGTGTAGTACCTCAAAACCAAATCCATTGAAGAGAACTACCACGGGTTAGTTTTTTACAGAGCTTGTAGCCATCTGATAAATATTTGTAAATACAGAAAGTGTGAAGATGTAATATGGGTGGCTGAGTGTAGTTACGAGCTACAGTGACAGTATGCTCAAGGAAAATAATAGCACTCATCAGTTACTTTATTAAAACATTAAACGTATTGGATATGTATGAATGTTGGTAGTGTACTAAGTGTTATTAAGGATATTTTAATGGAAGCAACAAGACCAAATGATTCTACAGAAGCCGGAATAATTAAATTTTAAATATCTTCATTAACTTGAGCTTCTTGAAAAATAAAATTATAAGAAAATATAATTCAAATTCAAATTTTGGATCGATTTCGTTGGTTATGGCTTCAGTATAAGTTAAACAAGAAAGAAAAATTGAAATAATCTAATGTCTGAAAAAAAAGAGAGTTTCCGATTGAAAAAAGAAAGCACTCCAAAAATACGTAATGGCAAATATTGTCAGGGAAGTTTTATGTAAGCGAAGCAATTAATTAATTATCATTCCAAAAGGCACTTGCTTTAATAAAATATAACTAGGATGCATATTTAATCCCTCAACATTAAATATTGAAATGATATACAACGAATTTTATTCATTTCTTCTTCAAATTTATCAAATTCTTACTTATGTTATAATTCGTTTTGCCATCGCTATCTTCTTCTCGTGTATCTACTTCCAAGATGGAAATTTGTATTCCCTGTTTCCAGAATATCTTCCCAATGAAGTTGTAAAACTAATAAAAAAAAAACATAATGCAATATAAAATTCAAAAAAGTTCATAATTAAATGTTTTTATGATTGATCAATGCTGTACAATTTTCTAGTTCCTGGCAATATATATATGTTTATCATGCAAATTAAAGTGATTCTAGTAAAGTGACTTTATAAATTTACCAAGTTGATATGAAAACACTATATAAAGCGCTTACATAAAGTACACAGGACTTTCTAAACCGGGGGGATTATGAACGCCATTGTGCTCTTCAAAAATGAATTTTTGCTCGTGACCTATCCTAAAATGTATACTCACGTTCGCTTATAAGCTAGAAATATATATGTATATAAATTTTTCTTTGTAAAAATTTGTGTTTCACTTCTAAAATTTGCATAAGCCACTATAATCCTTGAAATCCCTAGTAAATATGTATCCCCCCCCCCCCATAAAAAAGCATTGAATTGAATAAAATAAGAACTGATGTGGATTCCCGTCCTTTTCACGAATCATTGAATTCAATGACATTTATAGAGCGGTAATGAAGCGACTACTAGTTTCTGCAGGCAGACCGCAATGCAGTCCGCAGTTCGATACTATGGGACTTAATCCAGATAAGTGTCAGGGAATCTCGCTTAATAGACTTAAAAACAAACTTTGTTCAATCACCTTACTGATTTTTTTTTGGCAAGTACTCCAATGCGTTTTCTTAATCTATAATACGTGGGGAAAAAAAAAATTGAAGCAATAAACTAACTTAAATTCAGAAATGTGCCAAAAATCATGCAACTCCACCTTATTAAAGAAGGGCGAAAAAATCAATTTAAAAAAGGACAAAAAGGGGCCATGTAACTTTTCAAGTTTAAGAACATTATTTTTATGCTGATTATTTTAAAATCCTCAAACTGACATAAAAACTCAAAAATTTAATTTTAGTATATTTATTGTTTAATTATTATCAATAATAAAAATATAATTTTCAAAAATCTGGCTCAATCTTAATGTACTCTCTGTCGGCAGTTAGAGGAAAATAAAAAAGTATATGTTCAATTCCAACTATTGGCTGATTTATTTATTTTTGGACATACTATACCATATATAGAGGGGAGTTTTTTACAGCATTTTCAATATTACTAACTTTTTTATTTTCTCTTACTAATTAATAACAGGAAGTATTGCGATCGTGCCAGATTTTCCAATTTGATTGCTTTCACCGGAAATACATACATACATACTCACTTTTACTTACCAGGACTACCCTAAGGCTTCTCAGTACTCCATATACCAGAGAGACTAACTAAAAAAACTCCATAACTAGCCGAGCTACCATAACCAAACAATAAATTGCAACACACAAAATAAGACACTCCGCCTCACCAAGGAAATCTCCCAAAGATGTTCGTCGTTACAAGGGCAAATTTTTAAAGGCACTACACGCGTTTACTTTCTCTAGCAGCAAGGGGAAATGTGCAGTTATTTATTTCATTTTATTTTAAACTAAACGTTAAGTTTGGGCGGAGATCCTAGTAGCAAACACATATTTAAAAATAATATGTTGCGCTGGTTCCTCTTCACCACAGCTACAACGGCCATTTCTCAACAAACCCATTTATTTACCCATGCCCAGTTACTAATCTACGTAGATACGGCATAAGAGAAATCTATAGGGACCATCCTTTTACCCGTTGTCGATATATCCCATATATTATATAATTCTGCTACATAAACAGAAGTTTAGCTATGGACATAATATTAAGAGCTGATTAATATCGAAAAATAGCACTTAAAGCTGAGAACAATCTGAATATACCACCAATGTGGAATGTCTAGGTTTACATCTAAAACAAATGCACATTAACTGGATTATTAAAATTCTGAACGATCATGTAAAACGTCACTCTGTATAATCAACTAGTCAAGGATCACCATTTACTGAGCAAATAGTTTCCTCTTCATAAATATTAAAATTCATATATACACAACATAGCTTAAACATTTCTTTTTTAAATAAACATAATTACAGAACAATTGGAAACCCGAAAATATCTAGATTTACAACTTGAACAAGACTAATCTGGACTCCATACATAACACAAAAATTAAGGTAGGCCTAACAAACTTTCAGACAGCTCTATTCATTAATTAACAAACGGACCCTACTGAAATCTGGATACTCCAGACTTCTCTATACTTGACATACGCCTGCCCCGTATGGATGGGGGCTATTAAGGCTGCAATGGACAAGTGTTCAAAAATAAAGTACTGCGCATCTCCATGGGAGCATCGTGGTTCATACGGTACGACAAATCCACAAGAAGCTGGAAATCCCTAAAATCAAAGACTTTATAGCCAGCACTACACTCAGATTTCTAAACAAACTACAAATTAAAGAAGCTGGGACAGGCCATCAACTCAGACAGAAAAGAGCCCGACGACTAACCGAAACTACTCTAGAACGTCAGAGACATTTTCCGTCGTAGCCTGCTTCATTTTGTGGCCATCGACCGGTTTCGGGCGTTCGCCCATCTTCAGGATGCGTTTGACATCATCAGACAGTGTGATAACACAGACTTGCACAGAGCAAATTCAGTTTATACACTGACTCCACTGAATTTGCTCCGCCACTGAATTTGCTACACTGAATTAATTAATATCGCACTTTTCGCTATCACACTATGTTATGTGACAAACGCAACCTGAAGATGGGCGAACGCCCGAAACCAGTCGATGACCACAAAATGAAGCAGGCTACCATGGAAAACGTCTCTGATGTTTTCCAGCTCTGCGGAACCAACCACCACAACAACTACTCTAGAACGAACTCCAAGACATAATAATTAATTAACATTTGTTTATAATGTACATATTTTGTTATATTATTTAAATATTTAATTCATAAATATTTAAGGCAGAAATAAGCTGTCCAACCAACAAAATAATTTCAATAACCAAAAAAATGACATAAACAAAAAATTTTCTCATATAAAACATTCTGACATTCTCTTACTGCAATTCCCAAATAACGAATTTTCCTAAAATTTTGAATTATTAAAAATTGAAATAATAAAAGAAGTTTCTGCAGGAAATTAAGTGGCTGCTGAAATAAACATTCAATAGTAAGGTGTCTACTGGCTTATTGTACACTGAAACTGCTGTGTGTGTGGAATTCACAACTAGTAAACTATAGAAATGAGGTTTAAAATAAAGAAAATGAAAGTCTGCAGCTAGTTCTTGAAGATAAACTCCTTTCGGTCGTCGAAGAGATGCGAGAACTCATGTTGCAAAAAAGATGCTCTAAAAATATACGCTTTTGACTGGAAACAATTATGTGCCCATCAATAAACTGTTTCCAGAGATTTTATCTTCCAGACTTTCAGACTTACCACATGTTTCAGAGTCATAATTTCAAAGAACATCAACGTTAGGGAAATGGACAGTTAATTCATTTTCTTACTCAAAATCAAAAGATTTTACCTTATTTTTTTTTAAGTGCATTGAAAATATTGAAGTGAAATGCACTTCAAAGCAGAAGAAAGTGAATGCTTGACAAATACGTTTTAAATTAAAAACGAAAACAATATAAATATTACATATAATGTTTTTCACCCCATATAAAAATTAAAAAAATAAATAAACCTATATAAATTTTGATATGACTTTAAAACAAATATTTTGCCTAACTATATTATTAGAAACTCGTAAATCTCAAAAGTAATAAACATTTGCCGCCGCTTTATCTCTTTAGATGTCGTGCAATCAGTGGGGTAGATCATTATGAACTTTCAACTCTAAATTACTATTTCTTTATTTCACCTTTAGATAGCCACTTCTTTGAAATAATTTTAATAATTTAGTGATATCATATTTGAATCTCATATTATTTTAAACGATCTACCCAGAATGAATGAGATAAAACACTAGTGGCCGCCCGAAAGTGTTCAAACTTCTTTTATATTTTGCCGGGCTAATAAATAAAGGTGATTTGTTCCACGCCTATATTATTTATAATATTCTATTTCATAAATATTTTTATTCATATTTATAAATTAAATGATATAAACACTGGGGAATAAATAACTAAATAAATAAAAGTTGTATTATAGTTAATAGCGTGAGGGCATCTTGTGGCAGTTAAAAGTGTACAATTCACACACACACACATACATAGACATACATACGTCAGTTAAAAGTCAATGTCCTTGCTAGTGATGTAAGTATGAGTGAGTCAGCTGTTCGTTGCTGTGACCCCGGACCTAGTTGGTATGTGTACAGGAGGTCAAGCGGTTTTAGTGGAACTAAACAGAGAGCAGATGAGACAAGAACATTTAGAGCTACAGATTGTGGCGGGGATCCACCACTCACCGTCACTTTCTCGCTCGCACGCACGCGCGCATACACACACATACACTCCCTGATCCGCTTCACTCTTTAACAAATGAGTTCAGCACAACAATGGATTTTATAGTTCTACATTCTTAACTCTTCATTCTTACTGTGCTGTTTACTGGAAGAAAAGACATCTACAGATATACTGCTGTTTTTAAGTAAAAATAAATAATACAAAATAAGATAAAAAAGAATTAAATAAATATGTCAGTACGGGAAATTATAAAATTACCAATGTAAATTTACACAGATAAAAAAATCTCGTGAGTAACAGATCCACCGACTTTCTGCCCCTGGAATGTATAGATAGTTATTATTGACATATTTGCTACAAACTTGGTTTTTTTGTTGTTTTTTTTTTACTTAATTTAATTGGCTTCATTATTATAATATGTATAGCTTTGAGAAACTAAAACTAAAATTCTACTGTTAAAACCAATGGTAAAACAGAGAGAAGCGTTTATCTTCCAGCTACCTAGAATCATCCTAAAATTGATTTACTGGAAAAAATTGTACAAACCAAAAAACGTAGGTAATTTATGTAGGTAATGTGCAGTTAGTATATCAGATTCAAAGAAACTCTTCGGTATCTTTATCAAGAGTTGTAAGCTTTGAAGTGTAAAGTTATGAACAAAGATATGTTTAGATAAAAAAGAAAAAGATTATTGGAGATCAAGAAAAAGTTTTTAAGAAGAGCCAAAAAAAAAAAAGTAAAACATTCAGAAACGCTCCAGTTGATCGCCCACAAGGGGTATCTGTTGCATGCATTTACTTGGGGAGTACGACCCCACAGGTTACTAGCTCAGTACTCCATGCACTTCGTCAGATCAGTATACAACATACACTATACACTTTACAGACAAGGACAAACATAGTACATAAACTAGGGTTTCCGACCCTAGTTAATTGGCGTAAGCCAAGGGAGAAGGAAGGGATTAGCTCAACGATAGCGCGCTGGACTAGCAACGCGGAGATCCCGAGTTCGAATCCAGCATACTGCCCTTAGATTTTTCTCTTCCTAGGAGCCTCTACCACTCACTGTCTGGAGATGAGAGGGCTCTCTGTAGATAGAGAACATTGCTTGGAGGCCGGCAGTGCACTGAGAAGGTTCCAGGAGGCACAATAGATCATTAAAGTCGCAGTGCGATAATCCCCTTCAAAAATCTACAATCTCCAGTAGATGGGACAACAATTACTGCTGAAAAGTACATCATTTTTAAATAATATTTCAGAGAGATAGAAGCAAAAGAAAAAAACTGAATGAAGGATATCTGAAGATCGGAAGATTGTTGGTTAAATAAAATACAAAATGATAAATGATACTATTGGTGAAGTCATGCTAATGGTGATATGTATGCCGATTATTAATGATTTACATATAGTCAGCATTTAAGATGACAATGATCATCATCCCACTCAAACTATAAAAGAGTATTTAATATTACCTGTATATGTATATTAGAAATGATTAATAATATATTAATTATCAAAATTCTTAAAGTAAATAATATGGAAACGATTTAACTTGGTTCTTTATTGTTTATTCACAATAAACAATAGAACATTCATGATATGTATACATATATCATATGTATAAATATATATTCATTATACATATATATATCTTTTTTTTTTAAGCCACTTCTTTATTAGAAATTTCTCATTTTGTCTTTTATATATATCATTGATATGATAAAAAAATAAATATATGAAAGAGCAATGAAAATAACTTGACCAATGTTAAATAAAAATTGTATGACGCGTATAAAAAATGACATACACATCAAGAAGAAGATCAATAATTGGAAGCTGTCAAATTGTGATATGTTTGAAAAATGTTGTGTAAGAATGTGCACGTAATCCTATTTGGTTGCTTAATCCTTTCTTTATGCTCCCGCAAATCATTCTATATTAGATACCAAACAGATCCAACCCAAGTGCTTGCATGTTTGAGAACGTTTCTAATCGAAATATAAATAACAACTGTTTGCTCTTCTTTTTTTTTGAAGTTTGAATAATTTAAGTTCAGTTTCTAAAAGTTTATGTTATCGCAATTTTACATTCTTATTTTTGAATACAAATTTTGAAAAAAATGCAATTATTAGAATTTTTATTTGGGTATATTGCTAATATTCCAGCTCTGACGGAATAAAACCCGAAAATTATACATTCGCTCTTAACACTTACGCAGACAAACGGCTGCTTAGTGTACTAAAACTAAAAATCTGGTATGAAACACTTACATAAATTTCTCTAACTGCAATTATCTCAAATTAATTTCTTGGAAATCTTCTTCAACTTGGAATTAACCATAAACATTGTTAAGAATTGCCTACAATACACACATACACTGTATAAAATATATAAAAGTATTTATTGATCGTTGATGAATTATTTTATGAAGAAATTTGGTGAGGATCGGTCAAGAAAAAAACAAACATACAATTATGCCAACGTTTCGACAGAGTTTCCTGTCTTTAACATCAAGGCTTTAATATATAGATAGTCGTGAAGATGTGGAGAAAGAATTTTTAAACATACACATTTGTTAAATCTACACGCAATTATTTTTTTTCAGGAGGTGAGATTTAAGACAAGAAACTAGTAACTTTTAATTTTATTTTTTTATGTTTCTGCGATGTAACAAATGTGTATATCTAAAAATTCTTTCTTACTTATAGAAACGGTCAATGAGTGTAAGTATTTGGGCGTGACACTGACTTCTAAATTGTCATTCGAAAAACATATTAAAAATAATATGTCTAAAGCTAAACAAGGGCTGAACACTTTATGGAGTCGACTTATAGAAAATAATCAAATAAATTATTATTCGAAACTAAAATTATTTAGCAATGTAAGTCGCTCTATGGCTTGTTATGGAGCTCAGGTTTTGGGGGGGAGACCTCTATGAAGATTTGGAAAAACTATATCGCTTCTTTATTAAAAAACTGTTAAAACTGCTATTATTTGTTCCATCTGCCTTCATTCACAGTGAAACGCAGTTATCTCACTATTTATACTCATACACTTAAATTACATTTTAATTATATTATCAAAGTTTTTGCTATGAGTGATAATAGGTTACCAAAAATAGTTGCGACCCAAATAGTTTTTAAGAAGTTATACTGGTGTTTAGAATTACTAATCTTATAAAAAAATATCAATTGAATTTGGAATTCAATTTTAATAATGTAGCATTATGGAACGGTATTTTAAATAAATGTGCCCAGCTACAACATAAAAAAGAATTTTTGCCAGAAAGTTTCTGAACTTGATTCCTATAATAACATTTATAAAGAACTTAATTTTAGTTTAGGTAACAAGCATTATTTTAATTGTAATTTATCTTTGGAACAGATCAGGTGGATAATTAAGGTTATGGCTGGTGTATTGCACCTAGGTAGTTCTCCGCCATATCACCATGACAATAAAGAAGAAGTCTGTTTGTTATGTAATGAGCCAATACATGATCGAATCATCATATTGTTGTTACTCATATCTTGGTTGTTTGTTCTAGACTGTGTGAGGTCAGATTAAAATATTTTGGCAATATTTCTATTTCCAATTTTAAAATGCTGGAAATTTTAAATGGTTCCGATTGGCCTTCGTTGGCTCATTACTGCAAAACAATAAGTAGCCTTGGTTCAAGCGTGCTTTAATCCTTATTTTCTTATGAAAGGCGCATTAATTTAGAAAAATTGTTTAATCCTTATTACTTTCTATTAATCCCGTTTTTAGATCCTCTGAGTCCAAAAAGTGGTTTTTAGCAAATGGTCCATGTGTGTGTGAGTGTGTCTATATGTGTGCGTATGTGTCTATGTGTTTTTTTTGTTGTTTTTTTTTAAATATCTTTATTACCATCATGCTCCGCTCATTTGAGCACTACTGAAATTTACAAAATATTAATACATGTATAAAATGCACATTACAGCTTACATTTAAACTAAAATACATATTTATGCGGTCAAAATTACATATTATGAACATGGCTGTTACATGAAAACATTTAGAATTATTTACACTTATGTAAAAATAGTACGAAATATTAATGTGCGGATATACGACAACACAAATTAATGAAGGAAATTCACATTAATTAACTTGATTTAAAACAATAACTATTATAGATACAATATTAACTACTCTTTTTTTTATTTGATTATTATTTTATTTTTATTGTTATTATCATTATATTTTATATATATATTTTTTGTTTTTTACTTTTTATTTATTTATTTTTTTTATTTATTTTTTTATTTGTCTATTATTTATTTATTTTATATTTCATTTTATTATTATTATTATTATTATTATTATTTCAATTATTCAAGAAGTAACATTACTATTGTATATGAATGTTATTACTCTTTTGACATAATTATTGAAGTGTGCAAAGATCTTGACTGAAGCAATGTAGATTTCTGGGGAGGCCAACCCTCGCCCTGAGTCACCACCTGCTGCATGAGTGACTGTCTTGCCGGCTGCAAGCATTCGCATTCCCACAAGAGATGGTCGACTGTCTGAACCGAAGAAGAATCACACGTACAAAATGCAGTTTCAGTCATGTTAAATCTGTTCAGATAATAATAAAATAATAATAATTACATTTTATTTTCCCATGACCAGAAAGAAGCTGAGTCAACCCATAGCCAATGACGAAGTGGTGCATTTGGAGACGGCGCTCCACACAAGGAAGAAATTCTCTAGTGAAAGTACCCGTGGTCGAATTGTCCCATTGTTGCTGCCAAGCTTCCATGCTGCGTTGATGCGCCCAATGTTCCAGTGCCGATTTGGGGTACTTGTTGTAAGAAATCGCCAAACCAGAACCCTTTTACGCTGCTTTTGCCATATGGTCAGCAATCTCGTTCCCTCAATACCCACGTGGGCCTTCACCCATGAGAATGAAATTTTGCAACTATTCTGCAGTCTACAAAGCCTCTTCCTTATCATATCGATTATTGGGTAGTGGATATCATTATTCTGCAAAGAGTCTATGTGTGTGTATGTGTCTGTGTGTGGGTGTGTGTGTCTGTGTGTATGTATGTATTTGAACAGCATAGCTCAAAATCGAAAAACCGTAGAAAGTTGAAACTTAATAAATATTCCGTTTTGGTATCACCATGGGATCTGGCAGTACGTTATCTGTCAAAATTCCTCAACCGAAAGTACCACTTTACTAGATTTTTTTTTTACTATTTTGCAATTTTCTCAAAAATGGCTCCAACGATTCTCTTGAAACTTCATACATCAACTACACATACAATGAGCTACAACTTTTATTTGTAACATTTCTCCGGAGAAATTCATTTAATCGTACTTTTGGGAGAGGGCTGGGGTTACGGCTTCCTCTAAAGTGCTATTTCAGTTTATTAGACAATTCTGTCATCTAAATAATGTTAATTAGAATGGAATATGTTGTTGAAATTCCGAATTTAAAAAAAAATTGGATGTCCGGAAGTGCGTTTACTATACCACTTTACTAAATGTTTTTTTTCACTTTTTCGCGGTTATCTCAAAAATGGCTCCGACGATTTTCTTGAAACTTCTTATATAAGCTACACATACAAAGATGTTCAAATTTTATTTATAACATTTCTCTGGGAAAATTCATTTAAGGGCACTTTTAGAGGAGGGGTGGTGTTATGTTTTTCTCTAAAGTGCTATCATACTTGATTATCTTCTGAACAAAATTAATTAGAAATAAATAGATGGCCCAAAGTCCGAGTTTCAAGAAAATGAATAAACCGGAAGTGCGCTTTTACTGAACAGTTTTTTCAGTTTTCGACGAATTTTATTTAATTTGGTACACTAACTATAAAATTTGTCAATTATAATTTTGAGAACTGGCGTAAAAGAAAGTTGTGTGTGTGTTTCACACCAGATTTTTTTTAACTGGGTAACCTAAAAATTTTGAAACCAAATCACAGGCAAAAGAGTGAATGAGTTGTTAGCTAATATCTCTTACTGTATTTGTAAAAATAAAATAATAATAATAATAATGTAAAGAAAGTTGAAATAACTTTGACAATTACTTTAGAATTTAGGTGTTTAGTTTATGTAGCTATTTATTATCCACTCCGCCGACGGTCTTGTACCACGGCAGCTGTCTTTAAGAAAATTATATTTTCACAGAAGTTTGTTCTTTTATTTTATATTAAATAAAAATTTTAAATAAATAAAATAAAAATTCTTTCTTCACATCTGCACGACTATCTATATATTAAAGCGTTGATAAAGGCAGGAAACTCTGTCGAAACGTTGGCATAATTGAATGTTTCTTTCCAACCGATCCTCACCAAATTTCTTCATGTATAAAATATGTTTTAGGAACTAACAAACGTAATTGAATTTGATTATATTTTAGATTGCATTAGACTGCTAACATCAACATTAAAAATATTCTTTGTGCATTTTAAAAAAACCTGAAGTTCAGCTAACCAAGAATATTCCTAAAATAAAAATAATAGGTCCAATATCTGTGCAGTTATGAAGTTTAAATAAAATTGCTGAAGCCGTTTGTGAAAACATGAAACGTATGCTGTAAAGTCACAAATCCGATCATACGATATATTAATAAACTAGGAATTATAGCAATACTTTTATTAAAGTATAAAATACGATCTATTAATAGATAGTCAGATCGTATTTTGTCCTGGAGTAACACTTTAAAGGGAAACTTAATGCAGGAAGAACTCCACATAAAACAAGTTTTCTGGAGAAATGGTTCCAAAAATAAATGAAAGAAACTTAGGTGGTGTAATGACATGGCAAGGTCATACCAATGTCAAAGCTTCACAACACATAACAAAGAAAGAATAATTTATAACTAGTGGCCTAGCCGGCTGCTGTCATCAAGGCAAGGCCACGGCCAAACAAACAAAACCAAGGGTCGATGCCTTACATCAAAGTAAGCACCGCTAAGGCTGACCACTGACCTAAATCGCTGGTCACCAAACTAACCAAGATCGCACAAGGTCGCACACTAGGACAGATGTCTTGGTGTGAGTGTTGCTAACACGAATATATAAACTTCGCCCCATTGAAAGAGGGGATGATTATATGATAATATGATTATACTTCAGTACGTCTTCAAGATTATTATAAGAGCATCAGTTTCCGCGTCCCTATACAGGTTTTATATATACTTATTTCCTTAGTTGTGCATCTTAGTTCATTTATTTTAATCAGTCTAAATTATTAGTTATTTATCTCCTAATTTATTTCTAAGTATTTCTTGTTAATAGTTACCATTACTCACGTTTAAATTATTGTACAAATACAGTCTATTTTTATAAATTCAGTATTAATAATTCGAGCACTAACTTTCAAAAATCTCTAAACTAACTTCCGCCCTCTTCAAGACATCTACTACATACCTCAGGAATCACATTAAACGATTCCACTACATCTGGTGGTATCACGGTGGGATCAGATCATACATAAACGATTCCACTGCAGGTGGTAAGTGTACAAAATTTAAAGAAGATCTTCGAGACATTTTCGACGAAAATCGCGATGAACTGATAAAAAACGTTAGTTGCAGTTGCACTTCCGGTTATCGAGTTTTTACCTAAACATTCTTGTTGTATGGGCGTTGTACCTAAATGGAATATCAAGTATTATATCCCTGCGATTACTCGTATCCTGATTATTGCCTATAATTTTTTTTTTCCATATTCAGAGGAAACACGTATTTTCAATAAAAATTAAATTCTGACATGATTTCAAATAATCTGTAGAGCTTTTAGTGAATTCTTTAGGAATTTCTGATATAAAATGGCTTTCTTTCATTGCATTTTCCAACTTCAAGTGGACAAATTTTCTACACTGTACATAAAACATTTACTTGGACAGAATATTATCAATTTAGGGAAGCAGTGTAATATATTAAAATGATTGTACCTAGTGAAGAGTGCCCATGGCTCTTACATTTTTCTTTCAACTCATTTCGATTAAAAATGAAAGATCCATCTATAGCTCTTTAGAATATGAAGTTAAAAAAAAAAAAAAATCTGGTGTGAAACACTCACACAACTTTCTCTTATTCCAGTTTTCAAAATTCTACCTAATTGACAAATTTTATGGTTTGTGTACCAAATTTAAAGACATTCTTTTGGAGTTCGTCGAAAACTGAATATGTTCAGTAAAAGCGCACTTCTGGTTTACTAATTTTCTTGAAACTCGGAATTTTGGCCATCTATTTATTTCTAATTAATTTTGTTTGGAAGGTAGAATTGTATAATCAACTATGATAGCGCATTAGATAAAAAACATAATAACCCAATCCCTGCCCCAAAAGCCCCCTTAAAAGACCCCCCCTTAAAAGCCAGGAGAAATGTTTCAAATAAAAGTTGTAGCTCTTTATATGTGTAGTACACATTGCTACTTTAAAGAAAATCGTTGGAGCCGTTTTCGAGAAAATACCAGAAAACTAGAAAATACATTTCAGTAAAAATGCACTTCGGGTCATCCGATTTTTTCAAACTCGAAATTTCAACAACACATTTAATTCTAATTAATATTATTTAAATGACAGAATTGTATAGCAAACTGAAATAGCACTTTAGAGGGAAACCTAACAACCCCCCTGCCCCAAAAGTGACTTTAAATTAATTTTCCCAGAGAAACGTTCTAAATA
>JAAEAF010000755.1:0-224451 GCA_011037195.1 Triatoma infestans
CAGCCAAAGTGCCCGATTTCCTTGACCAAATTAGCCATTGTGCTAGCCTTTTCTGGCTGGGACGACGCTGCTAAATTAGAAATATTAGCACTTAGGCTCTCAGGTTCTGCAAAAATATTTTACGACACCCAGAAAGCGGAATTACAACGCCAGGGTACAAATATAACGTATCCTCTAATTTCTGAGCGACTTCTAGCCCGATTTCGTAAGGAGAAAACACCCCTAGTCCTCTTACAACAGATGACTAATATTCAGTCCTTGCCCACTGAGCCTCCTGAAACATTCGCGGATAGGATTAGACATATCCAATCCGCCATTCATTTAAAAGCTTAAGCTAACCCACTCGAGGCCTTACAAACAATTTTAGATAAACTGGCCACTGATGCATTCTTGAAGTCACTTCCTCAACCGGTGCGAACGAAGCTTCCTCAAAAATTAGATGAAGCACTTTCCTATGCCAATGCCCTAAAAGAAGTTCAGGCTTCTGAATCAAACCCCACAGTTTTCGCTGTTACTGCGAAAGCTTTCAATTCTCGTACACCTCCATCTCCTTGTCGTTAGTGTGGGCAAATGCATTTCCACAGAGAATGCCCGCATCGTAATAAAAGTCAAAAGCCACAATTAAAACCAACTACCACTTGTAGAGTATTTAATGTAATAAAGAACAGACCTTGTCGCCATTGTTCCGGTCCACATTTTGACGTGGACTGCACCAACAAATTCAGGCCAAAACCTCGTACTAACTTTGGCAAAATGCCTAAGAAATTTAATATTCCTCAAAACCTTAATCACAGGGCAAATAGTAATAATCGCTATAATAATAATAATAATCAATATTATAGTAATAATCATGGTCCTCGAATTAATTCAAACAATTCGCGATTTAACCCTTATTCAGATAGACCCCAGTATAGTGATAATAATAATAATGGTAGCAATAACCTCCAAAATAGGCCCACTTGCCAATTTTGTTCTAAATTTGGACATACGGCTCGAACATGTTTCCAGATACGGCCAAAAAACGGTTAAGCCCACAGCCGCCCTCGCGAACGGCTGATGTTATGACCTTGGCTCTCATACCTGCTTTCACCAATTCTGATAATTTGTTAGTAAATTTAAGAATTGGCAAAAAATTTATTCGTGCCCTTGTAGACACTGGAGCTAGTCACAGCCTAGTGGATTCCAGTTTTTGTCGAAATAAGAACCTTCAGCATTCCAACATTATTTTAAAATCTCTGACTAACCAAGTAATACCTAATTATGGCATCATTTGCATGCGGACAATGTCAAAAATTCCAATTTTTCTGGCGAATTCATAGTTTCGCAATTAAAAGGCAATTTCCAATTAATACTAGGTAGAGATGTCCTTACATTAAATAGGGCAATTATTAATTTGCGCACACGTACACTAACGCTGAATAAATTCAACATTCCATTTTCAAATAGTGCTCAAACGCACCAAATCAATTCGATTCAACAGCTACCCTTAGCCAAAACCCTGCAGCTTCGCCACAAAATTATAGTGCCACCTCGCGCACACATAATACAACACACATACACTATATACAAAAATTCCTCTCGACACACAAATTCTGCTTACACAACACAATTCCTTACCTACGGTCTCTACATGCCCAATTCTATAGTACATATTGCTAACAACAGATGCACCATCAACCTTATAAACACTACCTATAATGTAGTGGAAGCACGAAATGAAAAATAATAGTTTTTAAAAATAATTTATCTAATTTTGTTAATATATTAGACTGTGAATTTATCTTCAAAAAGATTGTACTTTAGTGTCAGGTACTGTAAATTGGGATCATTAAACAAAGGCACAAATCCCGTTAGGGCAAACCTTTTGTACAAGCTAATTCCCCCGCTAGAGAGAGAGAGCAATTCCAAAGGATAGAGTCCAATATTAACTTTAAAAGAGTAAAGAGTGGACAGTCTAAACTCAGCCTTCAAACAGGACACTTCAGGAATTGCTCAGTGCCAATGATAGATATTTGCCTTTATTCTAGATAAACGTTATTTTATTAAGATACAGTGTGATATTGTAATATACTTAAACTTGCTTAAAGAATAATATATGTATTTATAAAAGCAGTGTGATCTCTTAATTATTACTAATACTTCTCTCTTAACCGTATATACATACAAGCCCTTTTCGCTAAAACGCTCAAGCCACTACAAACTACAAACATCACAATTACATTACATACCGAAGATGGTGGAACATCCATTAAACTAAAAGTACTCAACAATATTATTGATGTTGATAATCGTTGGGTAGTACCATATTCTCCATTACTACTAAAAACGTATAACGTACACATAAATGTTGAGTACTGCAATTCAGTGAAAGCTATAAAATATATTTGCAAATATCTTTGCAAGTGTGCGGTTTGAATTTAGAAAACGAATGCTTCTCTCATGGGCAATTATCTGTCGCATGCTCCAGAGTCGGTCATCCTTTATGTTTATGCAGAAAACGGCCAACCAAATAAATGCAGTCCATTCACTAGCTTCACAATAACAAGAGACTTATAGTTAAAAAATTGTTTCTTTCTTTCCTTTCAGATCACAGCAACGCAAAGTAGGGTATTAACTTGAATGGTTTGTTTTCTTGCTGAATCTATGTTAACTATAATACTTCTATTTACTTCCCTAATAATTAAAATCAGATTGAGCCACAGCGAAGCGTGACCGGGTCTAGCTAGTAAATATATAAATCTCATAATTGTGTCATAAATAATAATTTGTACTCTAGGGTAGGCCAACGAACTCACAGAGTTTCTCCATTAAATATAAACCCTTGACAATGAACTCTTCTAATCTGCAGCACTACGTCCCCCCAACATCCCAGCAAACTACTTTATTATGACAACAAACTAAATTACAAATTTTAGATTGTTTTCTACGGTCTACAAACTCTATTTACAATACTACGAAGTTGCCCTAAATGTATCCAGACCTTGAGTCCTGTAGTTTTCCCTTCCAACCATACTTTATGCTCCGCCATCTATTAATGACTTTTAACAATGAAAATACCTTTCGCGACGCTAAGACGTTATCACTTTAATTACAATTTGAAGTTCTGAATAGGGGGTTTTCCTGCAAAGTGTTGTAAAGTAGTAAACTAGTGAGTTTACTACCTTAAATACAATTATAACCCTTAACAATGATAAGTTTTTACGCGGCACTGATATATTATTACCTCTATTGAAACCGAGTTATTACTTCTACGCTACAATAGTATGTAATACGATCACTTTTACTACCACTGAGTTATTACACTCCTTAGGCTAAGACCATAAGTTATACTTCAACTACAATTTAAAGCCCCGAACAGTGAGGTTTTCCCTGCAACATTACCTTGTTGCCATACTATCCTAAATACAATTATTACTGCCCATTAACACGTTGCTAATTCTACTGCTACAATGAGCTCATCTTCTACCTTGCAACCGATCCTTTATTTCTTAATAATAATTCATTAACTTTGGTACCCCGAGCTCAATCCCTGCTCGCCTTTGTAACTAACTGCTGGCCTCGCTTTCACTCGAAGGGACTGGAGCCATCCACCAACACTCAGCAACCACGCCAGGCACAACATTCTCCCATCTCGGTCGGCACTCGAATGAATGTTTCTGACTGGCCTAGATCGCCCAGTAGCCCAATAACCGTCGACTCGGTGGGTCAAAGCTTATTATAGCCGCACTACTGTGCCCCCATGCTGCCACTATTGTTTGCATATTCATCAGTCACCACTCTTATTAGACGTTGATCCTCTCACCCACCGTTAAGTACTCCTTCTTTTCTGCTGTAATACACGCGACAAACATACTTTTATAACCTTATAACCTCCCACATACAACCAACTAGTGTGGTGCGAGGAATGAACATTTAGTTGAAGTCATCTCTCTGATACAAATTGACTGAAAATCTTATTCTGACGATGGATGAGAATCCATAACCGGGCAGAACCAAAATTATGAAGCATGTGAAAGAAGGATAAAGTCATAGATATAAATTATAATAAGAGAATCGTGTGAGCGTTTCACGCCAGATTTTTATTAAATATTTAATGCCTTCAATGTTATATCAGTAGGAAAATTAAGAATAGCTACTGTTTAGAAGAAAGTAGAATAATTCATCTTATACTGAAATGGTATTTCAGAGTTTAGATTCAGTTCTCAGTAAGTAACCCCTTTCAAATAAAAGTTAATAGGTCTATAAATGGTTAGTAATCAAAGTTAGACTTAGTCACATGATGGTCCTCAAAGGTATGATCTTGAATCGAGGGGCTAACCAACCCTACGTCCATGCCGTGAGGACAACGCGCTCTTCGAGTGCGGCTAACAGGGCACTGGCGGGTCTGGCGGCAACCCACCGCGGGCCACCTCTTTTTTAGTATCCCTATCCCAACTTCCGGTTTAACCTGATTCTTCATATTCCCCCATCATGGGATGGGGGGTGGATTAGCCGCCCCCTCAGGTAAGGGCGACCCTGCGAACATCCCAACCCAACACCTTACACATAGGACACATACACAATACACGAACACACATAACAACACTTACACGCACACAGTACAGACTAGCAAGTAGGGCCCAATCCAAGGTGTAATGCGTTCCGTGCCGAGGGATGGATGGCACAGGGGTACTGTGTCGATAACGGAGCCTCCGGGGCATCGGGCGAAACCCCGGAGTATTTAGCCTTGCCCGGCCATCGCAGGGCTCTGGTCGGGTGGATGACCCTGTCCCCAGCTACTCGTGGGAATCAGATGGATAAATCGAAAGAAAAGAAAAAACAATTCAAGGCAATGATGCCACCTGGGACTGGTACAACAGGCCTGGGGCCATGGGGCTGCCACACTAGCACGGCCAAGGTACCGACTAGAGCGATCACGGCGGATGCCCAAGGCCTAGAGAGTGGGGCTTCGGCCCCGCAGTCGTTATGGCCACGGCGGAAACAGGCGCTATGCCAGTGACTGCCAAAGGCCGGGTCTGCGAGCCTGGAGGCTCGGTGATCAGGAAGGCCAAGGCAAAGGCCGGGAAAAGCTTTAGGGCGGAGTCGCTGGAAGCGATCTATAGCATGACGGAGAAGGAGGTGCAAGTCGCCAAGCTGTCAGGGGCTTCTAGAAAGTAGTTTAAAGCTCGTATAGAGGCAGGCCAAGGGTATACCCAGGCCAAGCGTCAACTCATTAGGGAAAATTTTCTTCAATGGGCCGAACGCACAACAAAGGCGACTAAGAGGTCCAGATCGGAGGGGGGATCCCCGCCACAGAGTGACCGCCCAAGAGGGTCAAAGCCAAAACTGTGGAGAAATCCTACAGCGAGGCTATCTATCTCTTCTTTAAAAATCGCCGTCGTGCAAAAGGGCTTCCCTGTTACCCAGCTAAGTATGGAGAGGCTACAAGCCATCCAAGATTCAATATTGGGGGAATATGACAAAGTCCCGAGAGGCGGGCCGCAGGTCAGATTGGCCAAATGTGCCCATAACCTGGGTTTATTGTCATTATCTGTGTAGGTGAAGATAGTTTAGGGTGGCTAAGGGAGATTATCCCAAAGCTTAAAAAGCTTTGAAAGGGTACTCACTCGTTTAGAAGTGAGCAACAAGGGGCTGAATACCAAAATGTGGAGGGTCTGGGGTTGCTTATCCGTTGAGGCTGGGTGCCTCTGGACGTTCTCTATGGACAGGGGGTCATTGGTGAAGTTTAAAAAGCTAGACATGTCCCCCTATTTTGGTTGGGGGGGTGACCTTTCGTCACAAGCTCCCAAAAAAGTAAAAGCTCAGAGGAGGCCAAGGCGATGGAGGTGGAAGAGGATCAGCCCAAGGCCGCAAGTACTTTTTTTTTTTAATCAACAAACGGCATAAACCTTATGGTTGAAGTCATTACAAGGGATACATAAATATGATAATAATAAAGTAATACATGCAAATTTAACAGTAAAACTTCAAGTAGTGAAAAAATGTTTCTTGAAAATTCCAGACGCCAGTTGGAAGTCCACATCAATAGGAATATACTCATTCCATGACCTGCGTATTCTACAAATGATGTTAGCGTTGAACAGCGCATTAGTCTTAACGACAGGGACCACGAAATGCGAAGTAGTACTGCGCAAGCAGCGAGGTGGTACATGAAAAGGAATGGCAGCAAGTAGCGCCATGCAATCAATTTCACCATTCAAGAGCTTCTTCAAGAATAGAAGACCAGCTGGGTTAGGTTCCCAGCTGGCATTAAATTATTTTGAGCATAAAAAAATAATGTAATGTGCGGGAACCTAACCTAACCCAACCCAACTTACTCTAACCTAACCTAACCTAACCTTACGTAACCTAACTTAACCTTATGTAACCTAACCTAACCTAACCTTACGTAACTTAACTTAACCTTATGTAACCTAACTTAACCTCTATATTTTGCATAACCTATTTAATCCAAACCCCCAGGACATTTTGCCTACATATCTAAGCTAATTATATTTTGCCAACTTATCTATAATCTAAATAAAATCTTCGCCTAATTATGACCAGATGCGTCATGCCCGCCGACTAATCATCGATTTCGACGAGCACTTAAGCCACGCCCACGTATCGTAGTTCATATAAAATAATCTAATTTGCAGGTAAAAATAACATTTTGTCTAAATCTAAACCTATTAAACGTTGCCTAGCCTAACTAACTAAACTAACCTCTAAGGCATTTTTTTGTCTAATTCTAAACCTATTATATTTTTCCCAACCAATCTAAACCAAACCTTTGGCTAATTGTGATCAAGATATATACTAGAAATGATGCAATAATGTATTGCAAACCATAATAGTACAAACAGGAGAAATTGGTGTGATAGGGGACCGGAAATTCTAGTGATTGACCTGTATATCTTACTGAACCTAATAGCAAAATAAAATACTTAAAAAATTGCATTGATTAGGAAAGATAATGTCAGATTTTGTTATATTTTTTTTTCTACATCACCTTTATAAATGAAAATGGAATGCCCAGATAATAATGATCAATTATAACGCATATTGAAACCTGCACAAGGACAGCACCTTATACATATAATATATAAATATATATATAAGAACACTTTTAATAGTATTATGAGGCATTAATGATAGAACAGCATGAGAATGACGCGTATATTTTTATTTTTGTTGGTTGAAAAGTGAAGGTTTGCAGTCCAAAATGTAGTAAAATTTAGATAAATTTATTCTGTAATATGAAAAAAAAAAAAAAAAAAATAGATACAACCTTAACTGTGGAAAGGGATTTATTGGGTATAGCCCATTGTCTAAAGAGCATGTTGAGACATTATATATCTGGCAACGTTAGGCCTTACAGCCTAAACTAGGGTAACTAGGAAGGTGTTAGGTGTTCATTGAGAATGTTTGTGAAAAATATTTACTTAGTGAAGATTCCCCAAGAGAGTCCCAAGCCTTGGAAACTGTGTATATGTTTTCCTAATATTCAATCGTTAAATTTACCTTACGCAAATATAAATTATTTGCCAATGTTTACTAAGTTTATCATGATAATGATTATGAGTAAGAGATCAAAAAGAAGAATATTTAGAACACAATATGATTGTATATCACACGATAAATTTAGATGATTTGTTCTTCGTAATATTATAGTAAAAATTTTCGCTTTTTCTTTAACAATCTCTAGACATTCTAGAGAATTGCGAAATAACCTTTTCTAGAAACCCAATTTTTTTATGAGATATTGGGGCGGAAAAATTAAATTTTTCATGAATTCATTATATTAATAAGGTTAATCTGCAATTTTTTTGGGGCAGGTAGGGGGTGGGGAGGAGGAGGGGTGGGGAGGGGTCAAGGCCGTAACCAAAGGCCGGGGGTGAGGGGAAAGTTGCCCCTCAAAAAGGTGCGCCAGAATCGGCATTTCTATACTACTAGTGACAAACCATATCCCGAAGTATTGCCAGAGGTTGCTGTTACACCCGATATAGCTTGTAAGGGACTAGTCTCGCTTATCTCACAAAAGAGTATCGGCCTCAGGAACGCTCCTTGCCTCTCCTGAGTGTAGGTCATCTCAGTAATTTCAACACATTTTAATCGTGAATGCAGTGAAAGAAAAAAAAATTAAAATTACCTGCGGTATTCGGATGCCAAGCTAGTGAAGTTACATGATTTCCTCGTAATTCCTTTAAACAAGTAAAAGTCAAATAATGTTCATAATAGGCTTGCTCAGAAAGCTCCAATACTGCGCCACTTTTCAGTGCAGCATAATCATCTTGGCATAAATCATAAGCTTCATTGTACAGTAATGTTTCCATAATTCTGGAAAAAAAATCTATATGGTACACCCAAAACTTCGCGCAAATCCCGGACAATCACAAACCCCCATCGTGTGTGTATTTACTAGAACAAACTTAATATTTATATTGCAGTTATAAAGTTGACAAATATGAATGTAAAATTACCTTTCAAGATTGCAAATGATGAATTTTTGTATAATGTAAGAAGGCTACATAACTTTACACAGCGAGATCTGAAAATAGGCGCTAATAGGGCGCCCAACTGTGCAACTGTTTAGTTGTCTCAGAGATATTTTTTGTGATAGCCTACTTCGGATTCGGGCGTTCGCCCATCATCAGCATGTCTTGATAAAACCGCAAGAAAATACAGACTTCAGACTAAAAATATGTATGGCACACCCAAAACTTCGCAACAGTGTATAAACTGATTTTGATCTTTGCAAGTCTGTATTATCATACTATTTCATCAAAACATCCTGATGATGGGCGAAACCGATCGATGATCACAAAATGAAGATCACGGAAAATAACGCTGATGCTTAGCAGCTCTGCGGTCCCAGCCACAACAACTACTTAGTTGTAGCTTACCCATAGGCAAATTCAAGCTTACTACTATAAAATTCTTTTCCAGTTCAACTTTTGCAGACGATTAGACTGGATAAGGAACAAATGAGATTTAGGTTGCAGTGGTTTTTGGCTTTCTAGCCTCTTCTATGATTAAGACATGATACAAAAGCCAATTACCTATTGTTAGATGATTTTAATGCTAGCCTAAGTGCTTTATAATCTATTTCCATCTGCTCAAGTTGCCGTTGTTTTTCAGCAGCTTCAATTTCAGCATTAAATTGTGTAGAAGCATTCACTAGAATTCCTTCTCTTACTTGTACTCCATCTTCTTGTGTAGCTGCAACCGCCTTTTAAAATTTAAAAAAAAAAAAACAAGATTTTATTGATATTCTGAAGGAGAAATTTGTAATATAAGTCAAGTAAATTGAATAGTATCTTAGGTTTGTCCATCAGGATATGGTTCTTTTTTTAAGGATTTTACCGATTTCAGAACTTTCTCAATTGATAGGACTTTAGAAGGGTGCAGTATTGAAAGCGGACTGAGCGACCTAAAAGGATTTACTTTGTATTGGTGGTTACTCTTAAATAACTCATTTATTATTGCTAGAGTATTTTTTCTACCTGTCAAATATCCTTTAAGGAAGGGATATTAGAAAGGGAATCAGCTCAGTGGTAGCGCGCTGGACTCCCACACGAAAGTCCCGGGTTCGCGTCCAAGCGTGTTGCCCTTAGATTTTCTCACTAGGAACATCTACAGATCACTGCAATGTTGTTTGCAACGAGAAAACACCGCCCGCGGTGCACAATAAATCTTTTAGGCCGCAGTGCAATTGCCTAAAAGAATTGAATATCCTTGTTTAAGCAGCTCTGGATGGAGAAAGGCGGGGTCTTAACTTCTCCTGGAGTGTCGTTCAGATTAAGTAATTTCTAGTGGTATACCGTTACGTTGCTAACAGCCACCAGGAGTTTTCTAGCCTATGAATTATGTTAGGAATTATGTTATTAAGGATATTATGAATGAATGAATAAATCTTTATTGCATATAGAGATACAATCTCATTGCAAGGGTTGACCTTACTAGTTATTACAAAATACAAGGCATGAGTATATTAATTTGAGTAATACAAATAAAATTAACAGATAAATAGATAACATAGGTAAACATCTTGATAAAACTGAGAAAGAAAAAGAAAATCACAATACATTCAGCAGCAAAGTAAACTAAAGTCCCTTCAGAATAAACTTAATTTAAAGTATGTTGAACATGGGTTATATATCAAGTAGTTATCAGTAATTACAATATTAATAATTATTATATATACATACAAAAATACTTTATATATAAAAAGCGATACGTAATAAATACACACACACACACACACACACACACATATAATATACATATATATATAAAACACCATACATATACGCGCGTGTGCGTGAGTACACTAATTTCTTTAATGTTTTTTTTTTAGTTAATCATTTATATACGTAACAAAATTATTAGGTAAGGCAGGCCGCCAGGAAAATTTCACTAAAAAACAGCTTTTATAAATTTTAAACTATTAGTTACGAATATAAATATATTATTAATTTTGAAATTCTTTAATGTTCTTTTGAAATTCTTTCTGGTTTTACTTTGGTTTGTCAAAATATTCCTTCTTATGATTAGAAAGCAGATTTTTGTATAATTTTTTGCAGTCAAGTATTTGTTCAACGATACCTTCTCGAATAAAATTTTACGATAAGAGTTGTACAAATAGTCCTTTTAATCAGCCTTTTTTTTGCGTTATTGCAACTCGAGTCGAACCATAGCTTTATTCGTTATGATTTTTTTTTTTGTATATATATAAACCGGCCTCATTTAGATTCGAAATACATAAATCTTAAAATTGTTCATTAAGTAATTTAGTTTTAGGTTGTAATCAAAATTATAAGATGATGTATCCAGTATTGCACATATAGTATTTATTAAATTCGTTTCATTTCTCTGAATACTTTAGTTATTGTCATTATTAGTAATTTTATCAGCTGTTATTTTAGTAAATAAGGTAAGCAAACAGAGAGAATGATCAGAAAAATGAATTATTTCTAAAATTTCAAAGTCCTCAGTAATATTAGTACATGAATATGAGACCCATACTAAAATCTATTACCTAGCGTCACTGTGGCCTAGATATGTCAACTTTTACATTATTTTTAACAGCGTTTACGGATACACAATAAATTATATTTATTCAAAAAAGAAGGTTTGTCTGTTACATCATTATTTCTCCAAGTTTCCATTTCTAAGAGTGTTTTATTTTTGTGTTTTCTGTGTATTACTTCTTGTTTTGGAGACGAAAAAATATTTCAGTTGGTTCGCCTCTTGGAGCTTTCAGTTTTCGCTTTTTCTGTGAATTTCGTGAAGCCTCATATGTGTCAGTAGCCAGTTCTTCAAAATCGGACTGTTCCACTTCTTCTACTGTTTTCCTAGCGTAAGATGCAGGTAGTTTATCTTTGTTACGAATATACTCCAAATCCTTCTCCTCGTTAACCACCACAGCTTTCGAATTCTTCGTTAATTTAATAAATATTTTGTTATTTGAAAACCACGCGGAATTGATTAATTTATCCTTTTTCAGCCTTCTGGCTTGATAGAACAGATTAGCATAGATTGGAGTCATATATTCAGAAATATAAATGGAAACAATTGGTGGAAAGTTGGAGATAACACTGGAGGGAATATCATACTTCTTAGCTTTCAAACACTGCATATAATTTATTTTGTTTTCCATTTTCAAAATTTTTACTATAATAGGAGGAGGTGTTTTTGTTAACTCTCTTGGTTTTAACCTATACAATTCTACAAAATTTGCATCATATGAGAAGCCTATGTGCAAAGCAATTTTCTCAAATATTAATTTTAAATTTTCATTCTCTAAAAATGGAGTATTAGTTATTCTCAATGCATTAGCTTGATAGGTTTCTTTTAAGTTAGACATTTGATATTTCAGATCTTGAACCTCACCTTTCAACTTAGTATTTTCAAGGGATTACTGCTCGGATGTCAAGACGAGATAGTTTGCAAACATAATATAAATCCAGATCAATACCAGGAATCGAAACCAATAGAAGCTGAATATCCACTCGAGTTTTATTGTATAACCCATAACTAAGCACTCTGTTATCACGGGTATCTACAATACAAGTAAATGATAAAATAAGTTTCTTCACGCTTTTGGTGAGAGCGGTTCGGTTTTGTTTCCCCTTCAACAATATTTCAAATCTAATCTGTTTATTCTAAGAGAATTCAAATTTGGCACGTCTTTGGTGCCGAGACTAGAAATCGCAGATACCTTCGCGGAAGAGAGTTTCCTGGTGCTAGAATAGAAATATGTAAATAAAATACATAAGGTTGCCCTTGAGATTTTGAACTGATCAGACGTGTGTGTTTCAGCTCTCTGTATTTTGTGTGTTTCAGTGGTTTTTTTTTTTCTCGAGTTTTTAAACAAATTTTGACTAAATATTAACTATTTTGTACGCTGATTACGTTAATGATAGTGGTTTAGCAAAATAAACGTTTATTTTCCACTTATAATTAGTTTATTAATTAACATTAGTGCAAATACTTGTATAAAATTGTCTGTTAATTATTTTTGCGATTTGGAGTGGGGTTGGTGCCGTTCACTTAAAGGTGCCCTTCTTTGGACGCCTACCATTTCTTTATCTTTGTATAACAAATACATAGTGATTGGCGAAAGATAGTACTGTGCTTTTGTTTTTGGTTGAATGCTTGTATCTCCCTACTCTTCCGACCTTGACAGTGACACACTTTATAATTAAACCAGCTGATTATTGACCAGCCATGACTTCCGAGGCGAAAATTGATTTACTTTTATTTAAATCACTTTTGTGATCTAAAAAATTATATTGACGCTATTAAAAAGCAACAATCTAGCGTTGCTGCTGTAGAGAAATGTAATAATATTGTTGCTACAAGAAATAATTTAAATCAAGAAATTGAAATACTAAAAACTGAGAACATCGATTAAAAACAGAAATTTCCAATATCAAAAGTTATATAGATAATGTACTGCGAAGGAAGTGGGGTTCCTCCGAAAGGGGGATGGAACCTTCACTGTCTCCGAAGAGGAAAGCTTAGAGCTCCTCGCGGAGACGCACTTTCCAGGCTCATCCCGATTTGCAGGCCCAGAGGTGGCGGGGATCCCTGGGGAAAGGCTCATTAGACCATCCCCAGAGGACTGGAAACTCGCCACTCTCATAACAAGGCCAAGCAAAGTCAGATGGGCCATCTACAAATCCCTACCTTTCAAATCTCCTGGGGCGGATGGGATTTACCCGGTCCTTCTACAAAAAGGACTAGATATTCTTTTACCATACCTGTGTAGAATCTTTAGGGCATGTATTGCCCGAAGATATACGCCGGTACCGTGGCGTGAGGTCAAGGTGATCTACCTCCCCAAGGTGGGCAGAGTGTCTGACCTTACGCCAGGCTCGAATATACCGATCAGCCTAACCTCTTTCCTGAGCAAAGCTCTGGAAAGGTTAGTGGACAGATTGGGGACGGGCAATCCCGAAGCTGAAAGCTTCATGACGGAGTCGCTCTCAGCTTTGCTAGGATTGATTAGGAGGGCAAAGCTGGGGGCTGTTCCGTAATGTTCTGTAACTTAAGGGGATCCACAATAGACCTCAATTTGTAGGTCACAGTGGAATGAGGCTCCCCCCGCCCCGCTTCTATTCTATATAGATAATGAAGAGCAGAGAAAATTGAAGAAATTATTTATTATTATCGGAATTCCCTATGTAATTAATGAGGATTTAACAAAAATTCTAAAGAATTTATTTCAATTTATGGAATTAGAATACAGTGAGTCGTTGGTTTCTAGCATTTATAAGAAGAAAGATAGAAATCGTCAACCTTCTTCACTAATATATCTCAAATTTAGTAATTTAAATTTCAAAAATCCTTTTTAGAAAAGTTAAAAGGCAAAAAGAAATTCCTTAATTTGGAAGTATGTAAAATTGAGGGAGTGTGTGATGGTAATAAGAAAATTTATATTAATGAAGCGATGTCTTTTACGAACCGTCGCCTTTTTAAAGAAGCTAAGGCAATTCAAAAAAAGAATTTAATTAAATATATTTAGTTCAAGAGAGGTCAGCTTTTTTGTAGACAGACTGATGGCGCTCCTACAATGAAAGTAAATTGTTCTTCCGATTTTGACGTTGTCACTGGTCTTCAGCTGAACCTTTATGAAACGGATTCTGACGAAGTCAATATTTCACCCGGTCAAACAACTAACTGTTCAAGAAAAGGAAGGTGTCAAAATCACGCTCGAGGGAATAGCAATTATGTGGAAATAAAAGTGTAGTGATGGGCAGCCAGATGGAAAATATTATCAACACAGACAATGAGCAATCATTCTTACATACTGAAGAGAGCAAAAGTGACGTTTCTATGCCTTCAGCAAAAATTATGTTTGTGCGTATGGAATATTCATGGTATTAGTTCATTGTTTAATTTAGATGCCAAAGAAATTAATTTTTTGTTTAATGTTTTCTTATTTGTTTAATTGAAACATGGATTTGTAACGACAATGTTAAATTGCCAAATTTTCTCTCAAATTACACGGTTTTTAATTATAAAGCAATTCAAGAATTTGTGAAAGGCAGGGGTAGCGGAGGTATATTAATTTTAATTAAATCTGATCTTGCCGAAAGAGTTAAAATAGTGAATAATTCTCATTTCTGGTTAACTGTGTTTTTCGAGTTTAATAATGAACCGTTACTATTATGTATTAATTATTGGCGTCCAAATCTTCAAAATGATGTTATTGTTAATATTTTCAAGGAAGAATTATTTGATTTACTCATCAGCTTCGGGCACTCTAATATTATTATTGGGGGAGATTTCAATGCTAGGGTAGGGAATTTAAATTTAGGCAGTTTGAATGAAGAAGTTTTCGAGGGGTCGGAACTTTCTCCATTTAGAATTTCTCTAGATTAACAAATAGACCTGAGAGGTCGTTTGTTAGTAGAATGCATGGAAAGTGGAGGCTTTATACTGTGTAATGGAAGAGGTCTTTCTGATCACCCGGGTGAGTTTACCTTTGAAAGAGGATGTAGTTGCATCGATTTACTATGGATTAATCAAACTGCCCTTCATATAGTTAAGAATTTTGAAGTTGTAAATTTGACGTGTCTTCTGGACCTTTCTATTATCTAAGACAGTAATAACCCCACACAGTTATCTTTCTCAGTTACCTATACTCACTTTGACAGAACTAATTCTAATAAATGGGCCCAGTATGTAAACAATATGGCCAACTCAGTTAATTTATATTACTCGCATACTGATGTCGATTATCTATCCTTTAATGTTACTAACAGCATACCAAGCTCTTAACAATGCAGGCATTCTGACCCAGAAAACTATAACCAACAAAGAAATAGGCGTTTTAATAACAACCCGTGATATACTTACGAATGTAAACAGTCAAAACAATCTTTAAATTTCCTTAATAAAAGTTTTAAAAAATCAAAATCTTTATCATATTTGACAAGAGTATTAAATTCAAAGAAAAACCATAAGTCGCTTATTAAAACCTGTAAAATAGCATACCAAGAGGAGATAAAAATTCGCAATATAAACATCCAAAAGAATTCTGGGGAGTTATCGGAAAATTTCGGGGTTCTTCATTAAAAGAAAACCTCATCTTTTTAACTCAATCGCATGAGTTCTTCCAAAATAACTTCCCGACTGAAATCAGGCACGTCTTAACTTTTGTTGGTACATACTATCCTGGCCAGGATGATATGATAACTTTGAATGAACTTCAGAAAAGTATAATTAGTAGTCCATCGGGAAAAGCTCCCGGCCTAGAATTGATCCCTTATGAGGCATTAAGTGTTTGACCCCTGCTTTGGAGCATTACCTGCTCAATTTATTTAATGAAGTTTGGACCAACGAAATTATACCATCTACTTGGACCCGCGTAAAAATGAAAATGATATATAAAAAAGGCGATCATAGTAATCCATTAAATTATCGAGGAATAGCGCTTTATTAATAACATAGTGAAATTATTCACTCAAACATTATGTGACAGGTTAATGTGTTGGGTAGAAGAGAGATTGTTAATTCCGGAGAAGCAGAATGGGTTTAGGGTGGGTCGGGGCTGTGTTGATGCAATATTCGTTTTGTCCAGTACATTAAATATAAACCTAAAGGAGAAAAAAAGGCAAATTTTTGTTATTTTGGTCGATTTTAAGCGTGCTTTTGACGGGGTTTCACACTCAAGACTATGGCACAAGTTATATGACCTAGGTGTAAGTCCAAAAATGATTCGAGTCTTGAAAGATTTATATAACAAAGCAACACTGCTGATTGACGATTATACATATAATCTAGTATTAATAGATATAAACAAAGAGGTATTACAAGGGGAAAAAATGAGCCCTTTATTATTTAATTTATATATTGCGGATATTGTAGAGTAATTCAATGAACAGTGCCAGAGGTGTCAGTATTAACTGCAATAAAGAATTGCTAATCTTTTATACGCGGAGACTTAGCTATTTTTGGTTATTAACATAGTGATGTTAATTTCAAACTTAAAATACGTAAATCATATTGTGATAATAATTCTCTTGAAATTAACACAACAAAAACATTTGTTATGCCATGTCGTAAAGGAAGACCCTCGAAAAATGTTTTTAGCTTTTAGTTATATGGAGAAGAAAATTGCTACGGTACATATCTTGGAGTCCCATTTATCTGCTCTGCCAGGTTTCTCTCTGCCGCTAATAATTTCAAGTCCAAAAGCTCAGCAGCTATCCCTCAATAATGTCTCTACTGTCCAGACCAAAGTCAGATGCTTGGGAAACTAAAATGTATTTATTTAACTCTCTTGTAACTAGTATATTATTATATTCTTCGGAAGTCTGGGGACTGTGCTATGCAGACATCGCGGTAAGGCTACAGCTTAAATTCCTGAAGATTCTTTTAGGTTTGCCTCAAGATATACCACATTATTATGGCAGATTGGAGACAGGTTCTCTGTACCTAATATCTAAAAGTTTCAGGCGGGCTGTCAATCTATGGATTAAAATTCTCTCCATGTCTGCTGAAAGATTGCCGCGTGTCTGATATGATTCTTTAGTAAAGAATATTAATAATAAGAATAGCCATTTTAATTGGGTATCTAGATTAAGAGATTTGTTATTTGTAATTGGCGGACAGGATGTTTGGGACCTCCAGGATGGAGAATTGGTCTGTATGGTGACATCCTGAATTTAATAACCATTTATTGAGCAAAGATATCGAACTAGCTGTACAATCCAGTTTTAACTTACACTTCAGGAATATCAGTTCTCTTGGGTTGGGTGAAGGCTATATTCGATATAAAATACATATTGACACGGTCAGAGTCGCCAGCCAGATGAGACTAATTTCAAAAAAACACCCCAGAATATTAGCCAAAGGTATATATTATAAGTTTCCCCTGAAAACTGTTGCCCATTATGTTTTCTTGATAAGGATGATATATCACATTTTCTGTTATGTCATATATTAAATCACTTTAGGAGAAAATTTTTACAAAATCATACTAATCCTATACTACCTCCTCAGGTTCAATTGGAGAATTTACTAAATATCGATTCCTATTCAAAATTAAAAAATATTTATCTGTATACAGTAAATAGTTTAAAACTCCGAAACTCTAGTACTAGATTAAGTCAGATATATGTTTGTTTTAATATCTATTGGTTAATTTATTATCTTCAACTTTTTTTTTATTTGTCTTTATTTTAATATCGCTGAGTCCATTATCAGAATAGTTATTATTATTTTGGATTATATTTTATCTGTATCTTTCTAGATTATTTAGACGAAGAGCTGTCAATATTTTATTTTATTTCTATTGTGGAATTTCTTTTATTTCATTCGTTGTACATAGTTGTATTTATTTATTTTTTATTATAATAATATTACTATTAATAATATTTATTAATTTTATTGCTATTATCATTATTATGATTTAATTTCACTACTTTATATAATTGTTGTTATTATTATTATTTTCCTATGTGAAATATTATATATATACACACTATATTATAATACTGATATTGTAATTGTATATTGAAAGTATAATGAGGGCAACTCATTGCTACAAGTGTTAAACTTATAAGTTATAAGCAATAAATAAATAAAAATAAAATCACTAACCTGGATGGCTTCATCAACAGCCTTGGCAGTGATATAATTGTAATGTTCATGGTACGGATCAACTGGGACATCCAGATATGTTGAACGTGCTGAACCAGCTTCCACTACAGTGAAATTTGGCTTGCCAAATCTGTCATCTTTTCTACCAATAAACTGACAATTAATCTAAAAATTATCAATCAATCAATTAAACCTCCTAATCATGTTAATAAACACAAATATTCGTGTAATATTTGCTAGAGAGTAAACATAAACAAATCATGTGAAGTGGACTATCTCTGTAGGGCAACTGTGAATATTCTAATTATTGATAAATGTTCCTCAAACTTAGAGTTTTTATTAAACGTTTAGTTGGGCTTAGTGTTATATATAAATACAATATATTGTATGACAGGCTTTTGTCAGCACCAGCAAAAGTTTATCTCAATGTTAAAGTCCAGCAGACTCCCTCAAATTCTCTACAACCCGTTTGAAATCAAATTTTAAGAAAAATCCGATGGAGTCAAGGAAATGGCGTATTTACTACCACTAGGTCAGTGTCCCCGTTTCGCCAGTACTAGCATATTGGAAGGGCAACACTCTTAAAGGGGGATTGGAGATTAAGGTTATCTGAAGTTATTGCAATCTGACCGATAGAGGCTTCTTAGGAGTAGCTTTTTTTTTGGATGGGGGAGATAATAATAACAAAGATACAGCACCCACAGAACGAAACTAGTTTTTCGGAAAAGAAGATAGTTCTTATGCAAATTTTAAAGGAAATCGAGGAAACCATTTCGAGAAAAACTGAAATAATCACTCTTTCGGTTGACGGATTTTGATATATATATATACAATTTTTTCCACATTCCGATTAGAGAGGACCTCAAATCTTCTGTAATAGCAGTAAGAGGAAATGAAATCTCGGGACCTCCTTGGTGGGGAACCTCAGCCTTCGCCGTCCTGGCACCAGCCGTGCTTCGCCTTTGCCGTGCGGCACAGGTGGTGAGAGTTTGGGTGATGACTAGAACTAGAGGCTTCCCAGACTTAGTACTCAGTGCTGAGGAGCTACCAGCACTGGAAGATGCAATAGAGGAGATAGCTCTTGGGTGGGAGCATAAGCTCCGATTCGAGGGCATACATTTTCGTCCGGGGATGCGGTGGTTGGACTGTTTTGACCAGCATACAGCAGACTGGCTGCAAAGCAAGGAGTAGACCCTGAGTACTTGGACGGAAGTGGAGTTGATGGCGTGTTAGGGAGAAGGTATCCCGAAGATGCACACTGTCACTACCTTCTTTCCAAGGTGTGCAGAGAAGGGCATCAGGAAGGTTTTAGCCTTAGTGGATGCCCAGAACGTAGGAGTGAATACGAGGGCGTCAAAAATACTCGTTTGTAAAGAAGAGAATAGAGGTCTCTTGGTGACTGCCGCGATCGACGATCAGTCGTTCAAGGCGGTCAAGAGGGGAGGAGGCACCATCCGATTTCGGTTTGGGAAGCTCCCCATTAGAGGCTAGAAGAAGCTGGAGGGCGAAGGGGATGCTAAGGAGCAGCAAGCTCCTTTGACCTCCACTCCAGCAAAAGAGCTACCGAGGTAGAGTCTATCCCTGGGGTTTGCGTATGACACTCAGCGACGGGAGAGCCTGGGAGATATGGGAGCAATGGATCTCTCAGCTCTCCGGGCAAGTCTCTCTGTCGAAGAAGAGGAGAAGCTCCTGGGAGATGAGGGGTGCCCCCACCCTCCCATGAGTAAGCACCCCTTGGGATTGAGCATCGAGGTAGCCCAGGTGAACTTGCACCATGCAAAGGGAGCATCGGCCACCACTGCGAGGTTGTTCGCCAAAAGGCTACTTGGCCTGGTGCTGATTCAGGAGCCGTGGACAGTCAAAGGTCGGATCTGCGGACTGTCAGGTAAGTACAGCAAGGCAGTATGGGAAGATAAAAGCGAAAATCCTAGGGCCTGCATCCTGATCAGAAATAATATTAATAATAATAAATAATAACTTGCTTTTCAGAATTTACGACGCGGGATTTGGCATCCATTTTGGCCCATTTGAACTATGGAGGCAACAACCGCGCCGTTGTGATAGCATCCAACTACTTCGCTGGGGTCAGGGATGTACCGCCGGCGGAGGTGCAGAGGTTGGCGGAATGCTGCCGGAAGCGGAAGCTGCCTCTCCTCATTGGGTGCGATGCGAATGCCCAAACAGAGTGTGGGAGAGTAGAAGAGATAACAGAAGAGGTACCTTTTAGAGTTTATCCTCCAACATAACCTGGACATTTTTAAGGTTAGGGCGTCACCTACGTTTGTGACTAGGGTAAGGGAGGAGATTTTAACATTACTTTCGGCAGTCCTAGCTTCGGGCTTTTTTTTGGGAGCTGGGAAGTCTCGGACGAGCCTTTCCTTTCAGATCATCGAATTATTACATTCAATCTGGAGGGGCTAGAGGCTGGATGGGGGAGTGGAGTGGAGAAACCCCAGACGTACAAAATGGGAGGAAGGAATGGGCTGCGCTCTAAATCGCAAACACATCGCGCCGCAATGTCGTTTGGAGCTGAAGCATAGGGCAGAGGAGCTGAATAGGGCGGTGGTAGACGCCTTTGAAGACAGCGCCCCGTGAGCAGACTCCTTTGTTGTAGGGATGCCCCCGGGTGGAGCAGGGATGTGTACAATTTAAGATCCAAAGTGCGCAAGCTCTTTAATAGGGCGACTGGGGATTGGCAGAGCTACACGCGGGCGCTTACTGCCTAAAACAAGGAGATTAGGAAAGCTAAAAGGACCAGTTATAGGAAATTCTGTGATGACATTAGCTCCCTACCCGAGGCGGGCAGACTGTACAAAGCAATGGCCAAGCATGGCGTTGGAGCAACGATGTCGCTCAAAAGACCTGATAGCAGCAACACGGGGAGCAACGCGCTCTTCTCCTGCTGGAAACCCATTTTCTGGAGAGCCTGCCAGAGGATGGTTCTGAGATAATAGGGCCCAGCAGGCCGAGAAGGGAAGACTGGAAGTTGACCAAAACCATCTGTACGCCATCAAGGCTAGAATGAGAAATGAATAATTTTCAGCCCTTTAAGTCGCCTGGTGTAGATAAAGTTTTCTGGAGGTTCTTCCACACCTGATTAGAATTACTCGGAGTAGCTTGGCACTCGGGTATATAACGAGGCCTTGGAGGAGGGCTAGGGTGGTTTTTATCCCCAAGATTGGGAAAAGGGACGCCACCCTGCCCAAGTCCTTCAGGCCTATCTGCCTCACGTCTTTTCTTTTGAAGACAATGGAGAAGGCCGTGGACAATTACATCAGGACAGAGGTTCTGGAGAGGGTGCCTTTGCACCCATGTTAGCATGCATACCGGGCGGGGAGATCGACGGATACTGCCGTGCACCAGCTGACAGACGTAATCCAGAGGACTCTAGAAGTTAAGGAAACGGCCAGTTGTGCCTTTTTGGATATAGAAGGCGCGTACGACAACACCTCTCATGAGGCGGTTGGTAGTGCCTTAATTAGAAGGGGAGTGGACAGCACAACGGCCAGGTGTATGACGGAAATGCTGTCCACAAGAACGGTAGAGACAGTGGTGGGCTCACGGACCATCATCTCCCGCACTTATCGCGGTTGTCCGCAAGGGGGGTCTTGTCACCCCTAATGCGGAGCCTGGTGGTGGATGAGCTCCTCTGCAAGCTGACGGACCTCGGCATTTCCTGTCAGGGATATGCCGATGACGTCGTCATAACTGCTAGAGGGAAGTTTGAAGAAACCCTCTATGGTATAATACAAGGGGGGTTAGGTATTACTAGTGGGTGGTGTGGTTCAGCGGGGTTGAAGATTACGAAAGCCATGCGATACTCTTCACTAGTAAAAGAACACTTCCACGCCTGAAAAGTATCCGGCTAGCCGGAGAAGAATTGAGGTGGAAATAGGAGGTTAAGTACCTAGGGGTAACTTTCGATAGTAAACTCCTATGGAAGAAACACATTGAATAAGTTGTTAGTAAGGTCATTGGCGCTCTCATGATATGTAGGAGGATGGCGGGCAAATCCTGGGGATGTACACCATGATGGTTGAGACCGGTCATCACCTACGCGAAGTGGCATGGTTTGGGAAGGCCAAGGTAGTATCACTGAAGAGGACCCTTGGCAAGGTACAGCGGCTCGCATGCTTATGCATGACGGGGGCTATGCGGACTTGTCCCACCGCCGGGATTGAGGTCATCCTCAATCTGTCACCTCTGCACCTAGTGGTGGAAAGGCGGCGAAGGGAACTCTTCTTAGGATCTCTAGGGGTGGTGCAGGAGGGGGGATCTGGAGGTCAGGGAGTGATTATCCTCAACTTTGGGCTCCCCTATCTGGCACCTCCCTAGAGATGGCATGATTAAGAAATACAGCTTCATTAAGAACTTTTCTTTGAAGCTGGGCACCAAAAGGTGGTGGAGCAAGGGAGCCGCTCTGTTGGGCATTAAGGAACATGCCATTAAATGGTATACGAATGGTCTAAGAACCTCGAGGGGACTGGGGCGGGATAGGTAGGTCCAAGGATCAAGCACTCGGAACCCATGGGTAATTTTCTCAGCATCTTCCAGATGGAGATATACGCTATTGGAAGATGCGTACAATTCCTAGTTCCAGGGGATATAGGAACCAGGAGATTGTAATCCTTTCCGATAGTCAAGCAGACATTAGAGCATTGAGAGGTTATCAGCTCTAAAATGGTATGGGAATGCTTAGGTAAACTTAATAACCTAGGCAGGAGGAACAAAGTTACCCTGTGGTGGGTGACGGCCATGTTGGCATTGAAGGGAATGAGATGGCCGACACCCTGGCCAAGTTGGGCGCTAGGATCCCGCTCCTAGGGTCGGAACCTTTTTGTGGGGTCAGCGACTAGTTTCTGTTGGAGGGACTTAGGAAGGAGGAGGAGACGAGATCTCAATTCTGGCACGCCCTCCCCGGTTTGCGGCAGGCTAAGATCTGCTTGGGAAATTATGATCTGCTTGGGAGATCGGAGGCCTGCATCGGGTTGAGCAAAAACAAGCTCCTCGTCCTTACGGGTTTCCTCACGGGGCATTGCCAACTTAGAGGAAACCTGATGAAGCTGGGTTTGGAAAGTGACAGCTCATGCAGATTCTGTGGGGAGCTGGAGGAATCTCCACTACTTCTCCTAACAGACTGCGAGGCTGCCACTCAGGAAGATTCAAGAACCTCGGTAACTACCATGGAGGAGGGGGTAGCTACCCTCTCTAGAGCCCATCAGGGTATTGGGATTCCTCAGGGATCTCAACCTGATGGAGGTTTTGTAGAACGGATATTCAGAGAAGGATATCTGTTCTGGTGCTGAGGGCAATAGCCTGCGGCACCCTGGGGGCATGGCACAATAGATCGAAACGGGTCGCGGTGCATTGATCCCCTTCAAAAAAAAAAAAAAGAGGAAATGAATATATATATATACTGACCAATGGACGACGATATTTAAATTCTAATTGATCCACTTCCTCTTCACTTTCCAAGCTTTGCCAAGGACGTGGCTCTTTTGTGAATTCTGATTCCACTTTTTTCACAGCATTGTCAAATAATAGAGTTAAATAATCCATGATCGTTCTTTTTCCTTTATTCGTTACACATACCCAGTGCTGGCCTCCTAGTTGTTCCGTAAAATATTCGTAAGCTACTATCACCTCGTTATCTTGTAACTTGAACAAATAATTGAAAATATGAATGGAAAATATAAAAACAAAAATGGAATAAAAATAAATACAAAAGTGAATATAAAAACAAATAAAAAAAATTCATCTAAAACAATCATTTTAACTTTCCCTTATTTCGATAAAATTTCTTTTGTAAACTAAGTGATTTTCTATTTTGATTGTTTGTTTGTTTCTAGTTAATGTACTACTACTGTTAATGATAGACATATCAAGGCAAACAAGAATAAGGCGACAACTGCCACTTCCTCAAACAGTAGTACCAAGAACTATGGGTTCTTTGAAGTTATCTTCAAGGCTCTTAAACCCAAAGGGGTTCCTGGGATATTATCTGAAGCAGTCTTTTATTTGTGTAACATAATATGACGCATAGTATCAAATAATTAAGGGACTGGCGGCCGCTAGGTGTATCACGATCAACTTAATAAAAGTTCAGTTTGAGTTTTGCTAAGCCAAAGTGTGTGTTCGTATTCCCTCATTTCTCAAAATAAAACATTTGATATTACAGGTCATAACAAGGTGTCAGAAGTGGGATCATATTAATTAGTACAAAAATGATAAATTTTATTTTGAAGTGCCCGTAAAAAAAAAGGTGAAGTAAATGATGGTAAAAAGTCGACGGTTGTGAGAGACCAAGCTCCCGGCCAAAAAAGTTCAACGCTTTCTTTAACTGCAAGTTCCACTTAATTTTACGAAACAAAATCTAGCTGATGTGTGGTCAAAGTGCATTCTTCAATTTAATATTTTTTATGAAGGTATCAAATATCTAAGGGGGATAACGAGAGAAAAGTTGCTATATTGCTACATTATTTAGGCCCAGTGGCATTCTCAATATTTAAATCCTTTAAAGGTGAACTTGATAAAGTAAGTTTTCAAGACCTTATTAAAAAATTTGAAGAATATTGTACACCTAAAAAGAATATTGCTATTGAACGTCACAATTTTTTTACTGAAAAATAAAATGTAAATGAATCAATGGAAGAATAACTTGCGGTAATAAAAAGCCATTACATAATAATAAATGTCCAGCTTTGGAAGCCGAGTGTTTAAAATGTAAAAAATTTAATCATGTTGTAAATGAATGTAAAACAAATATTAGAAAAGTAAGTAAAGATATGAATAATGATAAAAGCAATAATAGTGATAAAGGTTATAGTACAGATGATGAATTGTTTCTTGGATGTGCCATACTGGGACAAATCCATAACAATGCACTTTTTGGAAAGTAAATATTCAAGTAAATAAAAATAACCTCTAAGCTAAATTACTTTCTATAAATAATGAAAAAATGAACGCAACTGGTAAATGTGATATTCAATGTAAATTACACAATAACATAAGAATAGAAGCCAGCCAAGAATTAAACTTGATAAGAAATATGTGTGTCGTAAAGCAAAATAAGACAAATTTTAAAGGGTAGAATACGAAAATGCTTTAAAAGAATATGATGATGTATTTAATGGACTTGGATTATTACCATAAACTGTAGATAGAACTGTAAGACCAAAGACGATCCACCTAGAAATTATCCTTTAAATTAATTCTCAAATTAAGAGACGACTTCAAAGAATAGAAGTAATGAACGTAATATGCAAGTTTGTTTGAAGAACCTGCACAATGGGTAAATTCAATGGTTATTATTGAGAAACCTAACAAATCCCTTAAAATATCCTTGATCAATGACTTTGATCCAGGCTATAACGAGACCTCATTTTCAGTTACTGGATGTAGAAATTATAAAAACTGAAATTGCGGGTTCAAGTTGTTTTTCTTGACTAGATGCAAAAAATGGATTTTGGATGATAGAATTAGACTATGAAAGCTCATTATTAACAACGGTGTAATACTCCGGAAGGTCGGTAACGTATTTCGAGACTTCCTTTTGGTATAAATGCGGCACCAAAGATCTATCATTTATACACGATAGAATTATTTCAGGAAATAGGGCTTATTATTTATATTGATGATTTTTTAATAGCAGCCAAAAATAAAAGTATTCAAGATAAAATTCTAAAAAAAGTATTAGATTATAGCTCGCGAGATCGGATTTAAAAAGATAAATGTCAAATAGGTCTAAAGGAAATTAAATATTTAGGCCAAATATATAATTAAGAGGGCTTTTTATCGTATCCTGAAAAGATTGAAGTAATTAAAAACATGAAACGTCCTAGCTCGGGAACAGAACTTCAAAGGTTCCTAGGATTAGTAAGTAAATTATTTAAGTTCATATATTCCAAATTTGTCCGATTTAATTTCAAATTTAAGAGTATTACTAAAAAAATATTCACAATTGGATTGGAATAATTCACACAAAGTGGAATTCAATAAACTCAAACAGTTGCTAATTATAGCATCGGTATTGTGCCATTATAATTTTAATAAGCCAAATTACTTTTCAGAGACATTTTCCTTGGTAGCCTGCGTCATTTTGTGGTTATCGACCGGTTTCGGGCTTCGCCCGTCTTCACGTTCGCGTTTTTCAGACAGTGTGACAACACAGACTTACACAGAGCAAATTTAGTTTTCACACTCAGTGTGTGAACTCACACTGTCTGAAACGCATCATGAAGATGGGCGAACGCCCGAAACCGGTCGATGACCACAAAATGACGCAGGCTACCAAGGAAAATGTCTCTGATGCTTTCCAGCTCTGCGGAACCAACCACCACAACAAAAAATTACTTTTGTCTGTAGACGATTCGCAAACTGCGTTGGGAGCGGTAATTCGTCATGGTACGCAACGTATTGCATATGCATCAACTTCTCTAAATAAAGATTAGGTTAATTATTTCTAGATCGAAAAAGAATCGAAAAAAGAAGCAGCTGTAATATATTTGTGTGGAGCAGTGGGAATAATTCTCACCCCTGCTCGTAATAAAAATCAATTATATGCAGAACATATATTATTTATTTTAACCAGAAGGGACATACATAACATTTACAGTGTGCTATATAGGTGGTGGGAGGAGAGTGGAAGGAGCGTGCCCCTCGGTACCAGCTGGTCGTGCCGCAGAGCCTGAGGAGGGACATCTTGAGGAGGATCCATGCGGAGGCCACAGGAGCACACCTAGGAAACGCTAAGATGCTGAAGAAAGTAGGGAACAGATATTACTGGCCAGATCACACGCGAGAGGTAGAGGACTTTGTGAATGCCTGCGCCGACTGTGCGGCCAAAAAAAAAGTCAGCGAGCACGCGCACCGCTACAAAGTACACCGGCCGGATTCCCATTCCAGCGCCTCGCACTGGACCTCCTGGGACCACTCCCCCGGGGCAAGCGTGGGAACCGTTACATACTGGTGTGAAGCGTATGCACTGCCAAACGCTGAAGCCATGACCGTGGCTGGGAAACTATTGGAAGAATTCATCACCCGCTATGGGGTTCCACACGAAATGCATACGGACCAAGGCCGGCAGTTTGAGGCGAGCTTGTTCAAGGATCTGGCCACAAGGATGGACATTAAAAAGACAAGGACCACCCCGTACCACCCCCAATCAGTCGGGCTTGTAGATCGGTTCAACCGGACACTCTGCCAGATGCTCAGCCATTATGTCAGCCAGCAGCACAACGACTGGGATCTGCACCTGTCCTACGTTATGATGGCGTACCGGTTCAGTCGCCAAGAGACTACAAAAATGACGCCTGGAGCGGGGAGACCGGATAGAGGCCGCCCACCGCTATTTACGGCAAGAACAGGGTCGTCAAACAGGCACCCCAGTAGGATTATTATGACCGTAGCTGTAGGGGTCCCCGTTTCACAGAGGGGGAGCTGATACTAATGTGGACACCTGGAAGACGGAAAGGCCACAGCCCCAAATTCCACCGGCCTTGGGAGGGACCGTACAGGGTCGAGCAGCAATCTTCGAAATCACCTACCGAGTGAAGGACATCCGAAGAGGAAGAAGGCCGGCCGGGCTGTCCATTACAACCGGCCGAAGCTCTACAGAAGCCAGAGGCAAAGCGAAAATCCTTAAGGGGGAAAATGTAGTGTAAATAAAAAGGATACTTGAAACTAAACTAGCCCATATAGTGTAAACAGTATGTGAAAGTAAAGAGTTTCGGTTATGAAAGTTTTACCCGCATCTACTTTATCAACTTGAACCATCACTTATCTCTCTTTTGAGGAAGATGGAAAGTGGAGACTTATGGTGAATTTCGATTAAAGGGAAAATTATTTCCACTGCTCCGCGCAAATATATATTACACAGTGTTTTACCGCTTTACCAAATTTCATAGATATTTATACGGAAATCAACTGGGGACAGTAGAAACAGATAACCAACCATCATTAACAATTTTTAAAAAACCTTTGTGGCAAATTCCTTTGAGGTTACAAAGAATAATGCTTAAATTATTAGCGTATAATTTCAATTTAATTCATGTACTCGGTAAAAAACTATAATTAGCCGACACACTTTGTACAGCTCCAGTAGATGCTTTCAAAAAGTAGAACAAGAAATTGCCGTAAATATAAATGCTATTTTTACAAAATTAGTCATCTCTGACAAAAGATTAAATCAAATTAATAAAGCCACACGGGATGATGATGAATTACAAATTGTAAAAAAAAATGTACAAAACGAATGGCCTCATAAAAACAAAACTATGTAAAAGCCCAGCCTTACAATAAGCTGAGAAATGAAGTTTATATTATCAATGATTTACTTTATCAAGGACTCCGTTTAGTAATACCTAAAAAACTAAGAGGCAAAATTTTAAAAACAATTCACGATAGTCACTTAGGCAAAGAACGTTGTTTGAACAATATTAAAGACTCAATCTATCGGCATAATATAAAAAATATATTATAAACGTTGTAAAACATTCTGCAGCTTGTCAAAAACATAACGATAATAATCCGACAGAACCTTCATATGGTACCACATGAAATAATAAAACAACCATGGAAAAAATAAGAAAGATATTTTTAATAATAAAAACAAAAATTATTTATTCTAAATATATAGAAATAGTTACTACATGATGGCTATGATGCCAAAAAGTAATCTTAATACAAAATCAATATTTGCACGTCATGGTATACCGAATAGAATAATTTCAAATAGTGGTCCACCGTTTAAAGAACTAGTAAAGAGTTCAAAGAACTCGTGACAGATTGGGACATAACTCACATTCCTCTAGCCCGTATTATCCAAAGTCCAGTGGTCTAGTAGAGCGTGCAATAAAAAGAATAAAAAAAATTATTAATGAAGTGCGAAGAGACAGGCACAGATCCCTACATTGCTTTATTGCAATATAGGAATACTGCAAAAGGCATATTTAGCCTCACCCGCCTAATTGCTGAAGTCTAGAAACTTCAGGAGATAAAACTAGAAATAAACAAATCCTGAGCCCTTGATTGGTCAATCCTAAACACAACAAGCATTTTCGTAAATACAAACAAAAAATGTGTAACTATTACAATTGAAATGCAAGACATTGAAAGCCCTAAATATAAGTGATAAGGTTTAGCTTAAAAAGGATCCTAATTCTACTTGGAAACCGGGAGTTGTGGAAAAATTTGTGAGGAACCCAAATCATATATTGTATTAGATGAAAAAGGAAATCGTCGAAATCAACATATTGTAAAGCAGCCACTGGTGCCATTTAGGAGAGAAAGCACGAACCTTCTTGGCCGCTAGAAAGCGCTAGCAGAGCGCTCTAGCTCTTTCTAGAATGTTCGAAAACCTTCCAGGCCCTTCTCCACTGCTATAATAGATGAACAACAGCTAAAGTCTAGTCAGTTTTACACAGAGTATTGTTACAAACGGAGTGTGCGTTTGTGAATAGTAAATAAAAAGTGAACTAAGTGAACGTTTGTTAGTTTAAACTGTGTGTTAATTATTATTAAGTGCATTATTGGTAATTTATTGTTAAACAATAAACTGGTGTTTTTTTTTTTTTAGAGTGTTTTATCTAAACGAACCCACTTGGAAACTAGTTGCAGTAGCTAGTTCAGAGGGAAAAACGTTACATTTGGTGTCAGAAATGGGATAAAACTTCTAAACAGGTAACAAGCTTCGTATCAGTTAGTTGTATGCCCATAAGTACCAGAAGTCAAACGCAGAAAACGGAGGAAGTGATGACATTTTGAAAGAAATAAAAGACAAAATAGAAAGGGACCAGGACGAAATGAAAGACGCAATGAAAGACAAGGACCAAGAAGTAATTAAAAAGAGGAGTCCAAGAGGAGTTAAAATCCGAAATGGAGAGGAAGATAGGCGAGGTAGGGCAGTACGTAAGACGCCGATTGAAGAGCACGGAGACTGGCTGCCTAAGGTTGGAGTTGGAGCCACTCCAACGGTAGACATGCAGGAAAATGAAGTGTACAGAAATGAATAGTGGCGTTCAGAGCTCTTGCGCAAATCAAGCCGCCAACCTATGACGGAGCATCATCGGGGCAAAATATTTTAATACTGCCGCTTCTACAAATGGTTGGAGCGAAAAAGAGAAAGCAACATCACTGCTTATCTTGCTGCAGGGTGAAGCGCTGGACATCCTCCAGAGCATTCCGGAAGATCACCGAAGAGATTTTGCCCACCTGAGCGAACACATGGAAAGAAGCTTCGGCGACAAGCATATGCACGAGCTTATAGGACGCAGTTCAAAACACGGCGCCAACACCCGGGAGAAACACTCCAACAATTTAGTGCCCATATCTCCCGCTTGGTTAGAATGGCGTTTCCTGGCCTGGATGATAATCTTTCCGAGGGATTCGATGCAGATGCCTTCATCGATGGCCTGAAGGATCCCGAATTAAAACAGGCTATCAAGTTAGCCAGATCACGGACGATCGGGGAGGCGCTGGCAAGAGCTTTAGAATTTGAGCCTGGAAAAAAGAGCAACAAAAAGGAACCAGTTCGGATAGGGCAGACTTATGTGAAGCCATCTGTCGCTCCAAGTGTTGGTAAAGCGAAGGGGAAAATTGAAGACATTGTGGAGCGGTTTGTGGAGTGTCTGGTTCGGGAACTGGTGCCCTCTAACGCAAATAATAACAGTCCTTAAAACATTTTAACTGCCAGGAATTTGGACATTTTAAGAGAGAGTGCAAACTCCTAGCAAGAAATAGCAAAAGGGCGAAGATAATCAGGAAAACTACGAGTAGCCGGCTCGTCTCTCTTATGCCCCAGCACAGCTAAAGGTTTCACGGCTGAAATGCGACGACAGTGGCCTACTAGTAGAAGGAAATGTTGCGGGAAAAGCCTGCCAGATGCTCGTAGACACGGAGCCACCCACACTATCTCAGGAAAGGTTTCCTACCAAGTGGAACTTAAGAATCCCTCGAGAGGTTATCTAATCGTGACGGCCAATGAAGCATGGATGTCTTAGGAGAAACCCAGGTCAGAATCGAGATGGGTGGTAAAAAGATCCCTCAGCATGTTTTTGTGGCGGATACTGAGGATCCAGTAATGGATTTTATTGAGGATCCAGTGGGAGTGGATTTTATGAAGGTCCATAAAGTCGTCCTGAATTTTGATGAGAGTTCTATGCGAATAAGAAACGAGGAGACGTTCTAAAGACGTGTAAAGAAGACGGCGGAATGGTAAGGCAAGTGATGCTTTCGGAAGACCTTATCCTACCGCCACGGAGCGAAGCCATAGCTGCCGTCGCATTGGAGGAAAAACCAGGAGGGTTACTGGGAGTATTAGAGCCGGCTCCGCAACTCGACAACGGCATTCTCGTAGGACGGATGCTTATCTACGCTAAAACTAATAAAATACCGGCTAGACTTTTGAACAATAAGGATTTCGTCCAAATGCTGAAGAATGGAACGATCATAGGCAGGTGTGAAGAGATCAAGATGATAACCGGTTCTGAGACTGTCAGCGCAAATCTAGCTGAGAGGCAATCTGCACCAAGATCCAGGGTAATGAACGAGTTTATAAAAAGTGCAGTTGCCTATTTAAAACCTGAGAACAGGAAACCGGCCGAAGGGCTGCTATGGAAGTTCCAATATGTGTTTTCTTGCAGCGACAACGACCTTGACAGGACGAAAACTGTGCAACACCGCATCAATACGGGCCACCCATCAAGCAACCACCACGAAGGATTCCCCTGGCCAAATAAGAGGAAGTTGACCAGATGTTAGACAACATGAAGACACAAGGCGTGATCCAACCCTCCAACAGCCGTAGGGCTTTTCCCGTTATATTGGTCAAGAAGAAGGACGGATCGACAAGATATTGTGTTGACTTCCGCAAGCTCAATGACATCAAGAAGAAGGACAGCTACCCGTTGTAACGAATAGACAACACTCTAGACACCTTAGCGAAGGCCAAATCGTTCTCGACTGTGGACTTGAAGAGCAGGTACTGGCAAGTAGATGTACATTCAAAAGATCGAGTGAAGACGGCTTTTTCCACAGATACGGGGTGTGGCAGTTCAATGTGATGCCATTAGGACTCTGCAATGCTTCGGCTACTTTCGGGAGGCCGATGGAGACAACCCTGAGAACTGCCTGATTTACCTATTCGAAGTTGTCATTTTCAGCAAGTCCTTGAAGGAACACCTCAGGCATTTAGAAGAGGTCTTGGAAAATCCGATCCTGAGATAATTGAAGCCGTGAGTGCGTGGCCAGTCCCTAAAGATAAGGTGAAATCAGATGTTTCCTGGGACTGTGTACTTACTAAAGGAGATTCGTCCACGGATTTGTAGACATAGCCAGGCCACTAAATCGGCTGACTAAAAATTAGCAACCTTTCTAATGGACACCAAAATGCCAAGAAGCCTTCGAACGACTCAGAAAGCCTTATTGACGTCCCCATCTTGGCACATCCGAGGGCTGGTTGCGAATTCATAGTAGACACAGATGCCAGCGCCGTTGGAATAGGGGGTGTTCTTTCCCAGGTACACGATGGGGAAGAACGAGTCATTGCGTACTTCTCTAAAACTCTTTCTAAGGCTGAAAAGAATTACTGTATCGCTAGAAAGAGCTTCTGGCATCGTGAAGACACATTTCCATAAATACTTGAATGGACAGCCGTTCCTATTGCGGACAGATCATGCTTGATGACTTGGCTCTTAAATTTCAAGAACCCGGAAGGTCAAGTAGCTCGCTGGATAGAGAATCACAGGTATACCAACCTGGGTAGAGAGGCTCGCAGGAATACCAATTCAAGATCATCCACCGGAAGGGAAGACTTCATGCAATGCTGACGCGCTTTCAAGACGGCCTTGCAATACGAATTGCAAACACAGTAGCAAGATAGAGCTGAAGAAGCAGAGGCAATGCAAAAGAACTACTATCTTACCACTAGAAGAATGGAGACCTGAAGTAATTAGGGAAGAACAACTTGAGGATGAGGACATCGGACCAGAGCTTAAGTTTAAAGAAGATGAATCAAGTCCGAACTGGAAAGACATTCGACCCAGCAGTCGGGATGTCAAATGGTAATGTGCACAATGGGATTCGCTTACCGTTAATGAAGGCGTACTGCTGCGGATCTGGGAAAGCGCAAATGGCAAAGACAAGAGGAATCAGGTAATTCTACCTTCATCGAAGAGGGAAGAAGTGTTAGCGGAAATGCACGGAGGCATTACTGGCGGCCATTTCGGAGTAAAGAAGTCACTGGAAAAGCTGAGGCAGCGGTTCTATTGGGTAGGCTACCACCAGGATGTTAAAGATTGGTGTCGGCGATGCACAGAATGTATATCGAGCAAAGGACTCAGATGTAGAACCCGTGGCGCTAGGAGGCAGTACAATGTTGGATCACCGTTCGAAAGAATATCTATCGATATAGCCGGCCCCCTTCCAAAATCTAAAAGTGGTAATCGCTATATACTAGTTGCAGCGGACTACTTTAACATACGGAGGCGTATGTTTTGCCAACCCAAGACGCATCAGCTGTGGCCGAAGCTCTAGTAAATGCCCTGTTCAGCCGTTTCGGGATTCCGCGGAATTACATTCCGATCAAGGGAGAAACTTTGAGTCACAGCTGTTCAAGGCGGTCTGCGAGATTCTTGGCATCAGGAAGACGAGGACAACGCCGCTTCACCCTCAGTCTGACGGCATGGTGGAGCGATTTATCAAGACTCTAAGAAGCCATTTAAGGCTTTTGGTGAATGAACGCCAGGACGACTGGGACGAACACATACCGCTAATAATGACGGCATACCGTTCGGCTGTCCACAAGACCACGGGACGCCAGCGTTGTGCTCGGAAGAGAGCTTCAGCTGCCCAGTGACCTTTATTTGGTAGCCCAGAAGAAGAGGAAACTGACGTGGACAACCATACCGAAGAGCTTCACCGCAGATAGAGGGCCATCTATGGAAAGGTGCGCGACAAGATGGTGATAGAAAGTGACCGGATGAGAACGCGGTACGATCTACGGGTCACCGGAAGGACCTTTCCAGGAAGGCGAGAAGGTATGGGTGTATAATGCAGTCCGGAAGAAGGGAAGGTCCTCAAAGCTTCAAAACGATTGGGAAGGACCTTACACAAGCATCTCAAGGCTCAACGACCTGGTGTACCGAATCCAACGGACCTAAATCCAAAATAAAGGTGTACATCTGGACCGGTTACTGCCTTACGTCACCAGCGATGTTCCTGTTCGGGGCGAACAGATCTGAGCGGGAAGCAGATAACGCAGCCACTGGTGCCATCTAGGAGAGAAAGCAGGTACCTCAAGTTCTCCTAGTGGCCTCTAGGAAGCGCTAGCGGGGCGCTCTAGCTCTTTCTGGAATATTCTAGAACTTTCCAGACCTCTCTCCACGGGTATAAGTAGTGAACAACTGCTCGAGTCGAGAGAGTCTTATTACAAACGGAGTGCACGTTTGTGAAAAGTAAATAAAAAGTGAACTAAGTGAAGCCGTGGCAACTTAGTTGGTTTAAACTGTGTATTAATTATTATTAAGTGCTTTATTTGTAATTTATGCGTTAAACAATAAACTGGTGTTTTTTTTTAAGTTTAGAGTGTTTTATCTAACCGAACCCACTTGTAAACTAATTGCAGTAGCTAATTCAGTGGGGAAAACGCTTATTGAACATAAATCCGGAAATAGAAACAATGAAGATATAGGAGTAGTAGTGGGGCAACAGTCTGTAGATAATGATGAAGAAATAGAAGAAATATTGAGTGAACAGACTACAAAGTCTGGTAGAACTATAAAACCACCTTATAGATTTAGCCGCTCTCAGTATTTTTTTGTTTAATTTTTATTTTATTTCAGGCGCGTCAACATCCATGGTCATTGCCGCCCGGAGCCTTCTCAGTGCACTACTGGCTTCCTGACAGTGTTCTCTCGATACAGACAACACTGTCCATCACCGAACAGTGAGCTGTAGAGGCTCCTAGGAAGAAAAAAAATCTAAAGGGTAAACAGTGGACTCGAACCCAGGACCTTCGCGTGTGAGTCTAACATGCTAACCACTGAGCTAATCCCTATCTTCACTCTCAGTACTGATTGTTAATGTAAAAATTTGACACGATTACAATACTTCCTCTTACTAGGAGTAAGAGAAAGTAAAAACAATAAATGAGATAAATAAATGTATGATTACTATTGCACTATTGTATTTATTGTATATATTACTAAGATACAATTGTTTTTGTAAAAGGATATTTTGTCGGGTTGGTAGAAGTATAAAACAACCTAAGCTATTTAGCCTATTTTAGTATTGATACTTAATGTAAAAATAATAAATGAAATAGAAAATATGTATGATTACTACCGTATATATTACTATGATACTATTGAAAAAAAAATGTATGGCGCAACAATCCATAAAGGAGCAAGGCTTGCCAGACGGCGATATACTGGGGACGTGTGGTAAGCACGCCGCAGTTCCCTCGCCGTTTAGTTCTGATCTTCGCTAGGGCGCTAATTAATTGCATCTTCTCATTCCCAGTTTTTCTCAACGATGCTGGGTCAACACCGAGTTTGCCCTCATGAACCCTGAACTCTCGCACAAAAGGCGAGTGCGCTAGCCATTAGACCAACGCTAGGACTTAATATTGATGCATTAGATAAAATGTAGATTTTGTTGATTGCTAAGTAACCCTGCCAGATATTCATTTACATGAATATTGTATTTGTAAAAGGGAATGTTGCTTCTTTTTGTTAGGATATTTTGTATTTTGTTTCATTTCATTAAAAAAAAAAAGAGTTGTTACACAATATAGGACGTATAGTATCAAATAATTAAGGGATTGGCCGCTAGGTGCATTCACAATCAACTTAATAAAAGTTCAGTTTGAGTTTTGCTGTACCAAAGAATGTGTGCGTTTGTATTCCTCAACCCTCAATATAAAATATTTGATATTACAGGTCACAACAACATGAACGAGGAAATTTCCACCCAAAGGTATGGAGCACAAGATGAAGTAGGCTAGGAAAATATCTCAGGTGCTTTCCAGCTCTGCGGACCCAACCCAAGATCTTTATATGACCTTAATGAACCAGACTCCTGAGTATGGAAGAAAATTCAAAACCGGTCAGAATTAAAGAAAAGAAACATTTTATAGCGGTTAAAAATCGGTTGTTAAATGAGATTTTTGAAAAAATAAACTGCCGGTGAATTCTGGAAAAAATCTTAAGGGAAGATATTTTAGTCTTCTGCTGAGATCACGTTCCAAGGTTTGGTTAAAAACTGAGATTTTTCCCCATATATTGCAATAGACTACTTCTTCTAGTTTATGCTGAATAAGAGATTTTCTTTAGATCAGCGATACCCAGGCCTTCAGGTGGTTGGTATAAGGAATAATGGATAGGATCATAAGTTGCGCTTCACTTCAAGGTTGTCAGTAGGGTAGTGAGGCGCGTCTAAAGTTGACACTACCTGCCCGCCTACACTGATCGTAGGATAAACGGGGACTAAATCTCTTCTTCCATGCTAGATCAGAGACATTTTTGCTCTCGTTGTTGACAGACCCTTCACCTCATTTTATTTTGATCAGCAAAATCTATTACTTTTCTTCTTGTTTTTCTGTTATTGTCCCAGGCAGTCACGATATGCTCTGGGTGAGTCCATCAAACTCCATTTATGTTCCAATTCTTTTTCAGAATTTGTATTTCTCTTTAATTTTAATGGTGAGTTATCTGAGTGAGCTCAAATTTATTCGCTCACTTGCAGGCGATAACTCTGCAAGTATTGACTTTTCATTTCTGATAGTTCAATACGGAATGTGAGCTCTGAGACGTATTAACCATTCTTTTAGTCACATATACTTTTCTCTTAGCAAATTATATTTATACAGATGATGGAAACTGTTGAAACACTTGGGATATTTTCCAATGTTTTCAATGTATGGCCACCATGTTGTACGAGGGTTATTTAATAAGCAAAGAAACAAAAGAGGTTTTAGTTTCAATGTGATTAAAAATGAATCTTACAATTTCAACTATTTTTCGACATAACTCTCCATAATGGCCACATACACTCTCTAAATTTTTTTTTTATCCCAACATAATAAAATTCTTTGCCATCAGAAATGAGCCACTTTATGCATATTTGTTTGCAGTTCTTGATTGGGGTGAAACTTGAAGCCACATAAAGCCTTCTAGAGAGCACAATAACAAAACTGATAATGCGAGATTCAGACTGTAAGGCGTATTTGTCAGAACGTCCAATTTTTTCGATTGTTGCAGGTGATATTTGGACGAGCTCCGTTTTGGAGTAACTCTTTTCCTTTACAGGCCAAATTGTTTTTTCAGTTTATTTCCATGTATCTCTCTTTCTATAATAATTCTGACTATTGATAGTAAGCTGTTCTTCCATACACACACGCACAAAATAAATAAATACAGTATATAGAAATCGATTTATACAGCTGGAAAAGTACGTTTAATCTAAAAGTGTACTGTCACAACTGTGACTGATGAGAGAAACAAATATTGTACTAATGTTTTGCTAACTAATGTTTACTTTGTTCGGTATATCCTGTATGTAAAATATATTAATTAATAAGTTTCATTGTAATCTGTGTATTCTTTATTGGAATTGAATATCAGAATTAAGTGTAATTAATTATAATTGTTTTAGAAAAGTTAACACTATAGCAATAAGAGAAAGTAAATAAAAAATATAAAAACCACATAAACTTTACCTCGAGAGTACTTTTATGAGGAGTAAAAACAGACTCTTCTCCATTCTCTTCAATATGTTTTAGTATAATATCCAAAGGTACACATACCCATGGTTTATCAGGGTAAAGATCAACATCTGGTTCACATTGTAATTGTTTTTGTAAATCTAAAGGAATATTGATGGCGACAATGTCATCTGGTTCTTCTATGACAGTTAAACTCTTCAATCTGCGAGCTATGTAAACAAAAAAAGGGGTATAAGTTAAAAGTATTTAAAAAGTTTCCAAATTATTGGAGGATTTATCATATAAATAATTATAATAGAGTAAAGTAAATCTATCAAGCTTATTGATCCTTTCGTTGACTTCAGATAGTTTAGATAGTCTTTCATGAGAAGCTTTCCTCGCAATGGAATGCATCATCAGCAGTTGACAGATGACGTTCTTCTCCCCTCCCCATTATTCCGATTACCACACTTATAGCAGGCAATGGAGTTGACTACCAACAAACGTCACGCTGTCCCTATTAGCTTTTTATTAGAGGAGGAAAGGGGAACTACCAGGATAATAATATATAAAGAGAACAAAAGTGATAGGCCTATGCCTTAGCAGTTAGAATATCAAGTTCAAAAAAATCGATGGAACCGTTTTCGAGAAAAATCATGAAAAACAGAAAAAATATTCAGTAAAGTTGTACTACTGATAGAGGATATTGGACCGAAGCCTTTATTTCAGATGCGATGGCGTTATATCAAGTATTGAGTTTCCTACTATTTGCCTTTTTATTTAATAATATATTGTCTGTTTAGTAATGTGGTGTCTGGGGATACTTTATACCCAGAATCCTCAAAAAAAAACCTTAAAAACTTACAGCAGTAAGAGAAAGTTAAAAAAGTAACTTGCAGGTCATTACTGGAGAAGGCCAGTGGATGGATTGATTTGATACCACACAAAAGAAGGAAATGTCCATAGAATAGAATTAGAATTTCAGAAAAAAAGAAGGCAATAGTAATAATAGCTGTTTTGGTCCACCCGACCGGAATCGCTGACATTGGCCAATTAAAATTTTCAATAAACAAATTATGTTCATTACTTAAGTTTGCAATTGATTAAGTGATTCATTATAAATCTCAGTTGTAGTAAAACTTTTGGTTGCGACTTAAGAAAAGGCCGCGAAAGTTGCGGCAGGATTCGAACCAAGAAATAATGGTATTTAAGTGACCATGAAATCAAAGCACTGAGAGCAGTCACGTAGATATAAATAATATAAAACACAAAACAAAATATCATTATACATATAATCAACTACCTCTTCTTTCTCTTCTACTAGCCGAAGACATTGTGCTTCTAGAGCGTGAAACTGATGAATCCACTCTTTAAATAATTTAATAAATTATTAATAAATAAAATTAATAACATAAAATAAAAAAAGAAATAAAATAAATAATTCGCATTAAATTTAATTCAGATTATTCAGTTCTAATAATACGTAATCAAGTGTGAATTAAATTAGCAAACAAATTAAATATTTTTACGATAGATAAATTACAAAAATCTGATGTGAAACTCCCAGTACAGCTTTTCCTTAATCAATTATTATTGACAGTAGGGAAGAAATGGCGGTTCTGGCGCCATTTCTTCCCTACTAGACGAATTTTCTTAAAACTAGGAATTTTTACTCAGAGTTTAGTTGCCCTAGGAGTTCAGATTATAGCGAACCAGTTTAAAGAATTACGTTAAAAGTTAGCTAGAAGAGATTTAAAGTCACAACAGCATTGTACCCTGCAATAAACATGTCTATGCCTCACATCATCTACGACTGAGACAATCGTATTTTTCTGAAGAATAAACGACAGAATATTATACAAAGAAGTAAAACAACAACAAAAAAAGTAAGGCCAGATAGAAGACAACTTAAAAATGAATGATAATGAATGATTAAAATTATTTCTAAAATTCTAAAATCTCTTATGTGTAAATAGAATTCGACTTATAATAATAAATCTAATTATATTTAATAACTATTTAGTTACACACTAATGTAACTTTTTAAATTTAATCTTTTATTAATGTATTTTTTTTCTGCTTTTCCCTTAAAACAATACACACAATATACTATAAAATCCTTTTGATTCGGGGAGAATTGTTGTAAGGTAAACATACACATACAAAGTGAGACGCAGAGGAAGAGCATTCCACAGTGAGAGGGGATAAAGACACCAACATCACATAGTCATACAGACCCTCTGTGAGGGTGAAGGTGGAGAAACAGACACATACACACAAGAGGGAGAGAGAGATACACAGGTGAGAGGAGAATGACACTCAAAGAGAAAAAGACCATAAGGAGGGAAAACATACAAAAGCACAGAGATAGAGAGAGAGAGAAAGCGATTACAAGAACAGAGATGCACAAGAGAGAGAGAGATCCACAAAGAAAATCAGTTCTTAAGAAGAGACATAGACATAAACACACAAAGAGACAGTAATCAACGGGGTGAGAGGAGAGTGACCCACAAACAAAGAGTGAGGACCGTAAGGAGGGAGACAAAACCAAGAGAGAGAGACGTACAGTGTGAAGGGGAAAAATACTCAAAGTGACTGAGAGACCCACATAGGGAGGGGAAAGATTATACATATACAACACATACAAATCATTTACACATACACAAACAGAAACAAGTGGGAGTGAGATGTACAGACCCGCACTCGTATGTATACACGTGAGCGGCCCCTCTCACGAACACAAGAGAGTGAAAAGAAAGAGACAGATCCATTTGGAAAGGGTATATATGCATGTACACATACGAAAGAGTGGTCAGGAGAAGAGTGCACCCGCACTCAGCCACAACATACCACTTTCATGTCCAGCGTCCCTCAAATCAGTGAAAACTCAATTTGAAAATGAAATTGACAAATGCTATACTTGCTCTCTAATCAAAGAAAGTAACCAACTTTAAATCAAATTTGGGAATCTGCAAATTCATTCATCATTCCTTTGGTGACACCGACCTTTATGTGCTTGTTCGGTTGAATCCATCACCGTTCACAGATAATGGCAAAGGTAGTAATGTAATTATGTTCGGAGGTTGTAATTATCTAAAACTTATATTTATATAATTCCTTTATTTCCACAATCATTTTCCTTGATCGATATTTGGTCCTGAATTATGTCCCATTCACTTTGCTTTTTTATTTTTATTTTTTCAATTTTTTTGACGTCTTCTTTTCTGAGTAAAACAAATTGCATCATTCATATTATTAGAATAGATCAGGTTAGGTTAGGTTAGGTTAGGTTAGGTAAAAAAAACATCCAAGCAAAAATATAAATAAATAATAAAATCTGGTGGGAAACACTCACACTACTTTCTCTTATTGCATTTCACAAAGTTTTGATTTATGATTTATTATTTATATACACAGTTATTATCTAGTTACAGATATTTATTTATTTATACGAGCATTATTTACTGATAAAACTCTCATATAATTGAAAATATACACATTCATCCGAAATAAAATATAAAAGTCGAACGTCCGGTAACCCGTTTTTCTTCAGACTCTGAATTCTGGCCAAACATTAAATTCTTATTAGTATTACATTGATGATAAAATCGTATAAGTTTAAATAGCACACTAGAGGAAAGCATAACCCAAGCCCTTCCTTAAAACTCCCCTTCAATGAATTTTCTCAAAAAAAATCGTTTCAAATAAAAGTTATAGCTCTCTATATGTGTAATTAATATTCCAAATTCAAAGAAATTCCTTGTAGCCATTTCATAGAAAAACGGAAAAACGGTCAATAAAGTGTTATTTCCGTTGACCAATTCTGATCAAAAGCTTAATGTCAGGTCCTTTGGTGGAGACAATTAAACTAAATATCTAGTTTGAACTTTCTAATATTTAAGTCACGCCGACCACACACCCACACAATGAACAATTTCTAAAAACTACTTTTTTAGACTCAGGGGAAGACTTCTAAACGTCTATTTCCGGTTGAATGTTTCTAGTACAGACCTTTGCTGTAACTAGATCGTAACTATGAAAATTTGGTACGATCATAATATTTCCTCTTACAGCACTAAATGAAAGTAAAAATACTATACAAGTGTGGTGAAATAAAACTTGTTTGGTGGGAAATGAAATCTACATTTCTATAAACTGCTTTCTAATTGGGTGCTCTTTTTAAAAAAATAAAAAAACTGATCAATGACGCTAGTCCATTTTCCATCAAATCTCATCAATTCTCAATCTCAATTCCATAAAATTTGTGAATTGTAAAAATTGACAATTATCGTTTATGATTTGTCCGTGCATGTTTGTGCTCGTTCGTCATCTTTTATATTTTTCTCAGCTCTTACACATGGGCGATAATTCTGATGTGAAACATTAATTGATAGATTGTTCTACAAAACTGGGACCATATTGTCTCAAGTATTGTTATACTTGTTAATAAGTATTGTTATACTTAATGATTGTCTACATTCATATCGAAGTAAATCGAACACTGCACACAAGTCGCAATTAAGAGAAAGTTGGAAACAATGTTTCCAATAATAATAATGATATGAGGGAAGGGAATAGCTAAGTGGTTAGCGTACTGGACTCCCACGCGGAGGACCCGGGTTCGAGTCCAGCTGTTGCTACCCTTAGATTTTTTTTTCCTAGGAGCTTCTACAGCTCACTGTCCGGTGATGGACAGTGTTGTCTGTAACGAGAGAACACTGTCCGGAGGCCGGCAGTGTACTGAGAAGGCTCCGGGTGCGCCAATGACCACAGATGTTGACGCGCCTTAAATTAAAAAATAATTATAATAATAATAATAATAATGATATGTCTTTATAAGAGTGAAACACTCACACGTCCTAACAGTGAAACACTCACACGTCCTAACAGTGAAACACTCACACGTCCTAACAGAGAAACTCTCACACGTCCTAACAATGAAACACTCACACGGCCTAAGAGTGAAACATTCACACGTCCTAACAGTGAAACACTCACACGGCCTAAGAGTGAAACATTCACACGACTTTATCTTACAGCAATTCACGTAGTTATAATTTACTAATTTTCTTCAAACTCAAAATTCTCGGTAGATATTTATTTGTCTTCAATGTTATTATCCACAGGAACTTAATATAACCTGATCTTAATAAAACGACTTTTTTTTTAGGAAAACATAACCTTTCCCTCACCCCCCTTGAATGAAGTTTATCAGATAAAAAAAATTCACACAAAAGCGATACGCCTCTATATGTATAGTTAACCAACGAATTTAATAAAACTCTTCGGTGTGTTTATGGAGAGAATTGGAGAAAACTCTTTCAGTAAAGCTGCACTTCGGGCCAACTGATTTTATTCAAACTCGAAATTTTTGACAACATATTTAATACTCGATAGATTCTATTGATGATATAATCAATGAAAATGGCACCTTAGGAAAGCAATATACTCTGCCAAAAATTTCCTTCCATTAAATGAATTTTCCCGTTATGTTTCAAATAAGAAATATATGTGTAGTTTGATGTACCTCAAGTTTAAAGAAAATCATTGGGGCAGTTTTCGATAAAATTGCAAAAAAAAAACTGAAAAACTATTCAGTAAACTGCAGTACTTCCAGTTGACCTATTTGCCAAAATCATATAGTGGTCAGGTCCACTTGTGGTATTTTGTTTTTTTGAGTTATGCTGACCACACACATAAACCAATGATATGAAGAAATTAGGTGAGGATCGGTCTACAAAAAACATTCAATTATGCCAACGTTTCGACAGAGTTTCCTGTCTTTATCAAGGCTTTAATCTAAAAAACAATACAATGAGGAGCCATAATGCATGAATAATACTGTAAACTGGTGAATAATAGTAACAAAAAAAAAAACAAGCATTTAAAAAAAATAATATTAAACTTACATATAGAAAGTCAGGAAGATGTGAATAAAGAATTTTTAAACTTAAACATTTGTTACATCGCAGAAACATAAAAAGGAAAATTAAAAGTTACTAGTGTATAGTCTTAAATCATCTACAGAAATGAAAGTGGGTTGAGTAGGCAAGTGAAAGGGATTAGAGGAAATTTTTAGGGGTGGGGTAGGTGAAAGGGAATTCTAGAAGGTCATGTTTTGAAAAAACCGTTATACAACGCGCACAAATTCATAGTATCATTACGAAAATTAACAGAAAATGTATTTCTTTTGATATATATATCATTTCTAACATCTTTCTTTTTTTCCTATTAGTTTCTTTTGCTAATATTTTTGTTTTAGAAAATTCAAATTTATGATTCGCCAGTGCTGTAATGTTGTCTTTGTCTTTTTTATTTCTGCAGTCGTATTCATATTGGTAAATTCTATTTTTTAAGCATTGTGTAGTTTGACCTACTTAAACAGCTGGATATTGTGTACAGTCTAACTGGTAAACGAGGTCTGATTGTAATTTGTCCGGAAGTAGGGTCTTTAAGTTTGCTGTATAATTTGTTAATAGTGTTAGTGCATTTGTGGGCTATAGTGATATTCACACTTACAAATTAGAATGTACCAACATGAATAGACTGCAGAAATAAAAAAGACAAAGACCACATCACTGCACTGACGGAACATTTTAAATTTGATTTTTCTAAAACAAAAATATTTGCAAAAGAAACTAATAGGAAAAAAAGAAAGTTATTAGAAATGATATATATTTCAAAAGAAATACATTTTCTGTTAATTTTCGTAATGATACTATGAATTTGTACGCATTGTATAACGGTTTTTTCAAAACATAACCTTCTAGAATTCCCTTTCACCTACCCCCCCCTTAAAAATTTCGATCGATTATTACATGAAATACCATAAATAGTTACAGTGTTAACATTAGCTTTCTATAAACAATGATTTCATTATAATGTGTGATTCTGTCACTTACATATGATTAAGAATAATTAAAACCTTAGAAAATCTATCAGTATTTATTGATGAAAATTATTGAAATAAGTCAGTATTTCACATTAGTTTTATACTACCTCTGTCTCTTGCTTGAAAGTGGAATATTGCGGTCATGTCAAATTTTCCAATATTGAGTTTTCACCGGAAACTCGTTCTTTGAGATCCTTTAAATAGGAAAAAATGCCCCGCCCCCCCCGTCACTGCAGGTTTATATAAAGTTCCTCAAAAATGAAAAATTAGAAGAAACTCAAAATAGATATTCAGTTTAAGTAAAACCATCGCATAACACGTGAAGGTTTCAGTTAAAAATTCGAGAAACCGGAAGTGCAATTTGATTGATTTTTGTTGTTGTTTTCGTTTTTTGCAGTTTTCTCGGAGATAGTTTCAATGATTTTCTTTAAATTTACATGGATCTCTCACCTCTCATCTCTCATGCACCTCTCATCACATCCAAACTTTTTACACAAAAAATTCCAGATTTAAGGATCAATTACATAATAATATTTTTTGTTAGCAACATGGGGGGGGGCTTGTGAATGTTTCACACAAGGTTTTTATATCTTTTCAACGAGAAAAGACCAAACAATGAAATTGTAGCGCCAACGATTCACATCTTTTTAGTGAGATTTGGGAGGAAAATAGTGTCCTGGCGATATTCAAATTTAAAAGAAAACTTAAGAATCATTAATTAATATAATCAAAATTTAATTTAATACTTATTTAGATATATTTATATATAGGTTTCTCTAAATAAGTTAAGGTATAGCTTTAAGTAAATAAGCTAAATAATTTAGTTTTATATTTATTCAAAATCTTGGAATGATCTTCTTGTAAATCTAATGTTATCAACTGATCTAGTTTTAATCAAGAGTAAATTAGCACTTTAAAATGAGAAACTACACAATTCTATCTGAGTTATATTGACTAATTCAATTCTATCTACGTATTTTTAGGAAGGCGTGCTTTCAAAATATCAATTGCTACGGCAAAACTATTTAATTCTTTTAATAGATTTAACCAAAATAATCATCTTAGATTACCTTCTCATGGTTACTATTTTAGTTGAACACACAAATAAATTATTAATAGGTTAAAAAAACTTTCACAGCGAACAGTTAAATTATACAAACTAATATGAATTCTCTGTAGTCAAGGATACTTGTAAACAACAATAAATAAATATTTTGTGCACACGTGTACAAAAAAGAACATTATATATTCATCGTAAATTTAAGTGAGAAAATTTTTTGATCAATTATATTATTAAACATCATTTCTAAAGAGTTTATACTCAACATTTAGTTGGCTAAACATAGTGAAGTGTGAGGTTGGCACGCAAAGCACCGATGTCGTAATACTGGAATCAGAGGAAAGCACCGAGACTAGCAAAACCTCCCAAAATAACACTTGAAATGTAATGTCACAGATTCTGTCAGAACCGCCAACACTATCTTTCAATCGAAATATTTCAAATAAAACTGTGGTTTCAGAAAAGTTGGAATTCAAGGTTAATGTTATAATTGGGTGATTAGAACTGTACATTATAACGACAGAAGAAGTTTATTATCATTATAATGACAGAGGAAGCTTAATTTTGCAGCTCCCTCAGAACTTTCCAAATATCAATTTTCTTATTATCAACACTTCCGATGGTAGATTTTGTCCGAAGCTTTCTTATCAAATGCGGTGGTAGTAACTAAACAAAATATCTAGTTTAAGCTACCTGCGACATTTTTATTTTTGAATTAGTGATTACACGAAAGAGAGAGAGGCAACACTCTTGAAAGAAATTTGTTTTCATATTCTCTCATAAACCGTTTCTTTAAATTCGTAAAAAAATGATAGTTACTAGGCGCCAGATCAGGAGTTTAACAAGAGTGGCCATTCTTCAATTGATTTCACGATGAACTTTTATCAATATTTCAGTTATCTGCTGCAGCGTGCGGTAGAACACTAAATCGTGCAAAAGCAATTACATCTTTTGGTTTGGTTAGCACGTTTAGGTTTTCTGAGAATGGCACAGTAAACATTCGCAATAACAGTCTTCACAAGTACAAGAAAATCATCAAGCAACACCTTTGACCACGATGTTTTACTTGCAGGAGGTGCTTGATCAAACTGTTTTGTTATCGGAGAAACTGAGTGTTGTCACTGCAACGATTGTTGTTTTGTGTAGAATCCAGTTCTCCTCCACAGTGATGATAGTGAGAATGAAATATTTTATCATCTTCAAGCCTGCAAGGACACTGTCTTCGATTGATAGCGCGTCAGATATCGATGTTTCGTTCAGGCTTCTTCAGGATAGATGTTGGCTAGACATCTACCCTGATGATTATTATATCTGCTCTTGGTTTATAACCAGCCACTGACGCGATCCCAACTCGAAGATCTTATTTTCGCTATAAAATGGGAGGACATTTTTATACCTTCTAAAGAAAGTTTGGCACTGCTCCAAAGACAAGAAGCAAAAGAATCAGGGATTGAGCATTGTTTGAAGAAAAAAAAATGTAATTCCGGTTTTAGAATAGATTCAAATGAAATAATATTGATAGGCTGTGGAGATGATTTGTTCATTTTCGCCTATTTAAATACAGTTCTAAAATTTATCATTATGAGATTCATATTAATAACTCAATTGACTTCGGAATTTTTTTCTACAGGAAATGCTATCATCTAAACTAAACTAAATATACCTTTACGAAATATCCTATGACCAATCACCTAATACCAATAATTTTATTTTTTTACTCCTAGAAAGAGTAAGTATTGTAATCGTGTCAAATTTCTGAATCGAGTTTTATCAGAATACACAATACTATTATCTAAATTATATTAATTAGAAATGAATATTGTAACGTTTTTCCACTAGCTACTGCAACTAGTTGCTAAGTGGGTTCGTTTAGATAAAACAAACTAAATTTCAGACAACACCAATTTATTGTTCAACACAATAAATTACGAACAAAACACTTAAATACACTGTATAAGCCAACAAAAGTTCTCTCAGTTCACTTTTTTATCACTTTGAACAAGCGCGCACTCCATTTGGATCAAGACTGACTCACTCGAGCTGTTCTTCTCCTCTTTATACCACTGGAGAAGGTTCTGGAAGTTTCTAGATTCTTCTAGGTCGCGGTAGACTGCTGTACAAGAGTACAGAAGCGCTCGGCTAGCGCTTCCCAGCGGCTACGAGAAGATCTTGAGGTGCCTGCTTCTTCCCCTAGATAGCACTAGTGACTGCGTTACACTGCTCCCCTTTCAGATCTGCTCGTCCCGAACAGAAACATCGCTGGTGACGTAAGGCAGTAACCAGGCTAGATGTACGACCCCCATTTTGGATCTGGGCGTTCGTTGGATTTGGTACACCAGGTCGTTGAGCATTGAGATGACTATATAGGGTCTTTCGCAATCGTTCTGAAGCTTTGGAGGCCTTCTAATCTTCCGGGCCGGGTTGTACAGCCATACGTTCTCGCCTGCTGGAAGGTCCTTCCGGTGACCAGTAGATTGTACCGCGTTCTCATCCGGTCACTTTCTATCACCATCTTGTCGCGCACCTATCCATGGATGGTCCTCAATCTGCGGTGAAGCTCTTCGGCATGGTTGTCCACGTCAGGTTCCTCTTCTTCTGGGCTACCAAATAAAAGGTCACTGGGCAGCCGAAGCTCTCTTCCGAGCAGAACGCTGGTGTGCAGCCCGTGGTCTTGTGGACAGCCGAACGGTACGCCATTATTATTAGCGGTATGTGTTCGTCCCAGTCGTCCTAGCGTTCATTCACCAAAAGCCTTAAATGGCTTCCTAAGGACTTGATAAATCGCTCCACCATGCCGTCAGACTGAGGGTGAAGCGGCGTTGTCCTCGTCTTCCTGATGCCAAGGATCTCGCAGACCGCCTTTAACACCTCTGACTCAAAGTCCCCTAATCGGAATGTACTTCCAGCGGAATCCCGAATCGGCTGAACAGATTATTTACTAGAGCTTCGGCCACAATTGATGCGTCCTGAGTAGGCAAAGCATACGCCTCCGTCCATTTGCTAAAGTAGTCTGCCGCAACTAGTATATAGCGATTTCCTCTTTTAGATTTTGGAAAGAATAGCTATATCGATAGCTATTCTTTCGATCGGTGCTCCAACATTGTACTGCCTCATAGCACCACGGGTTCTACATCTGAGTCCTTTAATCGCCACACATTCCGTGCATCCCGACACCAATCTTCAACATCCTGGTGGTAACCTACCCAATAGAACTGCTGTCTCAGCTTTTCCAGTGTCTTGTTGGCCGCAAGTAATACCTCCGTGCATTTCTGCTAGTACTTCTTCCCTCTTCGACGCAAGTAGAATTTCCTGATTCCTCTTGACTTTATCATCCGCTCCCTCCCAGATCCGCAACACAATACGCCATCTTTAATAGTAAGCGAATCTCATTGTGCACAGTAGCATTTCACATCCTGACTGCTAGGTGCAATGTCTTTCCAGTCCGGTCTTGACTTATCTTCTTTAAACCTAAGCACTGGTCCGATGTCCTCATCCTTAAGTAGTTCTTCCCTAATCACTTAAAGGCTCCATTCCTCTAGTGGTAAGACAGTGTTCTTTTGCATTGTCCCTGCTACTTCAGCTCCATCTTGCTACAGTGCTTGCTATCCGTATTGCAAGGCCGTCTTGAAAGATCGTCATTGCCATGGAGTCTTCCCTTCTAGTGGATGAACTTGAATTGGTATTCCTGCAATCTCTCTATCCAGCGAGCTATTTGACCTTCCGGGTTCTTGAAATTTAAGAGCCAAGTCAGTGAAGCATGGTCTGTCCGCAATAGGAACGGCTGTCCATACAAGTATTTATGGAAATGTTCCAATCTCTTCACGATTCCTAGTGACACAGTCATTCTTTTCAGCCTTAGAGAGAGTTTTAGAGAAGTATGCGATGACTCGTTCTTCGCCATCCTGTACCTGGGAAAGTACACCCCTATTCCGACTGTGCTGGCATCTGTGTCTACTGTGAATTCGCAATCAGCCCTCGGGTATGCCAAGATTGAGGACGTCAACAAGGCTTTCGTGAGTCGATCGAATGCTTCTTGGATCTGGGTATCCATTGGAAGGTTGCTCATTTTCAGTCAACCGATGTAGAGGCCTGGCTATGTCTGCAAGGCCGTGGACAAATCTCCTGTAGTAAGTACTCAGCCCCAGGAAACTTCTGATTTCACGCTTATCTTTAGGGACTGGCCACGGCACGGCTTCAATTATCTCAGGATCGGTCTTCACTCCTTCCGCGGCAACAATATGTCCCAGGTATTTCACTTCCTTGCCAAACAGTAGCCATTTCTTCAGACTAGGCTTCAAGCCAACGCCGAACAATTTTTCCAAGACCTCTTCTAAATGCCTGAGGTGTTCCTTCAAGATCTTGCTGAAAATGACAACGTCGTCTAGGTAAATCAGGCAGTTCCGCCAATGCTACTCTCTCAGGGTTGTCTCCATCAGCCTCTCGAAAGTAGCCGAAACATTGCAGAGTCCTAATGGCATCATGTTGAACTGCCACAGCCCTGTATCTGTGGAAAAAGCCGTCTTCTCTCGATCCTCTGGATGTACATCTACTTGCCAGTGCCCGCTCTTCAAGTCCAAAGTCGAAAACCATTTGGCCTCCGCTAAGGTGTCTAGAGTGTTGTCTATTCGTTACAACGGGTAGCTGTCCTTCTTCGTGATGTCATTGAGCTTGCGGTAGTCAACACAAAATCTTGTCGATCCGTCCTTCTTCTTGAAACACAACGGGAGAAGCCCAAGGGCTGTTGGAGGGTTGGATCACGCCTTGTGTCTTCATGTTGTCTAACATCTGGTCAACTTCCTGTTGTTTAGCCAGATTGGATTCGGTGTTGCACCGTCTTCGTCCTTCCAAGGTCGCTGTCGCTGCAAGAAAACACATGTTGGAACTTCCAAGCTCTTTGGCCGGTTTCTTGTCCTCTGGTTTCAAATAGGCATCTGCACTTTTTATGAACTCGTTCATTACCCTGCATTTAGGTGCTTGCCTCTCAGCTAGATATGCACTGGCAATTTCAGAACCGGTTATCATCTTGAACTCTTCACAGCTACCTATTATCGTTCCCTTCTTCAGCTTTTGGACGGAATCCTTTGTTCAAAAGTCTAGCTAAGCGTCCGAGATAAGCGTCCGTCCTACGAGAATGCCGTATCGAGTTGCGGAGCCGGCTCTAATTCTCCGTAACCCTCCTGGTTTTTCTTCCAATGCGACGGCTATGGCTTGTCTCCATGGCGGTAGGATAAGTTCTTCCAAAAGCATCACTTGCCTTACCCACTCCATTGTCTACTTTATACATCTTCAGAACGGTCTCCTCGTTCCCTATTCGCATAGATCTCTCATCAAAATTCAGGACGACTCTATAGGGTATGGGCCTTCATAAAATCCGCCACAAAAACATAATAAGGGATCTTCCTACTACCCCCTCGATGGTGACCTGGATTTCTCTTACGACATCCATGCTCTCCCTATTGGCCGCCAAGATTGGATAACCTCTCGAGGGAGTTCTTAAATTTCACTTTGGTAGGAAACCTTTCCTGACGATAGTGTGGGTGGCTCCGGTGTTTACGACACTCTGGCAGGCTTTACCCGCAACCTTTCTCTCCAGAAGTAGGCCGTTGTCATCTCATTTCAGCCACGGAACGTTTAATTGGGCTGGGCCATAAGTGAGACGAGCCGACTTCCGCCCCTCAAAGCCGGCTACTCGTAGTTTTCCTGATTATCTCCGCCCTTCTGCTGTTTCTTGCTAGAAGGGCGTTGCACTCTCTCTTAAAATGTCCAAATTGCTGACAGTTAAAACATTTTATCTTTAGTATTTGCGTTTGAGGGCACCAGTTCCCGAACCAAACACTCCACAATGTCTTCAATTTTTCTCTTCGTTTGGAGCGACAGATGGATCCACATGAGTCTGCATTACCTGAACTGGTTCCTTTTGGATGCTCTTTTTCTAAAGCTCGGGCCAGCGCCTCCCCGATCGTCCTTGATCTGGCTAACTTGGTAGCTGATTCGGGATCCTTCAGGCCGTCGGTGAAGGCATCCGCAGCAAATCCCTCCAAACGATTATCATCCACGCCATTCTTACCAAGTGGGAGATACCGGCACTAAATTGTTGGAGTGTTTCTCCCGGGTGTTGGCGCCGTATTTGGAACTGTGTCCTGTTCGGCTCCTGCATATACTTGTCGCCGAATCTTCTTTCCATGTATTCACTCAGGTGGCCAAAATCTCCTCGTTGATCCTCCGGAAGGCTCTGTAGGATGTCTAGCGCTTCACCTCGCAGCAAGATAATCAGTGCTGTTGCTTTCTCTTTTTCGCTCTAACCACTTGTAGAAGCAGTAGCATTAAATTGTAGCAAATAGTTTGCTCATGATGATGCTCCGTTATAGGTTGGCGGCTTGATTGGCGCAAGGGCTCTGAACGCCACCCGTGGGCCTTCATTTTCCTGTATGTCTGCTATTGGAATGGCTCCAACCCCAACTTTAGGCAGGCCAGTCCTCGCGCTCTCCAATCTGCGTCTTACGTACTGTTCTACCTCGCCTATCTTCCTCCCCATTTCGGATTTTAACTCCTCTTGAACCTTTTTCATTTCTTCTTGGACCATATTTATCTCCCTTTTTATTCCTTCTCTCATTTCGTCCTGGCCCCTTTTCGCTTTCTCTCGCCTCTTCTTTATGTCCTCTTTCATTTCGTCCTGGTCCCTATTCACTTCCTCTCGGCTCTTTTTTATTTCATCTTCATTTCAATCTGGCCCCTTTTCGCTTCCTCTTGGCTCTTCTTTAGTTCCTCATTCATTTCGTCCTGCCCCTTTTAGCTTCTACTTGGCTCTTATTTATTTTATTCAAAAGTGTCATCAGTTCCTCTATTTTCCGCGTTTGACTTCTGGTACTTATGGGCATAAACAAAACTGATACTAAGCTGTTACCTGTTTAGAGGTTTTATCCCACTTCTGATACCATGTACCACCATGTACCATGACACCACTACAATGTAACGTTTTTCCAAGTAGCTTCTGCAACTAGTTGCTTAGTGGGTAAGGTTTAGATAAAACATACTAAACTTCTAACTACACCAATTTATTGTTTATTAAATTATAAATAAAACACTTAGAAGCACTGTATAAATCAACAAAAGTTCTCTCAGTTCACTTTTTATTCACTTTGAACAAACTCTAGAATGGCACGTTCGCACTGACAAGACTGACTCACTCGAGCTGTTCTTCTCCTATTTATACCACTGGAGAAGCTAGCGCTTCCCATTGGCCACGAGGAGAACTTGAGGTAGCTGCTTCTTCCCCTAGATGGCACTAATGGCTGCGTTACAATATGTTTTTCAAATTCCAAGCAATATGCACAGAAATAATGTCCTGTTTTTTATTTGTATAAACTTTAATAACATTGGCAATAACGTATTGCTAATACATTCATTATAACGCAAGTATTGTTCATTACTTTTAAATTTATAAATAAAATTTATTAATTTAATGGAAACACGCTTAATGAAACAGGAAAATATGTAATTGATTGATTGTTAATAATGGGAACAGAATAAGGAAGATAGAACATACAATCTGTCTGATGAGAGATCATCAAATTTATTATTTGTGTTGATAAAAAATAGGTAAATGTCCTTGTTAATCTTCAATGAAATCTTGTTCATGATTTGCTAGCAATTATTTTTCACGGTTATATTGTCCGAGATATTTTCCGTGGTAACCTGCTTCATTTTGTAGTCATCGACCGGTTTCGGGCGTTCGCTTATCTTCAGGATGCGTTTGTCAGACAATGTGATAACACAGAATTGCAAATTCAGTTTATACACTCAAGCTATAAACTTCAGTTTATACACTTGCTCTGTGCAAGTCTGTGTTATCACACTGTCTGACAAACGCATCTTGAAGACGGGCGAACGCCCGAAACAGGCAACCACGGAAAAAGTCTCTGATGCTTTCCAGCTCTGCGGAACCAACTACAACAACAAATTATATTGTGTTTCACGGCAGATTTTTTTTTTTTCTGATTTGAGGCGCGTCAACATCTATGGTCATTGGCGCCCGGAACCTCTCAGTGCACTACCGGCCTTCGGACAGTGTTCTCTCGTTACAGACAACAGTGAGCTATAGTAGCTCATAGGAAGAAAAAAATCTATGAGTAACACTGGACTCGAACCGGACTTTGAGCTGTACAGGGTCGTAGGAAGAAAAAAAAATCTAAGGGTAATATGAAAGTGATCTAAGTCAACAATTTATTTATTGTATTGTTCATGGTACAATCTAAACTTTAATACCCTGTAACTATTTCTAGGAAAATGTTCCAAGATAAAACTTCTGTAAGCAGAAATATTTCATAGTTTAGCAGAATTCACTTTGTTTATTTGAAAAGTTATTATTTTTAATACTAGATTGACAGATAAGATTCTGTAGAGATTGGCTGTTCAGCCTAAGCTACCGAGACTCCCATGGGTCTATTCTAGCACCCACTAGTTAGAGATTCCTCTCTAGTCGTCTGTTTAATTAGACATTAATATATAATCTAAAAACTGATGGGATTAGCGTTTCATTTATTTAGGTGCCATGCGATTCAGCTATATGCGGAAATGTTGCTATTGATGCAATAGCAAAAAAAGTGAAAAGAAGCATGTCTTCTGATGTAGTCCTCATATAAAGGGACATATATCCCAAAGCTGGCAAAAGAATGGAGCGTAGTCTCAAATAATAAACTAATATCAATCAAACGCACGATACAAACCTATGCTCATCTTCTAGATCCGTGCGGAGAGCGGAAGTAGTAGTTGCTCGATTGAGAATAAGTTCTTCGCGATTAACCCATGATGTTTAGTGACCCAGTCATATTATGTACCTTATATGATGCCCGATTTTCATATTATCACAGAATGTCCAAAATACAACAACATAAGCAACTGAATAAAATAAATTTTCGTACACTTTAATGGAATTTTAAAAAAATGATTAAATTAATGTAGACTAGCTGATTAAATTTTTAAAAGATATAGAGGTCTATTATACGATATAAATGTAATGAGAATGATGTAAATGGATCATGAAAGAAAAACGGTAGTGAACATATATATTGTTGCAAGCAGGCGAGAGGTTCAGGGCGGCTGGGGCCAGGCGCCCGGTAGAGTTGGAGTGGGGCAAGTAGGTGCGTGGAAGTGTCTCGACTAGCCGAGGGCGGGCTAGATGCTTGTGGAAGGGTCTAGGCCAGTACCGGCCAGGCGCCCGGTAGAGTTGGAGTGGGGACGTGTCTTGACTGGCCGAGGGCGGGCTAGATGCGTGTGGAAGGGTCTAGGCCTGCCCACCCCAGCGTATATAAATGAGCCGGCGTGCAGTCCAACAGCAGTTCTTTGGACGCAGGGCTATCTGCGAGCGTGTTTACGTCAGTGATAATTCAAGTGTGACAGTGTGGATACTATTGTGACAGTTTAGGATAGTTTAGTGAATATTTTAATAGAATTAGTTTAGTTAAGTGAAGAGTCTAGTGAATATTTTAATAGAGCTAGTTTAGTTAAGTGAATAGTTTAGTGAACTATAATAAGCGTTTTAAATTAGTGTTAAAATAAAGACGAGTCTAGTAGATATTGTGTTACTTATTTATTTCCTAGTCTGACCTACAATGAACTCGTAACAATTGGTGTCAGGTGTGGGGTCAGACTTGGAAAAACGGGAAGTGTTTTACAGAAAAGTGACTTTGAACTCGAAGTGTGACAAGATGGTTGTGAAGAAACTAGCCGAACTGACTGTTCCTGAACTGAAGAGTGAGCTCGAGGAGAGAGACGAGGAAACCATCGGTAAAAAAAAACAGTTCTTCAACAACGCTTAAGAGATGCGCTCGAAGCAGCAGGGGAAAACCCAGATGAGTATCTTTTCGAGATAGATTCTATTAAATCTCTGAAGGAAGAACTAAAGGTAGATATAATTCAAAATTCAAAATCATTGGAAGAGAAATTAGCTCAAAATTCCAAATCACTGGAAGACAAATTAGCTCAGAACTCCGTATTATTGGGAGAAGAACTAAAGGCGGACTTAATTAAAAACTGCGAATTTCTGCGAAAAGAGTTAGACGAGAAATTAACAAGTCAGTTGATGGAAAGTGCGACATCGTTAAGAGAAGAATTACGCGAAAACTCTCAAACACTGAATGGAAAAATATCTGCAATAGCGAAACGTCTGAAGGAAGTCGAAGAAAACCGCCCTGGATCGATAACCCCGGCAATGCCTACATCAGGACGGGACATACCTACATTTGACGGCAAATCAGCCTGGGAGGAGTATCTAACGTTATTTGAGACGGTGGCTGCGGTGCATGAATGGTCAACGAAGACGAGGGGCTCCATGTTGAGCATGTCACTACGTGGTGAAGCCCTGCAAGTCCTCCGAATTATTCCTATGCAGGAGAGACAGAACTATGATGAACTTGTCAAACATCTGGAAATGCGATTTGGCCAACAGCACATGGAGCCTGTCTACAGGTCGCAGTTGAAGAACAGAATCCAGAGGCCGAATGAAACCCTACAGGAGTTCGTGGCCGACGTAGTGCGACTGGTCAAGTGCGCTTACCCTACAGTTCCGGATGATGTCTACGAGAGCCTTGCAATTGACAGGTTCCTGGATGGGCTTCGAGAAGCCGAAACTCAGCAAGCTGTGAAACTAGCTCGGCCCCGAACATTGAATGAAGCGCTATCACAGGCCCTCGAATTTGAAGCGGTGAGGCAGTCAGTGCGCGGTCCCGCTCGGATCCGTTCTGTGGAAGGCACCACGGAAGAACCACGTTTGCCAGCACTGGAAGACATTGTGCAGAAGGTTCTCGACGCGCTAAGGACCGAGAAACGTGGAGTCCGCTGCTGGAACTTTGGAGGACTAAGACATCTGAGGAGTCGTTGTCCTATGCCTCAGAAGCCCAGAAAACTAAAAAGGGTTGGCGGGAAGGGGCAACCGTCGATCCGTATTACCGAGGCCCCAGAACACCTCGCTGGACCGAACCACCGAAATGCCGATGCCCTGTCAAGAAGACCCTGCCAGGAAGAGTGTAGGCACTGCAGTCGACTGGAGGAGAATGCGGCAACAGCTTGCAGGGTTACTGTCACCGATGACAACTGGCAGATCACTGAGATCCGCAAGGAGCAGGAAGAAGATCCAGACCTAAACAAGTTGCTGAAATGGAAGAGAGAAGGAAACAGGCCGACCTGGGAGGAAATTGCTCATCTCTCTCGCAGGCTGAAGTCATATTGGGCTCAGTGGGACTCCTTACTCCTGCAAGATGGTCTTCTGAAAAGAGTCCTGGAGAGTGAAGACGGAACGTCGAACCGACTACAGATAGTGGCTCCAACGAAGCGGATACCTGAGATATTAAAGTTACTCCATGACGGAACATCTGGCGGACACTTGGGTGTTCGGAAGACATTGGACAAGATTAGGGAGAGGTTTTTCTGGCTTAACTGCAAGGACGATGTAAAAGACTGGTGCAGGAAATGCGTGGTGTGTGCTACGGCCAACGGACCCCACCGAAGGAAGAAGGCACCCATGAGGCAGTACAACGTCGGAAGCCCTTTCGAAAGGATTGCAGTTGACATCGTAGGTCCTTTTCCGAGAACAGATGTGGGAAACAAATACATTTTGGTGGCTATGGACTACTTCAGCAAATGGGTGGAGGCCTACGCTTTACCCGACCAAGAAGCGTCAACAGTAGCAGATGTGCTGGTCAAGGAGCTCGTGAGCCGTTTCGGTGTGCCCCTTGAACTCCACTCCGACCAGGGGCGGAATTTTGAGTCGACGGTGTTCCAGGACATGTGCAAGATACTGGGAATAAGGAAGACGAGAACAACTGCACTACACCCGCAGTCTGATGGGATGGTAGAAAGGATGAATAGAACCATCGGAAAGCATTTGTCTAAGGTTGTCTCCGACCATCAACGAGACTGGGACCAGCATCTTCCTTTATTCTTGTTGGCGTACCGTTCCGCTGTCCACGAAACAACTGGCCTAAGTCCTGGGAAAGTATTGTTTGGACGAGAATTGAGACTGCCCTGTGACCTGAAATTCGGATGCAGACCGGATGAAGAAGTGGCTGGGGAAGACTATGTGTCGAACCTCCGAAGAAGAATGGACACCATGCATGACAGAGTTCGGTCATCTATTCAGGATGCAAGTGACAGGATGAAAGACCGTTACGATATAAATGCTGACGATGGGGGTTACCAAGCGGGGGACCTTGTGTGGTTGTTCGACCCTAAGAGACGTCGAGGTTTTTCACCGAAGCTGCAGCGCTCTTGGGATGGCCCGTATGAGATTGTCAAGCGGATCAACGATGTCATATACCGCATAAGAAAGAGGCCGAACGGCAAACCACGTGTGGTTCACTTCAACCGGCTCGCACCATACCTGGGAGACTCGCCCGATGAGCAGAACATTCGAATTTGCAGAGTACCCAACGAAGAGCCAACATTCCACGAGTTCATGGAGCGACAGGACATCAGTCACGAGATTCGTTATGGAGTCACGACGGAAGTTGTGCTGGACTTGGTTGAATCACCCAGAGAACACGCACTGGCCCATTGTGCTGCTCAGGACATATTAATGTCAAGGGGACTGAGCAGAGTAATCCAGAGGAGGTTTGGCCGACCCAAGATTATGGAAGACCAGAAGCCGGCCGTTGGAAGTGTCTTATACTCGGAGCAGAATGGGCGACACCTGTTTTACCTAATCGCAAAGGCACGCCCCGGTGAGAAATCCAGCTATCTCAACTTGTGGAACTGCTTGCTCAACATGCGAGACCATCTCCTGAGGCTCAACCTCACCAGGCTCAGCGTACCCAAGCTCGGATCCGGATTCGACGGGTTAGATTGGCGAATTGTGAGGAACATGCTCGAGGTACTATTCCAGCACACCGGCATCGCGATTCAGGTTTGCTGCTTCAATCCGTGGGCCAAGAAAAACACGAAGGAAACTGCCGATGGCGTACCAGTGGGGCAGGCTGCTCCTACCGTCACCACACTTATGGATACCAGTTCCGGGACGGAACAGTCTTAAGGAGGAGGTAGTGTTGCAAGCAGGCGAGAGGTTCAGGGCGGCTGGGGCCAGGCGCCCGGTAGAGTTGGAGTGGGGCAAGTAGGTGCGTGGAAGTGTCTCGACTAGCCGAGGGCGGGCTAGATGCTTGTGGAAGGGTCTAGGCCAGTACCGGCCAGGCGCCCGGTAGAGTTGGAGTGGGGACGTGTCTCGACTGGCCGAGGGCGGGCTAGATGCGTGTGGAAGGGTCTAGGCCTGCCCACCCCAGCGTATATAAATGAGCCGGCGTGCAGTCCAACAGCAGTTCTTTGGACGCAGGGCTATCTGCGAGCGTGTTTACATCAGTGATAATTCAAGTGTGACAGTGTGGATACTATTGTGACAGTTTAGGATAGTTTAGTGAATATTTTAATAGAATTAGTTTAGTTAAGTGAATAGTCTAGTGAATATTTTAATAGAGCTAGTAGTTAAGTGAATAGTTTAGTGAACTATAATAAGCGTTTTAAATTAGTGTTAAAATAAAGACGAGTCTAGTAGATATTGTGTTACTTATTTATTTCCTAGTCTGACCTACAACGAACTCGTAACAATATATATATATATTTTTTTTATTTAAGGCGCGTCAGCAGCTATGGTCATGGGCTTACGGAACCTTGTCAGTGCACTGCCGGCCTCCGGACAGTATTCTCTCGTTGCAGACAACACTGCCCACCACCGGGCAGTGAGTTGTAGAGGCTCCTTGGAAGGAAAAATCAAAGGGTAGCCACAGCTGGACTCGAACCCGGGTCCTCCGCGTGGGAGACCAACCAGTACGCTAACCACTATTCCCCTCTAGACTTTTTTGTGAACAAAATAGCTGAAATACGAATAGCCTGCTGTTTTGTTTTGGGGAGGTCCTAGAGATTCTAAATGTTTTGTGTGTGGTGTTGGTGAATTTTCCTGGCTTGGTCTGTTTGGAGAAGTAGGAATCTCTTGGTTTTCTTTCGTAGAGGATGCTGTGTCTGTGAAGCCCTTTGTCGGATTTGAAGGAGGGGTACTAAACGGAATAAGGCATATCTGTTTCTTCTGAGAGTGTTAGTATTAGTTTGAACTGCATAGGATCGAGGCTGTTTTAATTTTCCTTTGACCGTCCCTGGTTTCGATACGTTCTTGATCCATACTCTTTCTCTAATGTTTAGAGGGGACAGACGATGAGTTTTGTGAGAATCATTGCAATTTTTTTTTATTCTTTCTCTCCTTAAAGTTCTCTAATAAAAACTTGTTTTTTGAGGGGTAGGCATGGGATGAGGTACTTCTGACTTATGGGAACGTATCCCTTAGTCGTCGACCCATGCTTAATTGGCTGGAGTATATCCTTTCAATTTCCGCATCTCTGTAGGCAAGGATACCTAGATGATAGTCTTCTTCTTTCGTTATTATATTCTTTACGATTTTTACTCCTGCCTCTACTAATCCATTTGCTTGAAGACGCTTTGACTAGTTCAAAGCCTTAGTTTTTAGTAAAGTTGCTGAATTTTTGAGAACGCCGGAAGGGTTCAAACTTGGTCCCGCAATCGTTCATTATTTTTGTAGGTATCCCATGACAGGCCATAATTGCCGACATTTCCCTGATTATAGAGTTCATGGACTAGTTGTTGAGTTGTGACACTTCGGGATAACGGGAGTATCTGTCAATCATGAGAAGAAACCATCTTTCTTTAGCCTTGAATAAGTCCACCGAAGTGCATTCCCAAGTGTTATGAGTAAATTCTATTTGAAGGAGAGGAGTCCCTTGTGATATGTTCTTGTAGTGGGCACACTGGGGACATTGCTCGACTAATGTTATTATTTTCTTGGAAATTCCTGGCCACCAGACTGCATTTTCCGCACAAGAACAGCACTTAGTTATTCCCATGCGACCATTATGACTGCACTGGCCTCAGGACTCTGCTTCATTGGAAATCTTGTCGTCTTGTCTCATACCCCGTGATGTTGGGTTTCGTGATAAGAGATCCGCAGTAACTAATTTCTTTCCTGGACACATGTATAATGGTGTAGCTGTATCTCATCATTCGGAGACGAAAGCTTAATAGGCGAGGAGATAAATTGTCTAGAGGTATATTAGAAAACATAGATATTAACGGTTTGTGGTCAGATTCTAGGACGAAGTCTAGTCCGATTATATAATCTTCTCAATTGAGAAGCCATCCTAATCTTTCAAACCTCCGCTTCCATTTCGGGCATTCTGTGGGTTCCCCGAAATTGAATGGTTCTGGAGCCGAAATAGTATGAGGCGTTTTTCCATTATAATTTAAAAAAATAAAACTTACCGGAAAGCTTTTTAGCTTACCACTGCCACTATGTTGTAGTAAAGCAATATACACAGAAATAATGTCCTGTTTATTTATTTGTATAAACTTTAATATCAATGGCAATAGCGTACTGCTAATACATTCAATTATGCACTTTACGGTCTCTACATACACTCATGATTTACTACCTCGTCAGTAACCTCTTGCAACCTTCTTCCAGTGCCCGTTCGATCCACTCATACAACACTCAAGTATGAAGAAAATCGGATGGCCGAAAGTGCATTTTAAATGATAGGTAGTTTTTAGTTTCTGCTCTTTTCTCGAGAACGACGATTTTCTTTAAACAAAGAATTTGAACTGTACATATGGAGTACTACTACTTTTATTTGAAACATTTCTCCTTGTAAAGTCATTTAAGGTTTTTTCGGAGAGGGGAAGGTTATGTTTCCTTCTAGTAATAAAGTGCATCTTTATTGATTATATAATTGTGCCATCTAAACAAAATAATTTATAAATTAATAGATTGCCGAAATTCCGAGTTTCAAGAAATTAGTAAACCAGATGTGCGTTTTACTGAATAGTTTTTCAGTTTTCGCGACTTTCTCCATAAAAACACCGACGAATTTCATTAAATTTGGTATACTAACTATACAATTTTGTAAACTGTACTAAGAGAAAGTTGTGTGAGTGTTCACACCAGATTTCTTAATATTTGCGACTTCATGTTAAATGTCCGGATTTCTATTAGCGGCCAGGCTGTCACAGAAGATCCCAGCTATTCTCTGTACTTCCTGTATAAGTGCTGTGATGTAGCTGGCTTTTGCTGTTGGAAACTGGTTTTGTTTTTAGATTTTATTAAAAAAGATTAAATGACACTTTCGGTGTATTGCCACTGAAAACTCTAATTTATTCAAGTTATAATCGATAAGAAGTATGAATCGATTTATAATCTGTTTTCAAGATTTTGCTCTAAAGTTAACCCAAAAGAGGTTATGTTTGTTAAAGTCACTGTTACAATTGTTCCTGTAAAAATATATTATTATGTTTGATTTTTATTCAAATTTCATATAAAAATACAATGGAGAAAAAAGTTTCTCATTTGAAAGAGAAAACATTGGTGGAAAGTAGTGAGAATATTAAAGAAGAAAATGCCAGTTGGAAACTAAATTCAGTTGGTGAAGATCCTTATGCCTACATAGACAAAAATGGATTTACATCAGAAAAGTTTAAAATAGAAATTAGAGGACTTCCAAAATATTATGGAATGGGTGTAAGGGGTTTTATAAATTAATTGCTCACTTAGTGCTTAGTGAGTAAGTAATGTATAATTCAAAATAAGACTTCTTTTTTTTTCAGGAATTGAGAAAACTCCTGAATACAAAATTGAAATTGAATTGCAATAAAGTGAAATGTCCTGGTAACAGAAGTAAATGGGTTTATGCTTGTTTCCGTTCAGAGGAAGAGAAATGTATAGCTCTTGAAAAGTTATCAGGTCTAGTATGGAAAGGTTCAACACTACAAACAAAGGTAAGAGATGACGCTGTTCCTTATAAATATCTATTCTATAATATAAAAGGTAAGCTGTGTTTTGTTGCGTTAACGGTAACAAATAATGGTCACTGTTTTTCATGTTTTTGTATTAATATTGCCACTTTGGCTGGACGGATTTTCATGCGGTTTGCACCATTTGACACTAATTGTCTTAAGAATGTTAAATGGTGTTGGGGGTGGGAGCTCCGCTAGCATATATATATGTATATTACAAATAAATAAATAAATAATTTTCAAAGAAATTAAGACTTGATTTTTCTTTTATCCATACTAATTAAAAATATTGTCCAGATTTGGTTCGTTTCAACACAATCAGAATTGATCTGTAGACATGGTAAACTCAAAATTGGTTCATTTTACTTCCTCTTACTGCTCATAAGACAATATATTGCCCAATTTTTCGAAATCGAGTTTTTGCCGGTTTTGAAATGCACTCAAGTTAGACTTCTCCTCTCTGTATTATGTAATCCCTTTTTCTTGACTATTGTGTATAGTGTTGACTTCTTCACCTAAAGAAAATTAAATGATAAGCAACTAAGTGATAGATAGCAAAATATAAGATACAGATCCCAAGTTTGCATAAAATCAATATTTTATATTGATTAGAAGTAGAGAAAAGCACAAACAAACAAATAAAATTCCTGATTATTTCACAGTAGATTTTTCGATGTTGTTTACCTTTTGCTTTTAGTCTGCCGATCCAGCTCCTGATCCATTTGTAAAGCGGAAAAATGAGCAGAATGATGGAAAATTGAATAAGAAAATTAAAATTGAAAATAAAGAACAACAGATTGAGGCTATAGAGAACAGCACTACACCTCTATGTCACACTCCATACAGCGATCAGGTAAGTGCTTAATTATATATTTTTTTTATCTGAATTATTTAAGAAAATAAATTACCTATTATCGATGTTTTTAAAGTAATTATAGTTTCCAAGACACAAACCCACAGAAAAAACAAACATATAGGCATAAAAGTGTGTAGCCCATATTAAATAATTATTACTTTATTATCATATTATTATTAATTATTATCACATGGGAAAATACATTTGTTTTGTGACAACCATAAAAATAGTTTGTTGATTAAATACACTCATTTTGATCACCAATATATTCATCGTTCACAGAACATCGTATTTATTCATACAAAATTCAAAGAGCGCATAGTAGTTTCTAATAAAAAATGAAATTATCTTTGCCGTTTCAAGTAGATTTCGTTATAAAGATATTATTATAGATATTTATAGTTGTAACTAATTGTTCAGCTCAATATGTATGTTCTAGCTTCTTATACAACGAGTTATAATTTAAATACATATGTACTGATATTTCTACTAAAATAAATGTAGAAAGTACTAATATGTTTAATTCTTTAATATTCCAAAAGCATCGTTTATATTGTTGCTGCCTTACTGTTGTATTTACTCATTTAATTCAGCAGAATAAATTTCCTTTCTCGATTATTATGTTATAACAATTTCATTTTAATCCTGTACCGTGACCCGTCGCCCTGTGTTTTAATTTTGCCAGTGGCAAAAATCCTCAGAAAAATGAAAGGACTTAAGGTTTTAAATCCTTTTATTTGGAAAAGTTATCACAAGGAACCTTGTACATTTCATAAAATTATAATTAAAAAAAGAAATGTTTGACAGTGTATCCCGTTTATTAGGATCAAAGGATTTATTCTCATAAACGGAAGATGACAGTTTATTAGACATTTTTATATATGTTTTTTAAAACTGTGCATACATTTCATTTGTGTTAAAAAAAAAATCTAGAATCTTCAGTATACTAACATATTAAACTAATTTTGAAAGCTGAAACAAAAATGGGAAGACGCCAGACGAACTTTATTAAATCTAGGCGTAAAATTAGTTAAATCCAATCCTCAACTTAATGATTGGATTGAAAAGCAGAAAAGTATTAACGAAGGACTACCCTGTAAATTATATGACGTGAAAGCTTTGCCACTTGCCTGCGATTATTACAGGAATAAATGTGAATTTACTGTAGGTAAGAGAAGGTTAAAGGAGAGAAGGTCAATTAATTAAATAAAATGCATTGTTAAATATGAAGTTTGTAATTATATATATATATATATATATATATTTTTAAGGCAAAGATGAATTAACTGGTGAAAGAGTTATAGGATTTCGTTTAGGAACCTATGCTAGTGGCTCTATTGGAATCGCTCCGGTTGACAGTTTGAAAATTATTCCTGAGATAATGTTAAAAACTACTAAAGTATGATTTATCAGGTTTTTTTTTCTAGCTATCAGTTTTTATGTATCATTATCTTTGAATCTTACTAAACAAAACTTGTTTTTCCCCCCTACATAGATATTTGAGAAATTTGTCAAAGAATCAAAATTTGAAGTATTTTCCCCGGATACTTTGAAAGGATATTGGAGACAGCTAACTGTTAGAATTGGTCTGCAGACGAATCAATTAATGGTAATAGTTGGATTTCACCCACAAGAATTAATTGAAGATGAAGTAGCTAAAGTTAAAAAGGATATAAAACAATTTTTCACAGAAGGCGAAGGTTCTACGCTTAACGTTAATTCACTTTATTTCCAGATTCTTAAAAGAAAGTAAGAATCTAACTTTATTTTAATTATGATATGTTATTTTATGTTTTTGTCTTTAAGCCTTCAAGAAAAAAAAGTAGAGGATTCTTAATCATTGTTTCTCTCCTACCTAACTTTTCTCCTTATTATCTGGACTTCACGATGCGGAAAATGGGTTAGCCACTTTTTAGGAACTTTAGCGTCGTTGCGGGTACCCAGCTAAACAACACTAACAACTCTTAACAGTGATTGACATTCGACACTTACACAATACACATAAGGTCTGTATGGATTGTTGGATCTCTGTGCAATAGCGAGTTTAGCAACCCATAGGCTCGCCAGTAAACTTAAAGTCATCATTGTACACTTTTTCATTACATTTTTGTTCAAGTTCTGTGTACAAATACTTACAGCAAAGGAAGGCATAAGGGTAATAATTGGGTTCGACTTCCACTCAGATCTTTTAATTAGAAGCGGACATCTCCCATCAAACATCTAATTACTGAATTATAGCTAGATCAACCAAAAAAAGCCAAATCCGTTGCGCTTAAAAGGTTTATTATGGCTCCATTGTAATATCCGTATATCGTACATTGAAGTCGTCTGTAAAATATATGATGTATTTGTGCATGGTGACAAGAGTTGGCTCGTGTGGGTCTTTTAAACTCACGAGGTTACATACAGTAAATATTTTGAGCAGGTCCTATATGTAATAATTGGAAGTTGGACGGTATCAGTGGTTTTGTTAGACCAGGAAGTATCCTAGAGAGCAAGTCCCGCTCTGAAATAGAAAAAAATAAAAGAATCAAAAGCAGCATTTTTAATTTTAGCATGTGAGAAAAAATGAAAAATATCTGCATTTTATCTTAAAAACAACATTGCTCAGATATGTTTCTTGTCCTAATAAAAATTATCTACTTTATTCCTTTTTTTGTCCTTCCTCTAAAACAACTCCCAGCTGATTAGTTAAGCTGTGATATTTGGTTATCTATGTTCTGTTGTACTCTAAATTGCCGGAAACTGGTTTGGAATATGAACTAACGGCCATTCAGATCGGACAGTATTTTAAAGATCTCGTAAATAGTAGGTTACCTTCCTTTGGGGAACTGGAAAGAAAGCCTAGTTTAGCTAGGAGCACTTATTTATAAAATCAAAAAACATAAAAGATATTATAAGCTCTGTTTGTAAGAACAAACGGCCAAGAAAAGATGAAGGACGAGCGAAACACAAATTTGATGAATAATGTAATCAAACCAAATTATAAGCAAATAAATGAAAATGAATATAGGATTCACCTTTGAAGTAGATGCGAGATGGATCAAAGCGAAGCTGGCTACTGTGATGAAGTAAAGGGGAAGTTGTGGTGTATGTATGCGGTTAGAGTAAATGTAGGGTAAATGCGTTTGAGATTAGGATGAGTTAAAAGGGAAGGTGAAAATGTTCCTTGCGAACGGAATCGTCGTAGAGGTTCACAGGCAATGATAAGTGCAAATCAGCCAGAAAGTGCGAATAATTAATATTTTTTGGGCGATTGTACTCAAGTACGCAAAGGCAAATTTGAAGCGAAGGTACAAAGGATGTGAAATACTAGAAGTCTAAACAGAAAAACAAGGGTTAGGTAAACAAAAGACACTTATATTTTATGTATATATATAATTATTTTTCAGATCTAAAAATTCAGAAGAGCAAGAATTTGCTTTATTGGCTGGTGAACCTTATATTGAAGAAATTATGTGCAACTTAAAATTTAAAATATCCCCTGAATCTTTCTTCCAAATAAATACAAGATGTGCTGAACTGTTGATAGAAACAGTGAAAGATTTGGCGACCATCAACAAAGATACAACTGTATTGGACGTTTGTTGCGGTACTGGGACCATTGGATTATGTTTAGCCAAGGTAATTAAAGAAATATTGATATCCACAAATTGGTTAAACTATAAGGGTGTTAATTGATTAAACTATAAGGGTGTTACAAAAGTCTCTGCAGTGCTTCTCTTTCTGGTTCATTAATTTCAGAAGCAGCATTTATAGCAGTAGCCTTCAAGTAGTGACGCAAAATCGTCCGAATTTCTAGATTCAACTAGGTCATTTCTTAAATCGCACAGAACGCATAGGTTTTCCCAAAGCTGATACAAGCATAAGCTGAAAATAAAAAGGGTACCTAATAAGAAACTTTTGGTAAATTAGTGTTTAGTAAAGTGACTTTTAGTAAAGTTCTGAGGATTAAGAGAAAAAAAACGCACAGACTTTTATTACACCCCACTAGAGTAAATAATGACAAATTATAGCTAACCCTATCACATATTCAGATACCTATGGATATGAAATAGAATATGTGAAGTGGAATAAGTATAAGTAAACTTGAGGATACTTTAAACAAATATTGTACTGTCTCCCTGTACTCTCAGGCCGTTCGTGTTATTGGCCCACAGGGAACATGACATACGAGTATAACCGAAGAACCCTACTGATCATACAATATCCATAAACAGGCGAGTTGCCAGTCTTCAGCGATTTTAGTGTCCATTTTGTATTTCAGCCAAACATTTTTAGACTGTGCCATTTTCTCACATAGCGTACGCTACATACAAAATTCTTGCAAAAGTAGCTGACATATTTTTATATTTCATTTAGGCCTTTGCCACTGACTTTTAGGTATCACTTTATTCAGTGGAAAATGGCAATAACGATTTTCTTTAAACTTCGTTTATTAGTGTTTATTTAAACACACGTAACCCTCTCACTTTTATTTGAAACATTTTTCCTGTAAAATAAATTTAGAGATAGGGAAAGGATTAGCTCAGTGGTAGCGCGCGCGCTAGCCTAGCAACACAGAGGTCCCGGTTCGAGTCCAGCAGTGCTGTCCTTAAATTTTGTCTTCAACACACTGTCCAGTGATAGGTAGTGCACTGAGAAGGCTCCTGGGGTGTAATAGATCTTTCAGGTTGCAGTGCAATCTAGAGAAGTTCTAGAGGTTTCTTCAGATCTCTTCGTAAGCGCTAATTCCGTGTAATTTAAGACTTCACAAGCTGTACTAAAGAGAATTAAATGAGGTGCTTCAGTTGCAAATTTAATAAAATCAGTTAATTGGAAGTGCATTTTTACGAATATTTTATTCATATTTTCGACATTCTCTCGAAAACGGCTTCTATGATTATTATTAAACATTATATTTATTCTGTAGATCTAACATTTGTATTGGAAACATTTTCCTGAAAATATCATTTCAGTATATTTACAGTCCCTCCAAACCGGTAATATTAAAATCTGTAAAATACTTTTGTTCTTAAACAAGCTAAAAAATTAGTTGGCTGGGGCCAAAGAAGAAACTTTTTATTTTTTTAAAAAGTTTATTCGAGGTTTCGGACACCTTTGGTGTCCTTCCTCAGGAACTACAAAACAAAAAATTGTATGATAAAATTAAAACATATAACAATTAAACAATATTAGAATGATATGATAACTGTTAAGGAAGAATGGAGAGTCAAATGCTTGAGGAGGTTATTGTTTGGTTGTAGAGTATGGTATGCTTGCAAAGAAAACAGAGGGGGGAAATTTTTTCCAAGTTGGGAAATATGAAGAGTGGTAGAAATGAAAAACGACTCCATTAATATTATAAGAGAAATAAATGAATGTAAATAAACTAGAAAATGAGTGGAACTGGAAAGTGTAGAAAGTTGGTATGTGTAATTTAGTGGGGGGGGGGGGGGGAGGAAGCGGAAAATGTTGTTATCTTTAGTACCTTTCTAATATTTTTAAATTGTTATATGTTTTAATTTTATCATAAAATTTTCTTGATATCCATATTTTTGTTTTGTAGTTCTTGAGGAAGGACACCAAAGGTGTCCGAAACGTCGAATAAACGTTTTTAAAAAATATAAAGTTTCTTCTTTGACTCCAGCCAACTAATTTTTTAGCTTGTTCAATTAACAACGGACAAACATAAATATTGCTTACATTGATATTTTGTTCTTGTTTTGATCTTTGTTCTAACTTTCATAGGATTGTAATAAAGTACTGGGTATTGAAATAGTATCAAAAGCGGTACTAGATGCCAGAGAAAATGCAAGCAAAAATAGCATAAATAATAGTGAATTTTTCTGTGGAAAAGCCGATGAAATTATTTCATCAGTTGTGAAAAGGGTAAAAGAAGATAAATTAGTGGCCATATTGGATCCACCTAGAGCTGGTTTGCGTAAGTGTTACATATAAAATTTGTGTGCATATTTGTATATAATTGTTAAGAAAGGATCATGAAAAATGAAATATTAGCATAATTAATTGCTCTGGTGCTTACGAATGTATATAGAAATGTGGAGGTATTAGATACATAGCCAAATCCTTTGTAATCCGGAATGTGTGGTTCCTTTGTGGTTGTCAGTGTTTGTATGTTGTATAAATATATATATATATATCACCACGTATAGGAATATTGTTGGGTCAGTGTTAGTGCGCCCAGCTCTGCCGCTCAAGCGCGCGCGTCCTCCTGTGCGTGCGGGCGCCTTCTCAGAACTTTTACCCACGACTTCCTGTATCATTTTTAAGGAAAGGGTCAGCTTCCTTCTTCGCCTGATAGTATCCCCTCTCCACCTCTTTTCTCCTTCCCACCGTATCCGTTCCGCGCATCACACCACTACCCTTCTTCCCCACTACTTCCGTTTGCCCATCCGGTAAACGCCGTGTGTTCTGACTCACTTACCTTCAATATCTCGCCAATGCATTTCGCATTTACCACTTCTGCTTCTTTAGTTGTATTGTGAATTCGCCCTTTATATTTCGCGTCGCTTTATACGCGCCTATTCGCCATGTTAATTAATATTAATTCATCAGTGAGTAGTAAAATCATCTCTCCGCGCCATTACCTTCACGAGGCTATATCACCTGCGCCTTAGTGGACTCGCCATCACCCGCCGCTTCAACAACGGCGTCATCCGCTTCTAAAGGAGCATTCCAATCCCTTTACGCGCACCTGAGTTCCTTTCTTTCGCCACCTACGCACCCATACCCACACGCACACTACATCTTCCTTTCTCAGTCATTCGTCTCATCAACTCTTTTTCGATTCATCACTCATCGTCACCAAAGGGTAAGTCACGTTTTCATTGGTTTTTACATTATTATTCATTTTTTTTGTTTTTCCCCGCTACTCGCAATCTCGCCTTGGGTGTCTGCCGCGCAGACATTGTGGTCCTCCGGGCCGGATTAAGACCCGGTTTCCTTGATTGTTTGTCGCCTATCGTGCCCAAAGAAGCGTCTCCCCTCCGCGACGCCTCCTTGCCTTCGAACGCCAAACTCGTCAAGCTAAGGCGTTTTTCCTGAGTCAGATTGATGAAATACTAGTTTTACGAAAGGAAAGCGATCACGCCCGAGTTCGCACTTGTCCGCCAAGACCTCTTGGCAAAGGAATTCCAGTCTTTCCTCGATGTTGTTGACCCGCTTTATCGTGCGGATAAACTTTCAGACGGCCTCTCCGAGGAGGCTTTCGAGGATAGATACCAAGAGATTCGCCTTATTTATTTTCGCATCCAACAAATCCTCGGCGAAGCCCGCCCTCAGGTGCCTCCCGCAACCGCGCCTGTTTTCGCCGACACCGCTTCCTCCAACCCTCTTCCTTACCCGCGCCTTCCCGCCATCCCAATTCCCACCTTTTCCGGCGACATTTGCGCCTGAGGTGGATTCCGGGATTCGTTTAAATCCCTGGTTATAAACCAGTCCCCTCTCTCTGACTTGGAGCGACTTCACTATTTATTTGGATCCTTGGACGGCCCGTCCGAGCCATTATTGCCAACATCCCACCAGAGGAGGAACAGTTCCCTCACGCAAGGGGAGTCCTCTGCGTGGCGATTTGCCAAAACACTTCTGTCCCAGCTATTGAAAACCCCCTCGCATGGTGCTCGGTTGTCCGCCGAGCACATCGAGAGACTCTTGGCCGGTCCGGTTGAGGCGACTGAAGCCTTGCTTAAAGTTGTCGCGCCGGATCTGGCGTTCTTTCTAGTTTTCTCTTTACTCGCCAGACATTTAGACCCTCCAACCAAGGAGGCTTTTGAAGAGAAGCACATTGACTGGGAATTCCCGACGGTTTCTCAGCTCAAGGGATTTCTGCTACAACGACTTCATGCTTGCAGCTCTCTCCACCGCCATCTGCCGTTCGCTCTCCCGCGCCTCCTTCTCGTTCCACACCACTCAACGTCGTTCCACACTCACGACTCTCGCTCTCAACGTCGTCTTACGCCACACGCCTCCGGTCATCTCCTCTCATGGCTCCCCCACTACCGCTTCTTCTTACCGAAAACCACCCCTTCCTTCCGAATGTAATTATTGCCGCCGACCTGACCACACTATTCGCCAGTGCAAGGATTTCAAAGCTATGCCAGTTACTTCGCGGCGTATCTTCGTGGTCGAAAAGCGTATCTGCCGGAACTACTTGTCCGGCGGCCATCTTCACGATCGCTGTCGCCCCGAGCATTCATGCCACATGTGCCACCGTCGCCACCATACCATCCTGCATCTGCCGTCTCAAGGTGCGCAGCCTCCGAGCCCATTTTCGCCTCAGTCATCCATCAGCCATCGGTCATCGCCGCCTCCTTCTCACCCGGAACCTGAACATGTTGTTTCTCCCCTGCCTGCTCGGTGGGCTGACTGCCCGTCGCCCCCACCTCTCATTGAACCTCGGAGTCGCCAACCTTCTCCTCCCACTCGCGGACGCGTTCGGTTTAGGCGTTTCTCCGACTTGCCTACCCCGGAATGTTGACTATCGCTCTCCCTGAACGCTTTAATCCGCTCGCCTTCACCCACCATACTCATGCCTACTGCACGCCTTTGTTTAGAAAACCCGCCTTATTATATCATCGCCCGCGCCCTTATTGACTCCGGGAGTCACGTGACAATCATTACCCGCGCCTGCGCTCAGCGCCTTCATACCGCTCCAACATATACACTCTGGGGTCCAACGCCTCCACCCGCTCGCACTACCGCGCCACCGTGTCCATGTGGCATCGCGGTGATCCCCCCAACTCTCCATCCCAGTGCTGATGTTGGACAGCATCATTCCCCCTACACCGAACAGGGCCCTACCGGACAAGTGAGCACGTCCGGTTGGCTGATAGTAGGTTTGATAAGCCTGGTAGCATCGATATTCTTCCCAGGAATGATGATCTTTCCCATCTTCTCCTCCCGGGCAGTCTCCGGTCCACCTTGCGTACCCCGGCTGCCTTTCAAACCACTCTCGGGTGGGTCCTTTACGGGCCTTATCGCCCTCTTCCGCACCTGGAACGAGTGCGGTTCACCGCTTCCACTCGCGACAATGAGCGCCCTTGTTCTCGCACTCCACGCCAACGCCCCGCGCTACCACCTCCAGTGGACACGCCGCTCTCTTCTGATTATTCGTCGGAAGACACCACCGCCTCGCTTCCTGCAGTTCCGCAGACTCCCTCTACATCGCCATTTCTCCGTGCATCTTCCCTCCTGCCGCTCTCAAAGTGGAGAGGAAGATCTGAACAAGATCGTACGCCGCTCCTGGGAGGTAGATAAAGCTCCCGAGAATCTACCTCTCACCGCCGACGAACGCGCCCGAGAGAACCTGTTCTCCGCTCGGTCCAACGTTCCGTCAGTGGACGGTACATCGTGTCTCTCCCCCTCAATAATGTGACCACCTCGGGGTCTCCGTCACCGTCCCCACCCGCCAGTTCCTCCGGTTGGAAAAGCGCCTGTAGCAAAACCCCGCCTTACGCGCGGCGTATAGTGAATTCATGCCGACTATCTGGAGAGCGGCCATATGGAAGTCGTGCGTCCCGATGACATGCCGCCATCCTATACGCCTTACTATAACCCGCATCATCGGTTCATCGCCCAGATGACCCGCCTACTAAGTTGCGGGTCGTGTTCAACGCTTCCTACGCCTCCTCTAACGGCTGTTCCCTGAACGACATTTTACTCACCGGTTCCAAACTTCGGGCCGATATCGCCACACTCCTCCTACGTTTTCGCCTTCACGCCTTTGTTTTCACCGCGACATTCGGCAAATGTACCGCCAAATCCTTGTCGCCCTAAATCATCGGGATTTTCAGGTATCGTTTGGCGATTCTCTGAGCATGGCCCCATTTCATCCTTCCGCCTTAACACCTTGACGTACGGTGTCTCGGCTGCACCCTATCTCGCCCTACGCTCTTTCCTTGTTCTACGCAGTCCGCATGAGTATCCCGCCTCAAACGCATCGTTCTCAGCCAGATAGCGCGCATCTTCGACCCTCTCGGTTGGCTTACTCCCGTTATGTTCTGCGCCAAACTGTTCTTTTGCCAGCTGTGCCGCTTCCAGTTGGAATGGGATCAGCCCTTGCCTGAGGAGCTCCTCGCCCTCTGGCATGAGTTCCAGATCCACCTCCCGGATCTTGGCCATCTTCAAATACCGCGCCTAATGCCCGACATTCATCATCTTGTAGGATTTTGCATTTTTTTGTTTTTCCCCGCTTCTCGCTATCTCGCCTTGGGTGTCTGCAGACAAATAGAAAGATTGAAATGAGTGACTAACTTAGTGAACTTACGTGTGTTCGCTGAACCCATATAGGTGCATTAACACATTTCAGGCCGTTATGAATATCAATGAGTGGGGATCACAGTGAAGTGTGGTCGTTATTAGGCTGGGATATCAACAGGAATAAAAGAACCAGAGGAAAACTTTGGTTATCCAATATATTATGAGATTTGTAGTGTCTTTTTACTTTCTCTAACTGCTGATAGAGGAAGTATTTGTAATCTTGTCAGATTTTCGTTATCGAGGTTTCACCAAAGGTTTCGTTCTGAGGTCCCCTTAGTCCAGAAAAGTAGTTTTTAGCAAATGGGGACTCTAGTGTCTCAAAAAGAAAAACTCGCAGAACATGACTCATTTATACTTGGCCTATTTATACTTGGTTATTTTTTTTACTAAAGTGTTATTATAGATTATTATACAAATGTGTCATCTAAATAATATTAATTAGAATTAAATATGTTGCCGAAATCCCGAGTTTGAAGAAAATCGGTTGCGGAAAGTGCGTTTTTACTGACCTCATATCAGTTTTCTACTATTTTTTATCCATAAAAACACCGACGGATTTCATTAATATTTGTTGCACGTACTATGAATACAGAGACCTGTCCCTTTTATTGATAAGTTTTTTCCGAGAAAGTTCATTTAAAGAAGTTTTGTGGGAGGGGGAGTGTATGGTTTCCTCGAAAAAGTCATTTTATTAGTAATGAATTGAAAAGACAAGCGAACATTAAAAAGAAATTATAAGTTTGAAGAAAATTTGCCACTTAAATCTGTATAAGAAAAGTCGTGTGACTGATTCACACCAGATTCTTTTGTTTTAAATTGGAAACTTTACAAAAAAAAATCTAAAACCTCGTAGGAATTGAAGAAAAATTAAAAAGACTGCATTTTTTACGAAGTATAATTTTTTACCTCCCTAAATATCATCTAGGTCATGGAACCGATAAACATCAGAGATATTTTCCGTGATAGCCTCCTTGCTTCATTGTGTGGTCATTATTTGTGGATGACCACAAATGAAGCAGGGCATCACGGGAAATATTCGATGCTTTCCAACTCTGACCCAACCACAATAAGAACCGAAAAACTGAAAGATTGACACTGATGAGAGGAAGTCTGACATTGCCAGCTTTCCAGGAACTGCCCCTACAAACACTTTTACTAGAAAACTGTTTTAGATTAAAGTAAAATGGAAATATAATGTTTAGTGTATCAACTTCAAGGTGAAATCATTGAAGACGTGTTAAAAAACTGGGGCAAAAACTATTTAGTAAATTAGTATTCTCAGCTGAGGATATTTGACAGATAACTTTCACGTCTCAAGTAAAACAGGATGAAAGAGACACTGCGAATATTTAAATGGAGTTGCTCAAAACCAAATTCAATTACCTCTATTACAACTTCTTTGATTACGAATGCGTGTTAAGTGTATGTGAGATTATTTTACCCCCTACACAAATTGTTGTGGTTGGTTCCGCAGAGCTGGAAAATATCTCTGAAACTACAGAAATTACCTACCTGTGCAAGCTTTCTGCAGGGTATTGTGTAAGTGTCTAGGGATTGTCAGGAGAGTTGTTATTCTTTCGTTATGCCGAGATCGCTGAAAATAAGACCATCCATTTATCCCGCAAGAGATTACCGGATTTCTTAAACTAAGATTTTGACCTTCCTTCTGCTTTATCAGTTTGGTACATAATGTAATTTCATCATATTTTTTTTTTTCTTTTGTTACAGATCAAAAAGCAATAGTAATGTTAAGACGTACAGAAAATCTTGATCGATTAGTGTTTTTATCATGCGATTGTAAATCAGCTTTGCAAAATTTTATCGATTTAGGACGTGCAAAATCGAAAACCTTATTTGGTGAACCATTTGTACCAGTGGCCGCTGTACCAGTCGATATGTTTCCACATACTAATCATTATGAATTAGTAATTTATTTTGAAAGATTAGATTTAGCAAAATCAAAAACACCTATTGATTCATTAGAAAAGATGGAAACTATAAAAAATGATTGTAGTACAGGTAAAGATTTAAATGAAACATTGGAAAATGTACCCAGTTGATGATTTATAAGAAGAAGAAAAACATGAACGGTGTATTGTCTTTTTTCATTTTAAGCCATAAATTACTTGAAGGTTCAAAGAGTTATAAAAAAAGACAAACATTTCCATTCTGTCAAAATTTAACATTGAAAAACCAAATGCACTAAAAATAAAGCATTCAGAGTTAATAAAAGTAGAATGGAAAAATAAAATAATTTCTAAATCTGATTGTAAACATTTTTAATATAGATAATTTTTATTTGATTTGGATTTTGTTGTTTATATATAGATGGAGTAAAATTAACAAAACTTTGCCTCACTACTTTTCCTAAACTTCCACTTGACAATTATCTTCTTATTATTTACAGCTGCCATTATCCACATAAGGTTGAGTTTTCTCAGAAATATGTTTCAAATAAAAGTGATTTCCCTCATCATTTGATACGATTATTATTATTTATACCTTACGTAAAGAAGTTTTGGAATCTATTATGGAGAGAAAATTCAAAATACTCAAAAATAATATGCAATAGGGTGCTTTTTGGGATCGAAAACTTAGCGATGAATTAATTGTTCGGAAAGATTCCTAAACTGAGTAAGTTTGAAGTGGCTTTAATTTTGCATTTTTGAGTTGTTCCCTTAGAGTTCTTTTTTTTCTTAGAATTAAGGGATCTCAAAATGAATTTCCAGTAAGTAATCACATTACGACAATCTAATATGATGGCAATACTTTTTGCAGAAGGGGGCGCTTATGGGCCTGGCCAATAAAAACTGCGTTCTACTTTGAATATGAACAAATCCTACCATAACATAACTTTTTACTGGACAGATCATTTGATAATCAAAGATCATATGGTGGTTTGAGGATGCATATAGTATAACAAACTATGGGAAACATCCAACGATGAAGGGTGAGCCGTAAGCTCGAAACTAGGCCCACAATGGGCTACCTAGAAATGCTCATTTTTTTGTTAACTTCTGTCTTCTGATGGTGATTTACATACATCTCTTATATTTCAATTTACGTAAAAAAATTTGTAATACATTGGTGAGGAATGAGTGACTAGCAAGGTGTCTAAATTTTTAGAGTCTGCCTTTAAATTTTGCCGCGTTTCCAAAATTTTAAATAATCGCGAATGGTTTTGGGATGTGTTAGGAGTTTGTTAACTGTTGCTGGTAAGTATTATGACTACAAATAAAAAAGTGATATTAAGAAATATACAATAGAATCGTAAATAGATGATCGTCTACTAGGTAACTGATATCTGGGAAGCAACGGTTAATTGTGGGGAAGGTATCATAAGTCGAGGTTATAAACTAAAGTTACGACGAGGAAGTCAAGTAAAAAGTATCTTTTAAAATGTGACAATATAAGCATAGCTGATGAATCTTTATTGCTAGCAAAGAGTTTTACTATGATCTCATTTAGTTGTAATAAACAACTAAGGGTAAGCAAGCAACAGCAGGAAGTAATGTACGGATTCTAGGTGTTTTTCCTGCATTAAATAGCTCTGCTACAATGGAGAAGTATATGGTGATCGGTAAGATAGGAGAAGGTTCATTTGGACGTGTCTATAAAGTCAAATCAAGAGCCAATGATGAAATTGTTGCTTTAAAATTAATCACGAAAGTAAGTAGTTACAGAAAAATAAGTTAATTTAATTTGTTTTTCTATTTCGTTTCCATTGATTAAAAAAATATATATTTTAGTGTGGGAGATCGCAAAGGGAATTAACTAACTTAAGAAAGGAATGTGAAATACAACGACGTCTCTTTCATCCAAATATTATTAAAATGTTGGATTCATTCGAAACTGATAATGAGGTAATTTATATATATATATATCTTTGTGAATATATATGTTTCAGTGAATTATAATTTATACATCAAACTTTGTTTGAAATTCTTTCAGATTGCTGTTGTCACGGAATTTGCATATCAAGATCTCTACAAAACTTTGGCCAAAGCTGGTTATTTACGTGAAGAAAAAGCTGCTAAAATAATTTGCGATTTGATTTCAGCCCTTTATTACCTACATTCTAATCGCGTGATACACAGGTATGTTGCATGATTTTTTCAGAAAGAAGCTAGATTTTTTGTTTTTTTTTTTGGAAGTTTTTTTAATATGTAGATTTATAATTTTTGCTTTAATTTCAGAGATTTGAAACCTCAAAATGTACTGTTATCAGAAGATGGTGTCGCTAAATTGTGTGATTTTGGATTTGCTCGAAGTATGAGTACTGGGACCCATGTACTAACATCAATTAAAGGCACTCCACTCTATATGGCTCCAGAATTAATGGAAGAATCGCCTTATGATCACAATGTTGATTTATGGTATTTGTTTTCTTGTTTTGTTATTATGGATAATTATTCCGCTTACCTTTGGTACCTACATTTTTTTTAGTGAATTCTCCATTGAGAATTACAGTTTTTGTGAATGATATGATCAGTGGTTCTCAATCTTGTGCAATGGCGCAAACTTTTTTTTTGTATGATGAGACTCTGGTCCGAATCATTTGATTCCTAAATAATGGTGACAAATTTAGACTATAATCATTTTTTCCTTATTGAATGATACTGATATTTGCAGTACACATATGTGATTCATTAAAAATGCTTTAGGAATTTAAAATAACAAATTCCAAGACAGGATATCGCTGTCTGATGTGATTGAACTTTAACTTTAAATTGAAAAGGGCTTCTTTCCAGATTTCCTCTAAACCTCTGGAAAATGTTTATAATCATTTTTTATTTATTTTTAAGGTCACTCGGATGTATTGCATATGAAATGTTAGTTGGCTCTCCACCATTCAACACTACATCATTGTTACATTTGATTAGTTTGATACGAAATGAATCAATCAGATGGCCAGAAAATATTTCACAGAATTGCCAGTCATTACTGAAAGGTTTACTTAATAAAGATCCAACGCAAAGACTCACCTGGCCGCATCTACTTGAACATCCATTTGTTAAAGGAAATATTTTAATCATTGGCGATAAAAGTAAGTAAAAAATCTGAATTTTTGTTTTTTATATTGCTTTAAATTTCTCTCATTAATTATTTGGTTTTTCTTGCCCTATTATAGTTTAGGTGGTGGATTCTTCGTTTAGATCGGATTTTTAAAATAAAGACTTAGTTTGCCAACGTTTCGGCGATTAATTACTCGCCAATTTACTTACTTACCATTATTGTTTCTAGATTCTATATGGTGTTGCGTAGTGTACATTTGTATGTTTGTAAGTACTAAGTTGCATATACGGATTTTTTCTAATCTGTTTTGTACATTTTAAATTATATATACTTACAAGCATACAAATATATACTGAGCAACACCATATAGAGTCTAGAAACAATAATAGTAAGCAAGGAAGGGAATAGCTAAGTTAGCATACTGGACTCCTACGCAAAGGACCCGGGTTCGAGTCCAGCTGTGCTATATTTAGATTTTTCCTTCCTAGAGGCCTCTACAGCTCACTGTCCGGTGATGGGACAGTGTTGTGTGTAACGAGAGAACACTGTCCGGAGGTCGGCAGTGCACTGAGAAGGCTCCTGGCGCCAATGACCGATGGTGTTGACGCGCCTTAAATAAATAAAAAAAAACAATAATAGAAATGGGGATGAAGAGTTTCTAATTTAGTAATTTCTTTTTTTTTTTGTTCAGCTGTTACTACGCCACTTACAGCTGAATTGACTGTATCACAAGAAATGGCCAAAGCAATGCAAAAACAGGATTTAACTCTATTGAAAGCTGCAACGCAATTACAGTAAGTGTTTTAATTTCCTATAAAAAAAATCTTTTGTTTTCTAAATTATAACTTATTTTAATTTATTCTTTATTTGTTACTAACTCCTTATACTGAAAGGGAACTTACATCAAACATTCATTCTAACTGTACTTACATTCATCATACTTACATTCTAACTTTATTTTGGGCTATAGTTCTTTTATTTAAAATTATTAAGCTTTGGGGGGGGGGGGGGGTGCAACTCAACTTAATCCCTAGTTTGATGAAAATTTGTTAATTAAAAGAGGAAATATTAAGATTTTTTCAAATTTTACATAGAAATAAATGTTTTAACGCTCTTTGAGTCCAAAAAAAGTTTGTAGATCTTAGTCTGTGTATATATGTAAACAAATTACTATTTCAAAACCTAACCAAAATTGCAATTTTACCGATAGTTTTTGAGTTTGCAGGATTTCCTCGAACATGATTCGAAACGATTTTCTTAAACTCGAAATGCACCTATAATTAGCTAGCATTTTTATTTGAAAGATTTTTCGGGAGAAGTTGACTTTTTTTTTGAGAAGATTCTGGAAGAATTATGTGGTTATGCTTAACTCTGAACGATATTTCTAAGATTAAATGGGCATTGACATAAACTCCATTTAGTCTCAGTCATTTAGTAACTCTGTCTTTAGAACCAATAACTACAGTGTGTTTTTGTTGTTCTCCGGATAGCAGACATCAAGATAGATATGGTAGATATTTAATGCTGAATCCAGAGTATGTGAGACGTGCAAATCATCCAGTGAGAGAAAATTATGATCTAACTACTAATATGAAATTTTTAGAGACGAAAATGGCGAAAATTTCGTTGAATTCTAAAAAAGAGACTCTCCCTAGTCATCTTGATCGGCTGAAGTTAGAAGTAAGTTCTTTTCTCTCTTTGAGCGCGTTGATATTAGAAGTAAATTAAAAAACACTTTTTTTTGGCAATATTAACCAAGTTTTTTCAATGATTACAGCGTGAATTAAAGGAAGCTATAAATTATGATGAAAATAAGACTGTTTCATCAATTGAGGCTGAAGAATGGTTAGCTTTTCTACACCAGAGTATGGAGGAAGTTATGCGCGGCGATGTTACTTCAATGCGCGATCCAGCGTTTTTAAATATGATTTCTCGATCGTTAAGTTCAATTTATGCAAATGTTATTGAATATTTTGCATGTTTATTTTGTCTTCCGTTTGCTGTTATAACTTTAGATGAAACTGAACTGACCAAAATTAGACAGGTGAAATTTATTGCTTTATTTAAAGAAACATTTAGAATTTTTTCTGAAATTACTTCTTCATTAAAAATAAAAAAACGAGTTTTTTTTTTTATTTCTTCCAGGTTTATTATAATGTTAAAGTGGTGCCAAAATTATTATATACCAGTTCGATTTTAATACAAAAAACTGATCCAGAAAACAATTTAAACGCAGAACAGTTGCAAGCATTAGAAGCAGTTTTCCTATTGATTTCAAATCTTGTATACTCGGATAATATGTTTTTACAACAGTTCTGCCAAGTTTCCATAACATTGTCGTTGGCCGTAAAGTATACATTTATATTGGGCATGCGGAGGAGGAAAATACGACTTGCCATTAATATGATCTGTATATTATGTCATATACTACGACAGTTACATGAATATTCATATTTTGTAGATCATGTGATAAAAGGATTTGAAAATCCAGGTAATTATGAACAATTTAATATTAAAAAAAATCTGGTAGGCAACAATCGTATGACTTTCTCTTACACAATTTCTCGGTCGTTAAGTTCAATTTATGCAAATGTTATTGAATATTTTGCATGTTTATTTTGTCTTCCGTTTGCTGTTATAACTTTAGATGAAACTGAACTGACCAAAATTAGACAGGTGAAATTTATTGCTTTATTTTAAAAGAAACATTTAGAATTTTTTATGAAGTTACTTCTTCATTAAAAATAAAAAAAATGAGTTTTTTTTTTTTTATTTCATCTTCACAATTTCTCTAAATACAATTTAATCAAGAAATTTTCTTACCTTGCAATGTTGACGGGGTCTTGCCAGAAAAATGATGGTGGAGATTTTGTGTATCTGAGCAAGGATACGAGGTTCTACGTATTGGAAGGTCACACTCTCTTGGGGATCGCTTGGGGCTGTTGGGAATTAAAGATATCTTAAGATATTGTATTCAGACTGGTAGATACTGGGAGTGGCTTTTTAACAGTTTTTTTTTGTGGGGGGATAAGAGTGATTGACTTACATTTTCCCACAATACCTCGCATGGATGGAAAGCCAATAAGACAGCAATGAACAAGTTGCAAATGTTTCAGAGTAACTGCTGCTTATCGACTTCGGAGCACTGCGGTTTGCATGGACTTTTCATACCTAATCGATTTTTCTTTTAGTTTCTTACGTTTACAAACTTTTTTTTATAATTGCTCGAGCTAAGTAGAACATCCTTCATTTTTAACCAATTTTCTTGATTTGTTTATTTCTTCCTTTCATTTCAAGGAGCCGAATTGTACAGCATGTTAAATAGTAGCAGCGAAGGTTTGAGCCTTAGGACTATAGCACTTCTACATTTGATGTCCAGACATTGTACAGAAACTTTTAGAAATGTTTGGTCTGAAAATTTTGAAGAAAGTGTTCTATTGTTAACGAAAAGTACAAATGAAAATACAAAAAAGGTAATAAATTTACTTAATTAAATAAAAACTTAGTAAACTTAGTAATCAAAACTAAAGTATGTTCTTAATGCAAAGTAAATTAAGCAACTACAGCACAAAAAACGAAATATCGCACTGATAGTTAATCATTATTATTTTCTCTAACTGCTAGTGCGAGGAAGTATTGCGATCGTGTCAAATTTTCAATGTCGTGCTTTCCTCGGAAATATTGAAATATATTGAATATTCATCAATGTTGCCAATACTCCGAGTTTAAAGAAAATCATTGATCGGCAGTGCGTTTCTATTGAACAGTTTTCTGAGATTTTCTTGAAAACGGCTCCAACGATTTTCTTTAAACTGTTAATGTAAACTACACATTTATGTATTATTTTTAAACACGTTAATGTAAAGAGCTACAATTTTTATTTGCAACATTTCTCCGGGTAAAGCCATTTAAGGCGGCTTATGGGGTGGGTGTTATATTTTCTTATAAAGCGCTATTTTAGTCTACTATACACGTCTATCATCTATATAATATTAACTAGAATTAAATCTATTGCCAAAACTCTTGAGTTTTAAGAAAATCGGTTGACCAGAAGTGCGTTTTTACTGAATACTTATTTCAGTTTTTCTGCGATTAAAAAACATAAAAGCACCGACGGATTTTATTAAATTTGTTACACTTTTGGAAAGTTGATTTGAGGAAAGATTTGAGTGAGGGGGAGTATCCTCAAAGATAAGTCATTTTATTAAGTTTGATTCTCTAATTGATATAAAATTAAAGACAAGCGAACATTCAGCAAAAATTATAAATTTGAAGGAAATTTGTCAATTATAATTCTGTATAAACTGCAGTAAGAGAAAGTGATGTGTGTTTTACATCAGATTTTTTTCTTTTTCACAGTTAGCTGAAGAATTTTTGGATGATCTGAAGAAGTCTCCTAGCACAGCCAAATTTTCATCTTGATTATACTGAAATATTTGCTACAAATGTGAATAAATTATTTTTTTAAAAAAAGAGAAGGGATTAGCTCGGTGATGACGTTCTGGACCAGCAACGCGGAGACGGTCCCCGGTTCTGAGTCCAGCTGTGGCTACCCTTATATTTTCTCTTTCTAGGGAAGCCTCTACAGCACATTCCGGTGATGGTTGTCTGTAACGAGAGAACACTGTCCGCAGGCCGGCAGTGGCAGTGCCATAGTTGTCCGGGCGCCAGTTGTTGTAGACGCGCCTTAAATAAAATAAAAATAAATAAATTCTACCAACGAAATTTTATTTAGAATTTTTTGATCTCAAAATTGTACTAAAAAAAAAAAAAAATATTATATACGCTAAGAAAGTGTGAGAAGAAAGAATTAATAAGAGAGTGTGCAGATCACAACTAGTAGTAGAATTAAATATTAACTAAAATGTACAGTGCAAGTGCTCAGTATTAACAATTAGGGGCTTTAATGAAATGTTTCTACTGATAAGATGTAATTAATTACTGATTAAAAAACTTTTAATATTTGATAATATAATATAACAAAAACAAAAAAAATTAAAAAAGTATTTTGATACTTATAAATTATATATGTATTTTGATTCTTATTGTCATCATTCTGTAGAATATTATTATGTTTGTAAAATATGTCGAAAGAAGAAAATTATTTAAAGAAAAAAAGTACTTTATAACTATGTTTTTGTCTTTGTCAACGATTTAATAATTTTTTTAAACTAGAAAGTTGTAAAATATCAGTATCAAACTAAAATTAGTGAGTAAAATATGTACTTTTCTTTACACTCTGGTTTTCCCGTAATCACGTCAAGTGGCAATGCCTTTTTCATCTAGCAAAGGCATATTTTTAAATAAGGCCGGCTTAAGGCATAAGCTAGAGACGCATGCGTGTAGGATTCCTTCAATGTGTGTTAACAATATAGCTCATAAACCAGATATCTTAAGGAAGGGAGGTGACAAGTTGATATTCAGTTTGTTTATTAACGAGAGGATCTGACAGGAAGAACTATAACAGTTGAAAATGCTACGGAAGCGCAACAAATCATTGTGCAATTTTTTGGATAATGATTCCAATTGCTTTTTTTAAGGTTGATAATACTAACTGCCCTTACATAGACCCATGAGTTTGTTTTGACACTTATAGTGAGGGAAAGTATTGCGATCGTGCCAAATTTGAGAAATTGGTTTTCACCGGAAATACATGTTTAAGGGGTGTTTATATGTTGAAGGCGTGCGTAAGAGTCTCCTGGATACGAAAAAATGTTTTTAGCTAATAGTCTGTACCTGTGTGTGCTAACAGAATATCTCAAAAACGAAAAGTAGTAGGAAGATCAAACGGACCACTTCAGTCTAATATTTCGTTTTGCCACATATATAACTAATACCATTAGAAGTATTGATAGAATTCCAAATTGAAGTGCGATGTTGTACAGAATAGGTAAAATTGAGATTTTTGGAATTTTGTCGAATATGGTTACGATTTTCTTCAAACTTAAAAGAATGCTTGCTGCATAGATGATAGTAACGTATCACTTTTATGAGAAACATTTTTCTGAATAAATTGATTTTAGAAAGGTATTGATGGTCTCTAAAGCGCATTTAAATTTGTACAAGCTTTCTTGGTTTTGACATAAAACGCTCCATATTGGCCGTTAAGGTATACAAGTAAAACTCGCACTACCGGCTTTATGGCCAGCCCAAATAAACATTGTAACGTTGCAGGTTTAAAGAAAATTTCTTTATTAAATTGTATTAATTAGAGTAAGAGAAAGTTGTTAGAGTGTTTCACACCAATTTTTTTTTTCCAAAGATTTTTGATGGTTTCAGGGGAACATAGCTCTAAAGTGTCTTGTCCGGGAATCGAACCCAGACGGCTTGAATCAAAGGTAAACTTGCTTAAACTAGAGAACTCTCTTACTTAGACTGAGCTCTTTACATTTATACTGAGCTAGACAGTGGCACATTATCAATATTTTTGATTACTTATTAAGTTATTTTAATTATTTTATATATTCAAGAAATTTTGTTCTAGTTCCAAAATCTTCAAGAATATATTTAAAAAATCCTATACAATAACTGATTGAGCAAATAGGAAATAATCTACAGATATGAAGATGGGAAACAAAATATTATTTAACTACTGACATGATTTTTTACTTTCTCTTACTCCTAGTAAGAGGAAGTATTATAATCGTGTCAAATTTGCGGTATCGAGTTTTCAAAGGAAATATCCGTTTTGAGCTCCCTTGAGTCCGAAAAAGTGGTTTTTAGTCTGTCTTAATTCCTCAACCGGAAGTACCACTTTACTAGTTGTTTTTTTTACTTTTTTGCGATTTTCTCAAAATTGGCCCCGACGATTTTCTTCAAACATTGTATATCAACTACACATACAAAGAGCAACAACATTTATTTGAAACATTTTTCCGGGCAAATTCATTTAAGGGCCGTTTTGGGAGAGGGGTGGGGTTAGGTTTTTATCTAAAGTGCTATTTCAGTTTATTAGACAATTCTGTCATCTAAATAACGTTAATTAGAGTTAAATATGTAGTTGAAATTCCGGGTTTGAAAAAATCGGATGACCGGAAGTGCGTTTACGTTACCACTTTTCTATTTTTTCCCCACTTTTGCGATTTTCTCAAAAATGGCTCCAACGATTTCTGGAAACTTCCCATACAAAGATCTACAACTTTTATTTGAAACATTTCTCTGGGAAAATTCATTTAAGGGCACTTTTAGGGAAGGGGTGGGGTTATGTTTTTCTCTAAAGAGCTATCATAGTTGATAAAGTATAATTGGATAATAGATTACGCAATTCTATCATCCGAACAAACTTAATTAGAAATAAATAGATGGCCAAAATTCCGAGTTTTAAGAAAATTAGTAAACTGGAAGTGCGCTTTTACTGAACAATTTTTTCAGTTTTCGACGAATTTCGTTAAATTTAGTACACAAACTATAAAATTTGTCAATTATAATTTTGAGAACTGGAATAAGAGAAAGTTGTGTGAGTGTTTCACACCAGATTATTTTTATGTGGTAAAAGGACATTTTGTTAAAAGACAGTAGAAGCAGTTAGATGATATAACAACTTGGAAACACCTGTATTCCTTCTTAAGAAATCTTGAAAATTATTTTTATTTACAGCGAGGAAAAGAAAGCGTAAATGCATGTGTAGGTAGAGGAATTTAAGTCCACTAAAACTGGTTACCTCAGCACTAAAGCTGGAATTCCAGCACTAATTCTTGAAGCAGTTCTACAGTGTGAACAACGCCTCAAAGAAGAAGAAGGTCGTCTAATTGTGCATCTTATCAAAATCTGAATTCGTTAGATGTGCTTTCGTTGTTCTGCAGAGGGTAGTAACTAAAATATACTTAAGATTATATAATGATTAAGTAATAACTGTGTTCTATTTAGATTGGATGAAAAATGATTTTGGCATTGGCAGGTCGTATGGGTGAATTAATTGTAATTAATTTATTGGCAAATCTGACAGTATAGTATAATTAGGAATGAAAGAAGTAAATCTTCATGTGAAATTAAACTAGTCAAATTAAATAGTAGTTCTACTAGTCCAGAAATATATTTAGTGTTGCTGGTGGGAACTATCACCACTTGGTAAAGAAACAAATATGTTCCATAAAATAATTTAAAATTACCATATATTCTCAAATCATTTTTGAATAATTTTTTTTATTTCAGAATACAAAGGAACAAACAGCAGACATCCCGGCAATCGAATATTTGCAACTAGAGTTATTTCTGAAGAACAAATTGAGAGAGTTAAAAAATAATTGTGTTTGTATGCTTTAGATTCATAATATTGTTATCTAAAAAGATAAGTTAATTTGTAATATCTTTTTATTACTGAATGAATTTATGTATTACTAGTATTAGCGTAATTGTAATAATAATTAATAATATAGCAAATTTATATGCATCATAAATTATGTGAATTTAATTAAATTATTTTTATACTTTTATATAATTTGTTTATATGATATATCCTTACAGCATTTTAATCTACAGTTATTCAAGGATAAAACAATTACAAGGTCTTTGCATTAAAATAAGCAATAATAATTTTTTATTATTTAAAAAAATCTGGTGTGCGACACTCGCGCGACTTTCTCTTAGTCCAATTATTACAATTTAATTAAAAAATTTTCTTTAAAATTACAACATTGACAATGTTTAGTTGGTCTTGCCATAAAAGTGGTAGTGGGTATTTTACTTGTTTACCTGAGCGGCCTTGCCTGAGCGCTCTATGTCAAAATTAAATTAACTGAGTGACTGACAGACCCTCTAAAGTCACTTTTCAGAAAAATGTTTCAAATCAAAGAGATAACAGGTTTCTATTTATGCAGCAAGCATTGGAATTTTAAAGAAAATCGTTGTAACCATTTACAAGAAAATTTAAAAAACTCAAAATCTTATTTTATAAAATCACACTTCCGATAAATCGAATTTCTTCAAATTTGGAGTTCTATCAATACTTTTAATGTATATTAATATTTGTAGGTGATAAAACTATGTACTGAAGTGGTACTATAGAGGAAAGCATAACGCTACTGTACCTCCAGAAACCCCAAAAAATTCATTTTTTCTGGGAAAATGTTTCAAATAAAAGTGATAGATATTTATGTGTAGTTTAGCGAAAATCGTTGGAGCCTTTTCTAGAAAATATAAAACTGACAGATAGGTACACACATACAGACCATTCGCTAAAAAGCATTGTTTTCGTATTCAGGAGACCCTAAAACATGTATTTCCGGTGAAAACTCAATTTCTAATTTTAGCGTATTTCGCAATTTCTCATTAGGCGCAACGTCCTGTACAAAATTAGAAATTGATGCTAGTAAATTGATACTTTTTCATTGCAAGCATTAAGAACGGAACTAACCTAACACCACAAAATTGAAACTAATCGATTATTGCATTGATTGCTGTATTATTGCACATTATTATCAAATAACTATTATGTACAATATATCATGAGGTAACTTGCAATTATATTGTACAAGGATCAACAACAGTTTTAAACAACAATGTATCTTCCTTAACCTTGAACTTGCCTTTACAACCTTCTACTAACTAGTATTGTTGCCTACTGTTATTGCAATTACAATGCTAGATAACTTTTTTAAAATGTCTTTATATAAATACAGTAAAACTGCATTCTCTTCTCTACAAGTGACGCTGTTATTACAGTATTTTTTATGAAGAGAGCTTCCATTGATCCTGGTTTTTATATTACCAGTGTCTATTATTTTTGCGGATTAAAAATTCTAATGAGAGTGCTGTGTTGAAGGCATATGTTTTCGTGGTTTCCAAGATCTCTACGTGATCGCTTGTTCCAGTTCGATTATTCCACTTTTTGATTTCTCCTGTTATGAAAGTTTTTATTTGTTATTTGTTAAATGCAACTATTGCATTTAATTTCATGAATGTATCTTTTAATTTGACGCAGTCCTAATGTTAACATCACAAGCTTGATTCACATTATGTTTTATTTAATTATTTTTAAAAGTTGTTATCTCTAATGATGGACCGATCGTTGTCGGCCGTTTAAAATTAAGTGCAAGAAATGTGTCTGGGTCGTGGCTCCTCGCAGTAAACAACAAAGAAGAAAAGAAACTAGCAATGCAAAAAGTGTGTGCTATATTGACAGGGATGTCAATTATAAGTAATGTTCGAGATACCATCAAGAAGGCCAAAATACAAGTAAAAGTTGCTGGTCCACTTTTTCATATGGGGCTGATATTTGCAATTTTCCATCAAATAAAACTTACAAGAAAATATAAATAACCTTTTAACTGATATAAACATGTTTGATTGGCATTATCTTATCAAGAGAGTCCGGACTAATCTGGTTTATGATACCCTGCGCTTTCTAAATCCGGCCCCTTGGGTGTGAAACATAAAAAAAAAAGAAGCAGAATGGTGTAAAAAAACTCGAAAAGTATAGAACAAAAACCATTTGTATTCAAAATGTATGATATTGTTGTGAACAAAATGTTACTCGTGTGAGTGACATTGCTCAAACGATTTACTAGCCGCTACAGGAAAATAGAAGGTAATCCAATTATTCATTTATTTTAACAATATTTATTATCTATATATATATATATATATGTATATAAAAACAATAAAATGTACATAGATTTAAAATTAATTATTTAATCTAAGCTTATTGCATTACCTAAAATGAAAACCCCAAAAATTGAATATAGGAAACTCGGTTGTAGGTACGATTATAGAGGGCAGTTCTGAACATCCGTACATAATGTTAAGTTTGCGGACGTCCCTATCACTCAGATGCGTCCTTTGACCAATAAAAGCTCCATCCTCCTGTGAAAAACAAAAAAAAATTCATATCAAATTTTCAGCATTATCATAGTTTCTTTGAAAATAAGGAAGGGTAACTTAAAAATAAAATCGTTTCGAAGTATAATGACACACTCAAAAGTAGTCAATTTATTTTAATATCTTTTTTGAGCTTTTGATTTCAAATGTGATTCTTAATGTTTCTAATTTATTATAACCAACTGGTTATAGTAAAATCTGATCTAATAAAAGAAATAAATACTTAATCCAATAAAGTCTCAAATGATGGTGATTGGTGATCATCTTGAGCATGTCCAATAATAGTTGCGTTCCAACAAGAATCAAACCAATTTCAAATAGTTCCAACTAAACTTCAAAAACCAGTTTGAAACTAGTTCGTGATCGAAACAGAGCAGTTGGAGGATCAAGTGATGTATCAACTGTCCGGACATGCGCAGTAACGCAGGAAGTAGCCTTCACTTGATTCAATGTTGGAAGTTGGAAGATTGTATATACAATTATTTTTAAAAAAATAACAAAAGGGCATTCCAACAACAAACGCCCAACTTAATCACAAACCAGTTATTGGCCGCGCATGCTTACAATGGTAATCAGAAACTGCTTGGTGACCCGAGCATGCGCAATGATAGTTATGCCTTCCAACAGATTCAAACCAATATAAAAATAAAAATAAAATTTTTGAGTAATTTCAAGAATCAAAAGATTCAAATTAATCACAGCCAGGCAGGCGAACAACCTTAATGCCAAATCGGAAAATTGCTTGTGGAAACAAACCTGTTAATTTACTCCTCGAAGTCACAATAATAATTTTTATTGATTAATAATTTAGTTTGTAATTCTTCTAATTCATCATTTACTTGTCTTTAAACAACTGTCAGCATCAGGAGATTAATTACTAGTTCAACAGGATAAGAAAGAAATTCATGAAATTATTAATCGGCCATCTTCAACAGTTTACAAGATAAATAACAAGATTGACAAATGAAAGCACGATTAGATTAGATTATTTTATGGGGATAGCATACTACGATTCCTATGGGCCTATTATACTACAATTGGAGTACGCACTCCAGTTCTATCTGATTTAAAATTAGCTCTAGGAATCTGGAGAGAGATTTCTGAGTCTCTCCAGATTCCTGAAGTTTAAAGATGTCAGTTTTCCTTCCCGAAAAACTGATGAAAGCAGAATAATAGTTGACAAAGTAAGAAATCCCTAACAAAACGGTGCAAGACGAATGATAGTTTCAGCAAAAGAAAAAAAGGGAAGATACTATGAAGAGCATTATAAAATTGGCTACGGAGTTGTTAACAGCAAGAGTTAAAAGATGTAAACTGTGACACAATAAGAAGAGTGTTTAGAATGATACAATGGGCGGAGAGCTAGGAACAAACCGATGGTTAGTGAGAGAATAGAAAGAAAGTAAAAACAAAAAGAATGCAAGAAAATACTGGGATAATGTATTTTTATGAAAGAAAGTAAATTTAAATGAAAGTGTGGAAGCACGGAAGGAGATTAGTGATGGTGTGGGGTAGTAGTATAGCAGCTAATGGTATAGGCTACAAATCTGGTATTTGTAGATAACAAAATGGGCGAATGGGCTTAAGTTGACAAGTTAAAGAACAATTTAAAAGAAAATGGCAATAAACTAGGGATCAGTAGCAATTCTATGCTGTTAACGATATTAATAATCTTCCTTATTACCGAAAGAATGTTTTTTTTGTAATGCTCAGAAATTATTCATACACTTCCACAATTCTCGGGGTTTGAATTTGCTTTACATCTATGGCATTATGTCTGAACTACAAATAGAAGAAAACACGGTTTCAGAATTGAAAGAAACCATTTTACTCGAGTGTAAAAGAATTCCGGTCAGCTTGAAACTAAAAATGTGGTAAACTGGATGCCAAGGTATCTGATGGCTGGAGAGAGAAACAAAGCAAACACGTTACTAAATATTAAAATAGATCAAATTATTGAACTACTGGATTTTATTCAACTGGATTTTACAATAACAAACTGGTTATAATATATTTAAAAACACTACTTTTGAGTGTGGCTGATTGTAGTTTTATTTAAATGATTGTAACCTAAATAATAATATAATAGTTTTTATTAAATATCTTAACAAATATAATCAACTTACTTTCGGTGTAATTGTAGGTCTACCATTCTTGGAGAAAGCGTGTGTACTGTAATGCATAACACTGTCATAGTCATATTCAACACCCAAGTCAGTAATACGTGCCGTACTGTATTTCTTGAAATTTCTTTCAGTTCCTATGCACAATAACACAGTGAGAATAGGTATTATATTTTTGCAAAAAAAAAGGTAAAATAATAAAGGAAATAGAAAATATTTTTGTTTCTTAATTGGAGGTAACGTTTAAAAAAACCATTAATAAATTTTCTGTAATACAAGTAAGACTCTGTGAGGGCGCATTTCACTTTAAATTGTCTAACAAACTAATCGATTTGAAGTGGAATGTTGAAAATCGATATTTTTTGTTTCTTTTTTTTTGTCTCTTATTGTAAAATCTGAACAAATCAAATTATTATGGCTTTTTGTCTGTCTGTAAAGTATTTAGAAACATTTGTAAATGTATTATTTAACAGTTTCTACTTTTTTTTTTTTTTTTTTTTATATGAACAACGAAAAAAATGTCAATAAAAATTTTCTGCCTTGTCTATTATGGCTAACTGGGTGACATGGTTGAACGAATTCCATAAAACTAGACTTGACTAATTTCGAATTATATTTATACGGACAAGTTATGGCCCCGGAATATGGATTGGGGATAATTAGACAAACTGCTGTTAGAACCATCAAATAAAATCGGATATGAAACATTCACACGACTTTCTCTTAGTGCAATTCATTGCTAAATTTTAACTTCCCTAATCTAACTCCAGGTTAGGGGACGTTTTTTTTATATGTACAGTAAGCGTACCAAAATTAAGGAAAATTTCTGGAGCCGTTAAAAGGAAATTGCAGAAAAGTTGGAAAACCCATTATTTAAAGGCGCACTTGTGGTTAATTGAATTTCTTCAAATTTAGTATTTATTTAACGTATTTTGCTCTCCACTGAATTAAATTTTTAGTAGAGCCATACTCTAAATTGAAATAGCACTTTAGAGGAAAAGCTGAGATTAGCACTTCACCGGATCAAAACTATCAATTTTTCTAAGAAAAATATTAGAGATTTAATATTAACTCTTATTAATATAAGAGAAAATATTGTTTGTATTGGCCTATATGTTTGTAGTTAGTATCCGAAATTTGAAGATTGTTGGAGCAATTTTCGAGAGAATCATGAAAAACTAAAAACAAAAAATTAGTAAAGTTGCATTTCCGGTAGCCGAAAACTTTGATTTTTCTTTTTTTTATTTTTGAAAAATTCAATTTCGAAAATTTGACAAGTGCAATATTTTCTGTTTCAGTAATCAGAGAAAGTGAAAAAGGAATCGAATTTTATGTCTTGGCTGCTATTGCGATAACACTGAATCAATGGTGATGTCATCTTCTTCCTAGGTATGACTACAAATAAGCAGCTTGGATGCCTTGTAACTTTCAAAGGAAAAACACCAGATTTGATTATTGTTTGAAGCATTAAGAATAAGTTTGTATTTTGACCATGAAGAGGGGCGCTTATAGCGATATTAGGTAAAACTAAAGTCTACTTAAATTCTGAAGAACGTATGATCGCCTTCAAGAAATTCTGTATGAAGGAATGTTGAAATCGTTCAAAGGAAGCTGAATATACGAGTCATTCAGAAACTAAAGAGACAATGTATAGTGTATCAAGGATTTCCTCTATAAGAAATATCTAGATAATATTTTCAGTATCATAAGTTGATCCCAGTTACTGTTTGACCACACTGTTTCAGTGTATATAACCTCTATTACTCATCTAACGGTGGTAAGACCTCTGAAAATCTGTACTTTGGAGGAACTTCTGAGGGGGTGAAACAATCTCAAAAACTTATTCTCGAGTATTTAAGCAGAGCAGAATCGTACGACTTCTACACACAAGATTTGATTTGTGGCTTCTATAAATATACTCGTATTCAAGAAGACATACCAGTTACGATAGAAGAAATTACTGGAAATGTAAGTTCATTCTATTATTCATAACAGACATGGGCAAGGTAGTTAGCATAGAACTCAGACTCAGAACTCGGAGACCTCAAACAAGATAAGTTGAGTGAAGAAGACTGATTTGGTTTCCTGAAAAAGAAGAGTAATTCGTGAGAGAAGAGGAATTCGTGATTCGAATTCAAGCGACAAGGCAGGGACCCCAAGCGTCCAACAAGGATGAAATCAAGTTCCGACCAATCGACCGACAATTTGTTGCTTAAACGATGTGTGAAAGGTCAAGTTTTCTGTGATTTTTGTTGAAAGTCAGCCTGGTATCAATTATCAATAGTGCAGAAAAGAGAAGTGCTTCTACTGCAATAACGCTCGTCCGTATACTGTGCAATGAACATTTGAAACTTCTGGGAAGTTCTTAGAGGATTATGTCGAAAAATGGTAAATTGTGATGACATGCATTTAATACACCACATTAAAACTATAAACCATTTGTCTCTTTAATTATTGAAGGACTCTCGTATTTTTGCTTCCATCCACACAAGTCGCAAACTAACAGGTAATTTTTCTTCCCCGCAGTAAAAGCCGAGTCTTACTTGTTTTCTTAATTAATTTATTTTGTGACACAAATTGATCGTGTCACTGGTTGGTTAGTGGTGGGTATTGGGGGAAGAAATGCCTGCCTACCTCTTCGTATATTTTTCCAATGAATGGTGACATAATCATCACGATTTGTAGCGCTCTGCTGATGGTGAAATCCAAGAGCATGCAACAGTTCATGCGCAGCGACTCCATGCTGCACACACCGTCTGCCCAGATTCACCACCTGGCCTCCGCCTCTACGGCCAACATAAGACCAACAACCTGGTGAATCACCTTTGATAGATATCCAGTCTGAATCGCCTTCTTCATAGGGGCGGAATTTTATGCAAGAACTTTGATGAAACTCTTCCATTGCACCTTTGATCACGACTATTTCACTGTCGTCTGCAACATCCGGCCATTCATTTTTTTTTGTTAAAGTTTTTTCTTGTTTAAAAGAAAAACAAGCATTATTTCTTTATTTTATTTTATTTTTTTGACGCTCTGATAAATTACTTGATTTCTGCAAGACTGTTACGTTTTCTTGTTTAAAAATATAAAATCTAAACCTAAAACGTTACAGATATTTTGTGTAATTGCTTTGGTCTAGTGCTAATACCAATAAACTACACTACCCCTTTATGGTTGAATAAACAATTATTAGAAAAATTGAATAAACAATAGTTTCAAATGTGATGTAACATTTGAAAGTTATATAATTAAAAGCTTCAATGTATATTTGTTTAATTTAATATTAAAAATAACTAATTCTATTCTCACTGTGCATTTATGTGCATACTGTATACGTATAACCTGGCAGTTTATAACCTAATTTGATCCCAACACCTTAAAAGATACATGCAGTCAAAACTGAAAGTTGTCAGAAATTTCTGGATGTTCTTAATAATGATCGAAACTATCATAACCTATCGACTGTAATGCATAATTATTTTGAATTTTTACTAAGCGGTTAGCTGTCATAAATCCTTAACATTTGAATCCTAATGTCATACCTGCAAAACTAATTAAAAATTATTTTTTCCCGGTAAGATGTTTCAAATAAAAGTTAATAGGTTATATCTGTGCAGATGCATTTCACATTTTAAAGAAAATCGTGGAAGCTGTTTTCGAGAAAAATCACGACCTCAGTAAAATCGACACTTCCGTTTGACTAATTTTGGCTGAAACAATTTTGTCATGATGCGGTGGAACTTTAATTTTTCGTTTTGGAGATATTTTATTCACTCCCGCAAGGCTCCTTTAGCGGAAAGAAAATAAATATTCGTTTTTATTTATTATTATCCAATGTAATTTTAAAGTTTATTTACACTTTAAATTATTTAAATCAAACAACTGGATAGTATCGATGTTTAAAATCGATTATATGTTTATTCTGCATTGCAATAACCGTTCAAGAATTCCAATAGCAACAATTGCAAACGATTTCTTAATAATATTACATAAATTGACTGCGTTTTATTTTCTTTTAAATAATAGTAATTTATTTTTGTAGACTAAATCTTTATATGTAGTAACGTTTCGTCTAATCGTAAAAAAAACAAAATAATCAGTTAATTTGGGTACTTTGGCCCACTGCTAATTTTAAGCATGCAAATACAAACTAACACTATTCTAAAATAAAAAAAAAATAAATGAAAAAATTAACAGATAAAGAGCATACCAAAATCATCGCTGATATGATACGGGACCACGCCGCCTGGCCATTTTGCAGAGTAGTCTCTCACTGCATTTCTTTCAACATCCGGTGGTGGGGCTGCTTGATAATCTTCCATTATGTCACCTTCCAGTAGACCGCTCAGTTCCCATATATTCTGTTTGTCCATTGGGGACCATTCGTTGATTTCACGTACTGGTTGTTGAATTTTGTTTATGCAACATTAAAAACATTATTTGAAGATGGCATTAAGGTTAAGTTGTAGCATCGCAGCCTAAAACAGGAACAACATTGACACCGAAACACTCATACAATACTGACGGGAGCCAGTAATTCAAAGACCATAACCAAAGAAACAAAGTCCACCTAATCACCACTTTACTCACCATTCACTCAAATTTATGCATATCACACTCAAAAGTGTAAACTGATTCTCCCGCAAGCCCATGATTCTATAATATTTATCAAGATATCCTGAAGACTGAGAGCAAATGGTCCGAATCTCTGCGATATTTCCGGTACAACGAACCAAACTACCTGAACTTAAAGTGCATCACTCGTGAGAGTTTAAAATAAAAAATCCGACTATGAAGGAAATAAAGTCCAACTTTTACTTGAACAAGCAGTTCATCAACTCGTACAGCTGTAAAAGGAAGCATTGCCAACTTTTCAATTTTTCGAAATTGAATTTTGATTGACGGAAATGCAAGATTAGAAGTTTCGATTGAGAGTATAAAAACAATATCAGGATATTATATGGACCGCCGAAGTGAGTATTTTTTCTTCCTAGGAGCCCCTATATCTCCCTGCCTGATGATAGACAGTGTTGTCTGTAACGAAAGAACACTGTCCGGAGGCCGGCAGTGCACTGAGAAGACTCCAGGAGCCAATAGATGTTGACTCTAGAAGACCATAGATGTTGACGTGCCTTAAATTAAAAAAAAAAATTCAGGAAGCTTAAACTTGATATTCCATTTAATACCAGCGCATCTGACACGAAGTTTTCGACCAAAATCCGTCAACCGGCAGTGGGCTGTATATATATATATACACGTAATGGCTAAACTGTTTTATTTGAAACTTTTGTCAGAACAATTGTTTTATTGTGAAGGGTTCTGAGGGACCTGCACGTTAAGCTGCTCGCTACAGTCACAATACGGTTCTACGATCTCTGTTAATAATATACTCGTATACAGTAAATGCATTGCTTGGAATTCCAAGGTTGACAAAATATGACTGTACGAAAAAGGTTTCTATTACTTCGGAATTTTCCCTCGAGTCAAACAAACAATGTCGATAATATCACTCTTAGTTGAAACATATTCCCATCAAAATTGATTATTAGGGACAACTATTACAGATTTCAAGCGTTACTATGGTTTGATCGAAGCCCTGGTCTTCTTGACTACAGTGTAAGAACTAACACGTATTCCCACTATCTTTATATTTTTCTCAAGGTCATCTAGATTTTAGTAAAAATACCACGTTTGAAGGAAATTTGTCAATGATTAATTGTGTTAATTGCAGTAAGAGAAAGTACGAGTATTTCATACTCAATATTTGTTGTTGTATCAGAGAGTATGTGCCCTTCATTGTGTTGGTTTGTTTTGCCCAAAACCGGTCGATGACCATACAATGAAGCAAGGCTATCATCACGGAAAAATCTCTATCGCATTCTAGCACTCGGGCTACATCAACCAACTCATTTTCAAATACATATTTTAGATTGCTTCAAATTTACATGAAATGCATTTTCATGTTTCTATTCTGCAAATTTTTCAATGCTACATTAAAAGAGAGAAAATCTGTAGGATGAAAAACTCACCAGACTTTCTTTAATGCAATTATTACAGTTTTAATTGACAAACTTGGTCTGTTTACTATACGTTTAGTTGATCTGAGCGCATGACATTGATGGGGATTACACTTGTAGTTTTTAGAACATAAGGTTTATAGTATTGTATGTGATCTCCGGGACACGGGCTGCAATGAAAGCCATCCATGTCCACCACGTTTACTCTAAGCTAATGTGGAATTGTATCCAACTCCTCATCGTGGTCGGCAACTCTAATAACTCATTTTAGCAAGGGGTATGAAATCAATGAGAAAATGGACGAAATGGCCGGAGAAGGTTCACACAGAACTTTTATGGATCCGGAAACTTTCTGAATCGTGTTACCAGGGCCGTGTGATAAAATCAGTTTTTCATCCTGGTTTACCAGCATATCAGAGGCCCGATGAAGGATTACCAATTTCTCAGAAGATTATGGCAGACCTATTCTACCAGAGTCGTGTGATTTACTGATCGGGCACTGCAGCCTAAGAAATCATATGAGATGAAGCGGATCTGGTTGATAATACTCAGAGCAGGGTTTTAATTAATAATACTCAGGAAGAGTCACCGCTCCATGTTTTCTACTATTGCCAACGGCCTAACAGCAGACTGGTACAAATAATACAGAGGCGCCTCTCAGGCGCTTTGGGATTTGCTAGTGAGCACCAGATTTGCAGTATATGATCTGAACAGTAATTAACCTGGTGCTGCATAATTCATCTTGTCACGGTGATTGAGGACCGCTGGAACTATCTGCCAGAGGCTTTTGTTCTGGCTCAGCCAATCTTTTAAGTAAGGCCCCCTTACACCCAGAACCCATTAAAACACAATTCCAGAAAAGAAAAAATCAAACCAATGTGATGGGTTCATAACGAGTAATTAAAAAAAAAACAAAGTTAAAGAAAATTGTTGGGCCAGTTTGGAGGAGAAAAATGATTAAAAACTTGGAAACCTATTGTATGAAGTTGCATTTTAGGCGGAAAACTACTTGGCAAATGCATTTAACATAACTTTACATTATATTAGAGAAAGACGCGAACATTGTACTGAAATTGAAAAGTTTGCACTTGACGGAAACCCTCCAAAAAAAACATTTTCCGGGGGAAAATGTTCAAATGAAAATGCTAGGCAACTGTGTGTGGTTTAAGTTAGTACACAAAGCTAAAAGAAAATCATTGGAGCTATTTTCGAGAAAATCTGGAAAAAAATGATTTAGTTAAATTCTTTTAGACCGATTTTGCCCAAAATCATATTGTCAGTTATCCTCTTAGTATCAAAATGTTACATCAAGTTTCAAACTATTGATATTTCTATTTCTGAGTTATGCTGATTACGTTTCTGAAGTGTTACCAGAGTAGTGTGATGGAATCAATTCTGTATCCTGGTTTGGCAGCAAATCAGAAGCCCGACGGACGAATATCACAGACGAAAGTTTGATGGCACAGGCAGAAGAAAAGAGTTCATACGTAATATATACGTAATCTAGTTCACAACTGAATGTCTAATATACTTACAATTATTTGAAACTGGTGTGTTAAGATACAGATTCTCAGCTGTTTACTAATAATTTGTTTAAAACGATGAAGTACCCGTCATGGAAAAGATTTTCTTCCGAACGTTTCGAACAAATTTATATTCTTTTTCGTGCGGTATAAAGGAATAATTAGTGAACAATTGAATAAAGGAAAAATGAACAAAATAAAAACAGGTAACTCAGAAACAAAACAAGCAATGGTTATCACAATATTAGAGATATTTTCCAGCTCTGCAAACTCAACCACAACAGTTATCACAAATAACCTTACCTACAACTGTGATCATGTTGCAGCTGGTCTTCATCTTTTTGGAAATAAACTTGAAAAACTGAACCCATTCTGTGTTTTGTATTTTTAATTTAATATAATTAATTTTCCTTTGAATTATATACTAAGCAAGATATTCTGAAAAGTACTATACAGACGGAGCCTCAGGTCAAGCATCACCCAAAACAGTCTGAAAATCTATATATTATAATGTTTCATAGACTGTTTCGAATAAAAATGATAGGCCTATATATCTGTTGTATGTTTGAGAAAGTTAAAGAAAATTGTTAAGAATCGGTTTTACGAAAAACGCAACAAAATAAAAAATTCGGCAATTCGCCCTTACCGTTCAAAAACCATTGTTGGAAACCTTTATGTTGGATACGACCCGATATAGTACAACCTAAACCGAATTTGAAGTTTAAGTTTTTTGCAATTTTTTATTTCTGAGATAGTTTTGTTCGCACCGCACATAAATACACAGGACTTCGGTAAATAGTTTTATTTTTTACTTTTTCTTACTGCTGATAACAGGAAGTTTTGGTATCGCCACAAATTTTCGAAATAGAGTTTTCACACCGGAAATTACATGTGTGAAATTCTGTGAGCATGGAAATGTGTAAGTAAGTATAGGTTTGGTCAGCATAACTCAATAACACCAAGAAAATCGAGGAAAGTTCAAACTGGACATTTCATTTAGGTGTTATAATATCAAGGGGATTCGATAAACGCTTTTGATCAATAGTGGCCAATCGCAAGTTCCATTTTTACAGAATGATTTTTCCGTTATTAAGTTTAGATTTTTTGTTGTTGAAAACTTGCTACCTCAATTATACTTGTAATGATCTACTTTTATAGGAAATATTTTTCCGGAAAGCTTCATTTTAAAACGTGACATTAGGTTTACCTATAAAATGTAATTGCCAGAAACGTTTTCGAACATAGAGAGGACCATAAAACGGCATGTACTTCCGGTGAAAATTGAACATGTTCATAATACTTTCTAGGAAGTAATAAGAATAATCCAAAATAAAGTTTTGGAACGTATTTTTGTCCGGATGGGGGAAAAACAAAACGTAAGTACTTACATACTTCATCCATATCCTTGTTCATCATCATGGACATCATTTTATGATAACCATGATGTCTAGGAGGCGGTGGTACCGGATACTGTCTGGCCGCGTACAGTGTTACGTCCATTATTATCAACAATACTGTTACAGCTAATACGACTGTTCGACACATGATCTCGCGCAGCACTGTCCAGTGAGCTGCGAGTTCGGCTCCTTTAGAAGCTCGTGGCTTGCATAATAGTTTAGAATAAGTGGTAGAAATATTGGCCAAACGTTAGTCTAGCAGAGCGGCCGTTTCTTACCGCCACCCAGCTAGTGTCCACCACTTCTAGAAGGTAATAATGCACACAGTGTTTTGTAATAGTTTAGTTTACGAATCATGTGCTCACTGTGAAACTATTGGCCATATTAACTATTGAGGTGAATAGATTAAATAGGATACTATTCTTTACTAGCATCAGTTGGATATGTATACAACCATATTTTGTATCTAACTACGTATAGAAATTTCATTATGAGATTTAGTAAATATTCAACGAGATTATTGGAAATTATTGGAAAAGCTGTTTCTGCTGGTAAGGGGAAGGATGGCGAGCGTGTCAAATTTTCAAATTAAGTCAGAAATACCGATTATGCGGGGTCCTGAGTACGAAAAAGATCTGTCGAAATAAGTTTCTCTTACTTATTATAAAATTGATCGATTTTCTTTAAATTTGAAACAGATGCATTCACTGTGTACTGTGGTGGGGGTAAATGTGTATCTTACTTATCCAAGGTAGGTAAGTAGTTGAAGTGGTTACATTGTAGTCCAGAGGAAAGCGTCAATGACGACGAAGCTCACAAATAGTTTGAAATGTAAAGCTGTTAATTTATCACAATATGCTAAAATCAATTTTTTCAGTAAACTGCTACAGCAACTTTACACTTCTGAAGCTCCAAATTTGACAGTTTATTGTCCTTTTCCTAAGCCTTTGTCGCTGTTTGTTTTTTGCTGTTGGTTCTGAAAGCTAAGAATAATTTTTGCGTTGGCAGGGGTGCTGGCCCTACGAAACAACCTCCAAACCTGAAGATGACTAAGTTTGGGCTGTCTTTCCCTAGGAGGTTGCATTTGCTACGGCTCCGAGTGCCTTCTCCTCTTGGAGTATTTGGAAGGAAACAGGGATAGGAAATACCACAGGCCTATTCTTTCCAGGACCCACACGCGGAACATCGTATTAAATTTGTTCATGATCTATATGAATATATAAAATGTGAAAAGGTGTAAATACTGAAAATGTATTTTAATTCGAGTCTCTCCCTCTCTCTACAACCTGTTCTGTTTGGTTTAACCTCAAATCCGCTTATCAGGGTATTGTTGTGATATTGTTTTCACATATTGTGGCGAGATGTCGGGATAATTGGAGTTGAATCATGTTAATTTTACACACTGGCGAGAGAAAGTAGTGTGTAACTCATTAGTGAGAAAAAGTAGAACTTTGACCACCGCTTTAAGACTGAGCTCCTTTCATGCTGTTAGCTTTAGGATATATGTCCCTTTATCAAGTGGATTAGGCATGCTGTTGCATAATATTGAGCTACTTTAGAAGCTGTAGGCATGCTTCTTTAGACTTCTCTCCACATCCTGCATGCCTACAGCTTAATAGGCTTCTGAATTTTTGGAATTTTTTCGAAGATAGCTCCGTTGATTTTTTTTAAACTTGGAATACTAACTATATTTTTTACAGGAAAATGATATTAGGGAAATCCGCGACATTAGAAGTCACTTTTGTTGATAGAGGCACTGAGTGACTACGAGACTTGTAGTGTCTGCGAGAATATTGTAAACTACTGTACCCTCCTCCGTCTAATTCTAACATCTGTTTTGATTTTGCAACTCAACATTGGGTAAAATTTCCATATTAAAGAAAGTGTCAATTTTTTAATCGTATAAATTACAATAGAAAATATTATAATCGTGTCAAATTTTCAATCTCGAGTTCCCAACGGAAATACACGTTTGAGGTCCCCTGCCTCCGAAAAAGTGTTTTTTAGAAATTCGTCTATGTTGTATGTGTGTGATCAGCATAACTTAAAATTACAATATACGTAATAAATTACAATAGAAAATATTGTAATCGAGTCAAATTTTCGATCTCGAGTTTTCACCGGAAATACACATTTTGGGGTCCCCTAACTCCGAAAAAATGGTTTTTTTTAAATTGGTCTTTGTGTGTGTGTGTGTCTGTGTACCGTCAGCATAACTCAAAAAGAGACAACCACAGAAACTTCGAACTTGATATTTAGTTGAGGTTGCACCAAGGGGCGACAGAAAGGTTATGGTAAAAATCGTTCAACCTCAAGTCCCACTTTAGTCATTTTTTTTCAGTTTTTTGAGATTATCTCGAAAGCGGCTCCAGCGATTTTCTTTAAACTTCGTATGTCAACTTCATATACAGTGTCCCACAACTATTATTTCAGATATTTCTCTGGGGAAACTCATTCAAGGTTGGTTTTTCGAGGAGGGGTGGGGTTATGCTTTCCTTTAATCGCTGATTTAATTTATTATCCGATTCTACGATCCGATAATATTAATCAAAATATGTTGTCAAAATTCTGTGATGAAGAAAATCGGTTGACCGAAGATGCGTTTATTGCATAGTTTTTGCTCAAAAATTCGTTGTTTTTATTTTCTGACGATAATCTGAAAGTGAAATTTATTTTACTTTTCAGTGCAGCATTTCATAACATTTCATTTGTTTCATTTAGTTAACCACTTTGCTGTATCTAGCTGAACGTTTAGTGCCGCCAAGATCAATAAACCATGAATAAAGTCGGCACCTTACAAACAGAAAGGTGTAAAAATTATATAAATTCTTATTACCTGCTAGCTTGTAATTGCCGCAAATTTTTGGTCCAGTAAAAATCACTTTTTTATTGCATTAATAAATAAAAATTAAGATTTAATAATCCGATTTTGGAATGTCTCTTGCACTATCTAGTACTACTTGTACTATGGTGTGAAACACTCGCACGACTTTCTCTAACTGTAATTAATACAATGTAATCAAGAAATTTCTTTAAAATTGCATGTTACAATGTTTAGTTGGGTTGGCATGGAAATGGTCTAAAGGCGCACCGAACAGGCTGGTGACCAACGAATGGGAGAGAAGCGCCTAATTTGGCAAACCTCCTCGTCATTAAACGCCCTGAGCAGATACCAAACACCTTTTAAGTTAGTGTTACGCACCCCCTCACCCAAAATGCAACAAAGAATAACATAAACTACAGCCTAGAAAAAAAGGGCCCATTTACCAAGAGATACTGTTGGTCGCGTCTTATGACATGCTGGACAGGTCAGTTCTAAGCGGACCTGCAGGGGCGGAAAACTAAACATTTTTAAAAAATAGTACAAATTCTAACTCTCAAAATATTCTATCTTCTCATTCAGAAAATCTATAATTGCCAGGTATGAAGTGCATTGGGAAAAATAGTGTGATTGTTACTCACCTAATTGTGAATGCCAAGCTGTGTATTTCAAGTGACCTAACAATGGAATGACCGCAGCGCCCTCCAGTTAAGTTCACAAGTAATAAAAATAACAAGGATATTATAAAGAAGAAGCAAAAGCATAAAATATCTAATATTATGCCGTATAATTCCATAACGCCTTTGTTTTTATTTGATTTGCTCCATTGATTTTAATATATATATATATATATATATCTCTTAATTTATAGTTGTTATATATTTTCACTTCGTATGCGTCATTAACCGAAAATGAACTTTTAACGTTTGTAATATTTATTTAATTTCTTTTACGAATGCCATAAATTTCCATCTTTTTTGGAACTTTTGTTTTCTCTTACTCTCATAGTAGGAGGAAGTATTGCGATCATGCCAGGGTTTCCAAATTGACTTTTACCGGAAATACATGTTTAGCAATCCCCTGACCATGAAAAAAATGCCTAGCGAATGGTCTGTATGTTGTGTGAACTGAATAGGAACACATAGGAAGCCAAACTTGGTATCCGTTCAGATACTATCACCGCATCAGGCAAGAAGATTTCGTACAAAATCTATCAACCGAAAGTGTGATTTGCTGAGTGTTTTTTTTTACCGAGCCTCTCGAAACGTGATTTTTCTATAAAACGGTTCCAATGTTTTTCTTTAAACTTACTATATTGTCTACACATGTTCCTATCACTTTTATTAGAAACATGTTTCCCATGAAAATTGTTTTTTTGGGGGTTCGTGGCGGAACAATATTGTTATGGCCCCTTTGGGGGTTCGTGGCGGAACAATATTGATATGGTCCCTTTAGGCGTTCTGTGGCGGAACAATAGTGTTATGGTCCCTTTAGAGGTTCTGTGGCGGCACAGCAACGTTATGGTCCCTTTGGGCGTTCTTTGGGGGAACAGCAACGTTATGGCCTCTTTGGGGGTTCTGTGGCGGAACAATATTGTTATGGTCCCTTGGGGGGATTCTGTGGCGGAACAATATTGATATGGTCGCTTCGGGGGTTCTGAGGTGGAATAGCAACATTATGGTCCCTTTGGGGGTTCTGTGGGGGAACAGCAACGTTATGGCCCCTTTGGGGGTCCTGTGGGGGAACAATAGTGTTATGGTCCCTTTAGAGGTTCTGTGGCGGAACAGCAACGTTATGGTCCCTTTGGGCGTTCTTTGGGGGAACAGCAACGTTATGGCTCCTTTGGGGGTTCGTGGCGGAACAATACTGTTATGGTCCCTTTGAGAGTTCTGTGCGGAACAATATTGTTATGGTCCCTTTGGGGGTTCTGTGGCGGAACAATATTGTTATGGCCCCTTTGGGGATTCGTGGCGGAACAATATTGTTATGGTCCCTTTGGGCGTTCTATGGCGGAATAATAGTGTTATGGTCCCTTTAGAGGTTCTGTGGCGGAACAGCAACGTTATGGTCCCTTTGGGCGTTCTTTGGGGGAACAGCAACGTTATGGCCCCTTTGGGGGTCCTGTGGCGGAACAATAGTGTTATGGCCCCTTTGGGGGTTCTGTGCGGAACAGCAACGTTATGGTCCCTTTGGGCGTTCTTTGGGGGAACAGCAACGTTATGGCCCCTTTGGGGGTTCTGCGGCGGAACAGCAACGTTATGCTCCCTTTGAAGTACCACTTCAGTTATAATATATGGTGTTACCACCCACTAATATTAATACACAGTAGTATTGGTAGAATTCCAAATTTGAAGAAAATCGGTAAACCGGAAGTGCATTTCACAGATTAGCTTTCACTACCAGGTTTTGGGTTTGTTGATATTTTGTTCACCTTTAAAACAAGTGAACTTCTGCCATTGAAGATTAGAATTAAATGATTACTTTTCTTGATTATTTGTAAAATCTAATTGAATTAGAAAAAAACTACAATAATAAAATAACTAATTAAAAGATATACATTGATATTTTCTAGTATGAATATTATATTTTAGATGTAATTTTATTATATTTTGTAATATTTATTATAATTTCATTACGCGGAAAAGTTTGTTTGAAGTTTCACTTTACAATATTAAAAAAAAAAAACTTAAAGAATTTCACCAATGAAAAGTTGTAAAGTAACAGTGGTGGTAGTTCTGCTTGAATGCCGTCCAGCACGCTTACCAATAATTTTATCGATTAGAACATGGACGACTATGTATCGATTATCCAGGTAATTTAAAGAGAGAGTGCATGAGAAACAAAAGAGACAAAATAAAAATAGAAATTTGAAATTTGATTTGTTTGATTCGTTTAGTGTGCGCATTTGCTGCTTTTTCACTTTGTGGTGTGAAATGATATGGCATCATGTCAAATATTCAAAATATTCGCTTTCACATTTATTTGAAACACTTTTTACTTTCTCTTACTGTTATTAACAGGAAGTATTGTAATCGTATCAAATTTTCGATGTCGAGTTTTCACCGAAAATATCCGTTTTGAGGTACCCTGAATCCAAAAAGTGGTTTTTAGCAATAGGTCGGTGTGTCTGTGTGTGTGCGCAGCATTTCTCAAAACCGAAACTCACGGAATGTTCAAACTTGATATTTCGTTAAGTGCCACCAGAAGACCTGAGAATAAGCTTTTTTAAAAAATCGTTCAACCGGAAGTGCCACTTTACTGAATGGTCTTTCAGCTTTTTCTGATTTCCTCGAAAACGGCTCCAACGCATTTTCTTTAAATTACAGATATAGGCATATTCTATATCAGACAAGAATCAGTATTTCTGGACGTGATAATAGCGCTATCATGCGGTCTATAATGAAATCACATAGCATAGGTCCTAAAAACCAATGTGTTTAATGTCCGGTTTTCCAACACATACATAGTTTTCAAGTCAGAAGAAATTTTGTCTATTTCATAATAGTTGTGTGAATTGCAGTGAGAGAAAAGTCGTGTGAGTGTTTCACATCAAATTTATTTTTGATTCCCGCCCCGTTTCAAAGTTAAATGTTGCAACATTTTTGCACGTACCATCTGCCTCACAGTGCACTTAACATTTTCTGCTGTTTAAATCACTAATTCGTTAACATTTATCGTTTTTACTTTCTTTACCAATATCTTTCTGTCGGCCAAATACCTACTGCTTGCATACTCCGCTCATGTAATTCCTATTAGATTACTCAGTTTTATTTCTCTATACGGCTTAAAAAATTTGTTTTGGTTTTAATATTTTAGGATAACAAATCGATTTATAGTATTGCTAAAAATGATATTTCTTGTCTTGTTTTTTATTTTATTTTTTTTGAGGGGTCGCAAAAAAAAGAAATTATTGTAAATATAGACAAAAAAGGTTGTAGAAATATATTGCAGAAATTGAATAAGTTATTTATATAATCGATTTATATTGATATCTTTTTCTAAATATAATATAATGTATATTGCTTCAATTTTCGGAACGACTTTGTCACACTCATTCCACTTTCTCTTGCTCAAATTTTCATACTTGTATTTGATATATTTTCTTCTTTGAACTTGGAATTTCCACTAAGTAATTAGTTGCCTTAAATATTATACAGATGGAGGAAAGTATACTATAATGAAATGTCATCTTAGGGGGAAGCGTGATGTCACTCAAATCAATTATCAAAATCAATTAACTTTGGAAACAAAAGCTATGTATGAGTGTTGTTAGTATAAGAAGTTTAAAGAAATCCGCTGGTAAAGTTCATCGAGGAAATATGATTAATTACTAATAATAGTATAGATGCTTTATAAATGACATTGTGCACTTTCTAAAACGGCCGCTATTAAACTTAATTACATTATCTAAACACCTGCATTTTTTTTTACTATTAGCTCTTACGAGGAAGTAATTATAATCGGATCAAATTTTCCAAATAAATATTTTAACGGAAATATATGTTTTAAGGTCCCTTGAGTATGCTAAAAACGAAATATCCCAAAAAATGAAAAATCGTAGGCAGCTCAAACTAGATATTTCTTTTAGGACCTACGCCTGACAAGAAGGTTTTCATCAACTGGAAGTGCCACTTTGCTAAATATATGTGTGTATTGTATTTTCCTTAGTTTCTCGCGATTTTCTTTAAACTTGATAACAATTTTCTTTAGCCATATAAAATGCCTAAACCTTTTATTTGAAATATTTTTCTGTGAAAATTGTGGAATTGTAACGTTAAGCACCTCCATGGTGCTATTTCACCATAGATTGTAGAATTTTGTAGGAGATTATTGCACTGCGACCTGAAAGATCTATTGTGCCCCCCCGGAGCATTCTGCAATGCACAGCCGGCCTCCAAGCAGCGTTCTCTAGCTGCAGACAACACTGCCCCCCCACCGGACAATGAGTTGTAGAGGATTCGAGGAAATTAATTTTCTTCAAACTTGGAATTTTAGCAATGTGTTCATTGTAATTACCATTATATACGTGGTAGCAACTGTTTAATAAATATATTAAAATAGTTCTTTAGAGAGTAATCGGAAGTCATCCCTCCTTTAGAGAGAGAGATAGGGGCAGAAAAAGAGGAGTGAGTCAGTTAAAGAGAAAGGAAGAGAGAACATATGAAGAAACACAGAGAGAGGAGGAGTGGGTAAGAAGTATGGAGAAAGATAGAGGAGGTTCACACACACACAGATCAATATCCAATAACCACTTACTGGCTCCAAACGGAACCCAAGACATGTATTTCCGGTGAAAACGCAACTTCGAAATTTTGACACGATCGAAATACTTGCTCTTACTAGAGGTGCAAGCGAGAGAGAGTTTATTAAAATTGTGTCACTTTAATTTAGTTTAAGAATTCAAACAGAGTGTAGCTACATTACAATGCCATTGTTATTTATTTACATTATGATATTATAAATCCTTAATTAAATTTTTAGAGGACTAGTGTTATATAATGGCCGCTAATTTTTAAATACATAAATAAAACCCATTATTCGGTCACCATAAAAGTAATAGTGTATTTTTGGAAAAAATGAACTAAACGACGGATTCTGTTCTGTGAAAGTGTTACACTTTTCGTTGGCCTTAATTTGCATATAAATACAGATGTGGAGGGAAGGGGGAGAGATGCTATGGCATTAAGTTTACCACAACGTGACCACATCAATACATATAGCGGTATCTCTATCAACTTCCCATTCACAGCTGAACTTGAGTCTTTAATTTAATCTTCTTGAATTTAAAGTAATGAGATGTTTGCACGGCAATGGCCAGAGGAGTTTTTTAAAGAAAAAGAATTCTTTGTTGCTCTAAGTTTCGGGTATCATTGCTGCCCTTCTTCAGGAGCTGTTTAGACTAGGAGAGGAATGTATGTTGAGAACGTTGAGATTGAAATGAGTCAATCTTTAAAAAACTCCTCTGGCCACTGCCGTACAACTCATTATAATATTATAGTCTGACGAATCGAATACCATTTTAAGAAATTTAAAGTATTTTGCCAAAATGTTACTTTTTGCCGAAAAAATGTTTGAAATAAAGATGTTAGCTATATATTATATAAATGTGCAGTTATCATTCGAGAAAAATCACAATAATTTCGAGAACTGTTCAATAAACTCTCTATTAGTTTTCCGGCGAAAACTCTATTACTTCCTGTTACTCCTAATATAACAGGAAGTATTACGATCGTGTCAGATTTTTAAAAATTGACTTTTCAATGGAAATTTATGCTGTAGGGCCCCTCTGAATACGAAAAAAAGGTTTTAGTAAATATCCGAGAGTGTATGTGTTAACAAAATATCTCAAAATGAAAAGTGGCAGGAAGCTCAAATTTGGCATTCGCGTTTAGGCACTACCACCGCACCAGACACTAAGATTTTGGGCAAAATCCATCTACAGGATGTGCTACTCAATTTTTTTTTTATTTTCTTGAAAACGGCTCCACGATTTTCTTAAAACTTCGTATACTATCTACACACATAAATACCAGTACCGTCATGCTTTCCTGTAAAGAACTATTTCCGTCTAATATATGGTTTCGCCACCTACATAATATTAATACACATTAGAAGCATTGCTAAAATTCCAAATTTGAAGCAAATTGGTTAATCGATTTTATAAGTTTTTGGAATATTAATTTTGGAAAGCCGATTTTATAGATTTTTTGGAATTTTCTTGAAAACGGTTCCAACGATTTTCTTTAAACCTGGAATGCTTGCTGCATTGATAGAAACGTATCACTTTTATTTGTGACATTTTTCTGAAAGAAATTAATTTATTGGGGTATTGGGGGGGATCTGTTAGTTTAAATTTAAATTTGCACAAGTTTTGTTTTTGTTTTTGATATAGAGGCTGCCCAGGTATACAAGTAAAATTTTACCACCATTGGGCCATTCTACACGTTGGGCCAACCCAACTAAACATTGTGACGTTGCAAATATAAAGAAAACTTCTTGATTAAATTGTATTAATTAGGGTAAGAGGAAGTCGTGTGAGTGTCACACACTAGATTTTCTTTTTAAACAACTGAAATCTCGAAACACTTCCTCTAGCAATTCAGAGAAACTAAAAATGATGTGTGTAAATTAACTACTAGTATGACATAACTATTTTCTGTATAAACATTGCATAGTTTGTTTCCACTCAAATTCAACGAACTGTTTAAGCCTATGTTAAATAAATGATAACAAATATGACATATCTTGTTTCTTTCTGTTATTTTATATGCCTTTTGTATGCTTTCTGTTATTTGCCTCGTTCTCGTATATATATATATATGCCTGAACCTTTGTGAAGGTTACTCATTCTAGAAATAAAGTTTCAATTATACGAGTTACTAGTGTGATACTTTTTATAAGAAAAAATGTTTCGTCCAACGACAATGTTGTTAATAGTTTGTTGTTTAGTTTTCATTGAAAATGTAAGTAAATTCATTTTTAATAAGCTTTCATTTCACTACGCAGAATGTTGTTCAAGAAGTTTATTTTCGGAATATTTTCAATAAATATACAATCATTTTATTTCTTTGCGGATCATTATTATGAAATAGTAAACATTAAGCCGGTTCTCTCTAATATTTCGAAGTAGCGGCTAAGAAACTCAAATTGAAAAGTTGTTTAACATGTTACTGCTCACATAGTCAGGGTGCGACAAACCTTCACCTTCAAAAGAGTTACAGAATGCAATAGAAGAATTTCAGAGCTAACTTTTCCAAAGGATGTTCTACTAGACTAGGTGCCAGACCATATGGGGCTTACAGGGAACGAGCGGTGCACGGATTGGCAAAAAGTAGGTAATTCTTTTCGCCTTATATTGGGTCCTGCTGTTGACTTGCCTCTGGACACATTTGTGTATGTATCTGTCCCAGCTTCCAAGCATTATCAGTGGACAGTTTCACAGCATTTATCCCTCTTATAGATGAGCTCAGTGGATTGTTGCTGTGCCCGGAACTACTCACACATCTGGCCGGATCCCATACTAGGCTTTGTGTTACTAGGTTTTGAGGACTTTTTTTGCATAAATGGGATTTATGGCCGGATCTAGTCTTATAGAGTTTGTTCAACGACAGAGAAGGAAGCGGCCAAACTATGATAGACTTCTTCGGTAGTGTGGAGATTCATTTCAGGACTTTCGTTTTATATTCGGAACAAGATATCCGTGGCTTAGAGCTTAGGATGTTTCTTCTCCTCAAGGTTTACGATCCGATTATAATTAGAAAGGTGGAAGCCTGTTCCCCAGGTACTGGTTCTAAAAGGAGCTTTCTAGTTTGCTGCATATTCCCACACTTTGAAACAAATTAGGATCAATCTCAGAATCTCAAGACCACACTCTGATTATTACCGTGAAAAAAATATGTAACCATATTTCCTTTTTCTTTTCCCTTCACCTGACCTTTCTTTCAGCATTGAGGAGGCTAAGATCAGATTAGTATCTCTTCATAGAAAGTTACCGCCAGCGTATTGAGAGGTCTGCAAGGCGCCTTGAATCTCTTCCTTGGATGGAAGCGCTGTCCTCCCACAGCTTTCTTCAGCTGTCGACAAAGGTGAAAGTCACTTGGTGCTAGGTCTAGGATGTACGCGGGTGACGAGCAATTCCCAGTGAATTTGAGCAATAAGCTGTTGGGTTACCGCAGCAGTGTTGGTCTTGCGTTGTCATGAATCAAAACAATTCCAGGCGACAGGATGCCTCTTCTTTTGTTCTAAATAGCTCTCGCAGGCAACGTAATGTTCGACAGTACACGTTTCAGGGAATATTGTCTCCGGCTCCACTACGAGCAACACACCTTTTTGGTCCCAGCCATAAATTTCTGGCATAAATTTAGGCCTAAATAATTTGATTTTTTCCAATGTCCAGAAAACTTGAATTGCCAGGTTAAGAATATAAAGAAAACCTCTTTCTTTTTAAGTTCATGGCTTATAATTATTTTCAATTCATTAACTAATAATGATTATTAATTGCAGATGTATGGTGAACTACTACCAAAAGATGTAAAAGATGCACTAAAAGAAAGAACCAAAGAAACTCGAGATAAAATCAAATCCGATTTGAAAAAAGCTGTCGATGATAATAAAGCAGATTCAGCGTTCGATTTACAAAAAAGTTGTATCGAAGCTAAAGGCGAATGTGCAGTGAGAATTGGTTTGATCAAACTTACGGCATCAGCGACCAAATTAGGTATTAAATTGTTTTCGGACTGGCCGAATACACGTAATCAGAGTTTGGACCAGCTGAATGCTTTTATCAACGCAACATTTAGACCGTTCAATGAGAAATGGCTGGCGGATAGAGTTGAAGATATCAGGGATTGTTTGGATTATATTTGATTGTAATTTGTGGAAAAGAAATTGTTTATTTTGATTTTTGTTAATCTTTGAGGAAAAAACACTAATTTTCAGTAACAATTGTAGAGATAATATTCACTAAACGTTGTAATAATGATTCTTACTAAGTATTTAAATGAATAAATTCAATAAACTTTCTTAAAATAATTTATTACTATATATTGAATTATAAACTAAATAAATATAAAGCTGGGGAACAGAATGGAATATTATTATTGGGGTGGGGGTGGAGGTTGCGCTACTTCACAAGAACTTTCAAAATATCGATATTCGAGGAACATATACTTCAAATAAATAATCGATAGGCAAGTACTAAATTTAAAGAAAATAGATAGGAAAACTGAAAAAAATCGGTCTACAATGCCATCAAAAACCTCAACAACTTGTGATAAAGACCAAAAACCTGAAGGTTATCCCAAAGAATATCATGGTCGATTTCATCAAATGCTCGCTGAAAATCAGCGAACTCTCTTTTTCTTGTAGCAAAATGAATTTGTGCTAGAGAATTGATATCATTATCCATACGGAAGAAAATAACTAAGTGGTTAGCGTACTAGACTCCAACGCGGAGATCCCGGGTTCGAGTCCAGTTTTGCTGCACTTAGATTTTTTTCTCCTAGGAGCCTTTATAGCTCATTGTTCGGTGTTGGACTGTCCGGAGGCCGGCAGTGCAGTAAGGCTCCGGGCGCCAATGACCACAGAACGCCTTAAATTAAAAAAAAAAAATTATCCAGACCTAAAACCTGTATTATGTCTGAATTCTGGAATAAGGTTATTGGCTATGCAATTGTCTAAACGCCAAATGAGAATTTGGGTATAAATTTTAACGATATGGTTAACTAACTCGATACTATATGGACCCAGTGTAGCTTTGGATAACGTAGGGTTTGGTCCCTCCCCACAGACAAATAATAATAATAATAAATAACCCAATACTTCAATTATCTTCATTTTTTTATGAAGCTTAAACATATTGAACGCCAATCTTTAGGCATTGTTCAGCTTCAGCATTAGGCAATATTTTGTTAAAAAAAGCTTCAATATATAGCCAATTACTTGGTAAACTTAAGAATCATAATTTAATTTATCAATGGCCTCCTGAATTTAAGAATGAGAATTTAGAACATAAGATTGGTATTTTAATAAGAAAAGTCTAGTTTTTAGTAGTTAATTTCACAGTTTAGAGGTAATCGGATTTAGAGGTAATAATAAATAAATAGTTCCAAAATCAGCTACAAGATAGCAGCATTATAAGCAACGAATATTAGTTCGAAAATTGGTCACCAGATAGATCTTCTGATGGCGCTTTTGCATTGCAAGAGCTTCCACTAGTTACGGATGGATATTTTTGAAACAAAATTTGTTTTTTTTTAAAGTAATTTTGTGAAAAGAATGTTTTCTGTAATCTTATTTACTAATGTTTAAAATATGGTAAAATGTTTTGGTGTTTGTCACGAACGCTGCATTCAATGTTGTAAAATAGATGTTGAGGTTCGGTCATAAAAATACTCTTTTTACTTTTAAAATACTTCTTTTACCGTTCTTTATACTGCCAAGATATAAAGTTCATAAAACTTAACCAGAGGATATCTGAATGCTGAGTCATTAGTGGGAATTAAGAAGCGTATATCACTTGTAGAATGTAAAAGAGAAATCAATCAGTATTGATCCAAACGGACTACACTCAATAAATATACAATGCATATTTCTGTGATTGGTTTATTTGTTATTAATATATATCAAAATAGTAAGTAGGTATATATGTTGAGTATTTATTTATATATAAAGCATTTGAAGTGGTTCTTTCTGAGACTAGAGTTTATGAACTATAATTTGCCTACGATATACACGTTTGCATTCAAGGAACTGAAGACACTAATTTATTACTAAATACTTACGTCATCTAATATATTGCAGTAATGTACGAATGTCCGAAGCGTTCTACAGGATTAGCTTCCCAACATCCTTTAAATTTATACATAACACTTGAACTTGTGACTTGATGACGGCTTCAGTTTTATCTACAATTCAACAAAAACAAGTGTTATTTCATCTACGTTTAAGGAAAAAAGAACAAAATTATTGATTGTAACTATTTGGGACACATGTTGAATCTGTCTTAATCATCTCAGTCCATGTAAATGTCAAACAACCATCCAAACAGAATGAGTAGCGCAGTCTCGTATGCTGGACAAAATATAAGGGTGCTGGACTGCGCTACTCATTCTGCTCTCCACTCCACACTCCACAGCTATAAGGGTGTGCTGTGTAGTGGGCAGCTTCCCATGAAATTCGGAAGAGCATAAAAGAATAATTATTCATTTTTCAACCCAATGTAAGCAAACAAATTTCCATAGAGCGCCAGAAGTTCCTTCCAATAGTTGTTCAGGAAAATTTTTGTGGTAGTCCTTGTATATTTCTGATGATGCAATAAATAAAAATATTCGAGCTTTTCGATCTGAGAAAATCGAAAGTTGATTTGATCTGTATTTTTCTAAATGTAATCGCCGATAGTGATTTTCTTGTTCAGCTCTATCTGGACAATAACATTTTGATCTGAATTGATGGGTTTCATTACTCCTATCTAGAGCACTGTTCCAAACTGATGGAAAGGAATGTCCTCAGCCATGTTGCAGTTGAGGTATTTTATCATTTACTTTCTTGCTACAGTAATATTAAAATCAATTATTAAGAAAGGATTATACAAGATGTCAGAATAGGAAATATTTCCATAAGAAATGTTGTCTCAAATTCTTGCTTAAATGCTAAAAAATCACGACCTTGAAAATAAAATTAGATTAAAACTTTTTACTCTTACAATGGATCAAAGTTTTAACATACACAGGCTGTGCTGCCCGCACACAGCACCTCCTGACAGCATAAAGTAAGCAATATATACCACCCTCCCAATTCGCGAGGAGCAGACGAATACCGTAGCAGTTTTCACGTGAAGCCGTACTGCTGGCAGACCGCACGACAGACCGGCCAGAACTAGGTACGTCAGAGAGGCTGGTACGTATAATATCGGAGTGATGATCAATTTAGATCTTCAAAGTAAACGTTGTTGCATTAATTCACTTTTCTAAATAAATGTAAATCAATATTTGTAACTCATAAATACAAGGCGTGCGGCGCTCTACTAGCACACCCGCAATATCCGCCCCTGATGTAGCAGTCGAAATCTTAATGAGTTAGACATTAAGAATAAATTGGCTTGACAACCAAAATCCTTGGAAATGATAAACTAAAATTTAAAATGAATTGAAACCGAAATGAATAAATTGAAACTGATATGGTCTAATTTAAAAAAATGATGAAGGACTAAACTGAAATAGATGACGGAATCTGGGAGTAAGATATTCTAGCTTCATTCTTCATTAGAAAATGAAAAATTCGTCATTGTTTTTATGAAGAAAATCGCAAAAACTGTTCAGTAATAACCGGTTTCGGTTTACTAATTTTTTTGCAAATCGGAATTTTGGCAATCTAATTCATTCTAATCACAGAATTGTACAATCAACTAAGATAGTACTTTAGAGGAAATTAAAACAACCCAAACCCGCTTAAATGAGTTTTCAGGAGAAACGTTTCAAATAAAAATTGTAGCTCTTTGTATTAGTAGATCACATTCCCAGTTTAAAGCCTTTTAGATAAAATAGCAAAAAATTGAAAAATACATTTCAGTAAAAACGCACTTTCGGTCACCCTATATTTCGTCAAACTCAGAATTTCAACAATTTAATTCTATTTAATATTATTTAGGTGATAAATTGTTTAGTAAATTAAATAGTACCTTAAAGGAAAACCTAACACCTGTCCCACAAAAATGCCCTTAAAAATGAATTTTTCCGGAGAAATGTTTCAAATTGAAGCTTTGTATGGGTAGTTGATATATAAAAGAAAATCGTTGGAGCCGTTTTTGAGAAAATCACAAAAACTGAAAAAAAAAAAAAAATTAAGTAAAGTGGCCTTCCGGTTGAACGTTTTTTACGAAAAGCTTATTTTCAGGTCTGCTGGTGGCACTTTAACGAAATATAAATTTGAATATTTTCGATTTTTCGTTTTTGAATATGATGACACACACACACACACACACACACACACACACTGCACCATTTCATTCTCATGGGTGAAGGCACATGTGGATGTTGATGGAAATGAGATGGCTGACCAAATGGCGAAAGCAGCGTCAAAGGATTCTGGTTTGGCGATTGCTTACAACAAGTACCCCAAATCGGGATTGGAACATTAGGCGCATCAACGCAGCATGGAAGCTTGGCAACAACTCTGGGACAATTCGACCACGGGTACTCTCACTAGAGAATTTCTTCCTTCTGTGGAGTGTCGTCTCCAAATGCACCACTTCGTCATTGGCTATGGGTTAACTCAGCTTCTTTCTGGACATGGGAAAATGGCACATTATCTGAACAGATTTAATATAACCGAAACTGCATTTTGTACATGTGATTCTTCTTCGGTTCAGACAGTCGACCATCTCTTGTGGGAATGCGAATGCTTGCAGCCGGCGAGACAGCTACTCATGCAGCAGGTGGTGACTCAGGGCGAGTGTTGGCCTCCCCAGAAATCTACATTGCTCCAGTCAAGATTCTTTGCACACTTCAATAATTATGTCAAAAGAGTAATAACATTCATATACAATAGTAATGTTACTTCTTGAATAATTGAAATAATAATAATAAAATAAAATGAAATATAAAATAAATAAATAATAGACAAAAAAAAAAGTAAAATAAAAAGAATAAAAAAAATAAATAAATAAAAAATAAATAGATACATATATATATAAATAAATATTATAAGAAAATAATGATAATAACAATAAAAAATTGAATCATAAACAAATAAAAAAGAGTAGTTAATATTGTATCTATAATAGTTATTGTTTTAAATCAAGTTAATTAATGTGAATTTCCTTCATTAATTTGTGCTTGTGTATATCCGCACTTTAATATTTTGTACTATTTTTAAGTAAGTGTAAATAATTCTAAATGTTTTCATGTAACAGCCATGTTCACAATATGTAATTTTGTCCGCATAAATATGTATTTTAGTTTAAATGTAAGCTGTAATGTGCATTTTATACATGTAATAATATGTTGTAAATTTCATGTAGTGCTCAAATGAGCGGAGCATGATGGAAATAAAGATATTTAAAAAAATAAAAAACACACACAGAGAGACCATTTGCTAAAAACCACTTTTTTGGACTCAGGGGACCTCAAAACGGATATTTCCGGTGAAAACTCGTTCTCAAAAATTCGACATGATTATAATACTTCCTCTTACTAGGAATAAGAGAGAGTAAAAATATATTGGAACTTGATAATGTTCTGGCGATGCACTCTTTCTGGCTTAGAATGTAAACATATTCTGTTCTATCTGTCAAAATAATTATATATAATTATAAATAATAATATTAACAATTAAAATTATTGTTAGGTGGAGGTTCCTCTGTTTCTTTATTTTTAGAAAGATAGATAGTTTTGTTTTATTGAAAAAGTGTTAGTTACGAGCGTCGGTCATGTAGTCTCTTTAGGAGCTTCTATCCTTTACTCACTTTAATCAATGCGCAATTTGTAAAATAATACAGGTGGTATGGTACACTTTAATGTAGAATAGGTGACCTTTTTCTTTATTAAGAATTTTATGGATGTATGTATGCCTAATAATAAAAAGATAATTGTGCAATGAATTTGTTATACATTTAAAGATTATATAATCAAAACCTTTGTTATTTGCAGATTAATATGTTTGTGCCAAAAATAACCAGGGAAAGAAAAAAAAAAAGGTAAATAAAAATGACACGAGTATTAAATTGAGGAAATTCTTCGTAGATTAAAATCTGAACATAATCCTCTGTTTTCTGTTTATTTTTACTTTCTCTTACGTAAGAGGAAGTTTATGATCTTGTGAAAATTTTCCAAAACAAAAAAAAAAGATACTTCATACGGAAATACATAACCTTTAATACAAGCATAGGAACTGGTTGGACCTGGTGGAGGTGGGGAGACAAGGGATCAAAACCTTTTTAATTTGCAACTTTTAAGAAATATTGTAAATTACTGCAAGAGTGTTAAGTGTTTCACACGATTTAAATTTTTTATTTTATTTAATTTATTTACAACAGTTATTTAATTGACATGTTTACTAATTTATGAGACAGAATGAGACAAAGAGTGAGAGAGAGAGAAACACATCGCAGTTATCAACGAGATGTTTCATTGTTTATTTTCGATAATATCTATGTGTGTCATTTATCAAAATAAATATGAAAATATTATTTATTACAAAGGTTAACATTTTAAACAGATTTACAACCTGTAATAATTCTGATTAAAAGAAAAGAAAAGAGGATTATCAATAAATACCGGGGTAACGTGGGAATGATTAAATGATAAAATAATTTATTAATGTAAATGCTTTTTTAATCTGTTATTAGGGATCATTGTTATCCGCAACAGAAGATGGAATGTTGATTCATTATATAAAACATCACCCCCCCCCCCGACCTACCTCACATAAATACCATTATGGATTTAATAAAAGAGAACACGTAAATAACATAAAATAATGTTATGTAAAATAATGAAAACAAAATACACTTAAGAAACAAAGAAAAGTACACTCTCATTTTTTTAGTGCATTAATTTTGGGTCACTTTTAGATTTGGAAAATTTTCAGTTCAAAGTTGAGGAATCATGTCCTTCCGTTATAGCCCTGCCCCCTCACTCAGAATCGCCCTCAAATGATCCATTATCCTGGGGGGAAAAAAGTTACAAATAAAACTCTGAAGCTTTTTTTATTTTTGAGAAATTCCCGAAAAAAACACAGGACAGGAAGTGGCATGAAACAAACGTTGTGAAACACTCACACGACTGTCACTTAGTACATTTAATACACGAATTTCCTTTAAAACTGATATGTTTGTAAATCGTTAGATGGTCTGGTCATTTTAGTGGAACAGGCAAATTGGGATACATTGAAACAGAGTTTATATTTTAAATAAATTCAGTTTTATAAGGTGAAAGGCAAGTTGGTTGGCAAAAGTAAAACCTAGGTACAAATCACCGTTACAAGAGAGGTTGGAGAACTTCGCCACTCTCTTTTTCTTAGGCAGAATTTTATCTACGAAGAAGAGCATTCTTTCACAAGTCTATTTGAGACATTCAAACAGTATTCACAGTGTTTAACATTTGAGTTCAATCAATCTAGCTAAATAATTGATTATAAATATATTATAAGTTAATTCAATATTCACAATTAATAATTACTTTGTAAAGTATTAAACTAATATATAGTTAAATTATTTATTGAAAGCAGTGGTGACTTCTTATTTATGTCTTAATACTTCTCTCCTCTTTTAAACATATTCACCCACACCCCTTTCAAATACCGCTGTGCTGCACACTACTAAAAACATACATACATCACATATCACAAACAACATTACATCATAAACAAGGTGGTAGGGGTAATTTCGTATACTCGTACCTGAGTATGAACTATTATAGGAACGCCCTCTGTCACAACTAACGCATGAAAAATACAAAAACCTCAGAACCCTATTCTGTAAAGTGGCACTTCCGGATTAATTGAATTTCTTCAAATTTGGAATTCTATCAAATGCTTCTAACGTAAATTAGTATTATATAGATGTAAAACCACATATATTGTATTGAAGTGGAACTTCAGAGGAAAGCATAACTTTAGTTAATATATAATATATATTACTTTACTTAATATTACTTTACCCCAAAACCAACCATTCAAACAAATCAGGTTTGCCGGAAGAATGTTTTAAATAAAAGTGATGATATTTTTTTGGTTTAAGATATTACATATGAAGTGAAATCGTTGGCGCCGATTTGAGAAAATTGCGAAAAACTGGAGAAAAAAAAACATTCAGTAAAGTGGCGTTTCCGGATGATGGATTTTGTCCGATACTACAGAAACCTAAACGGAATACCAAGTTTGGCCATCCTGTGATTTTTCGTTTTGTGATTTTTGTTCACAGATAGAGACAGACACACAGACAGACAGACAGACAGAGACGCAGACAGACACGCAGACCATACGCTCATTTTTCATACTTAGATTTACACTCAAAACGTGTATTTCCAATCAAAACACAATTTCAAAAAATTTGACACGATCGCTACAGGGGCTTTCTGTTACACTAGTGAGTAGTAAGCATTTACTAGTTAGTAAGAGAAAGTAAAATTAATAATAATAGGAATAACTGAGGGAAGGGATTAGCTCAATGGTAGCACGCTGGACTAGCAACGCTGGAGGTTCCGGGTTCGTGTTCAACCGTGTTGCCCTTAGATTTTCTCTTCCTAGAAGCCTCTGCTGCTCACTGTTCGGTAATAGACAGTGTTGCCTGTAACGAGAGAACACTGTCCGGAGGCCGGCAGTGCAATAAGAAGGCTGATGGGCGCCAATGACCTTAGATGTTTGAATTAAAATAAAAAATAGTAAGAAATCTAGTAGGAAATATTGAGACGACTCTCATTATTACACTTATCACAGTTCTGATGGGCCACTGGTTTTTTAAAAATAGAAAATACAAAAAATAATTTAGTTCCCTTATCTTCTACCAGGTGAAACATTGTACTGAAATAAGATTATAGAGGGAAGAGTCCCGCAGCTTCCCAAAACAATTAATTCTTACTCCCTTTTTACTCCTAGTAAGTGGAGGAAGTATTGCAATCGTGTCTAATTTTTAATTTCTCTTATTTAAATTATGTTTTCACCGGAAATACATGTTGAGGTTCCCTGGTTTCCTTAAAAAAAAATGTTTTGAGAGTGTGTGTGAGTGAAAAAGAAAAACTTAAAAACGAAAACTGGCAGGAAACTCAAACTTGGAAATTCGGCTTTTTTTTATACTACCACCACATCTAGCAGGAGGTTTCTGGCAAAATCCATTAATTGGAAGGGCGACTATACTGATTATTATCATCACTTTTCTGAGGTTTTCTCAAAAACGACTTCAACGAATTTCTTTAAACTTTGTAACTATCTACATACATTTTCTTTGAAACATTTTCTCCGGAAAATGGATTTTATTGAGTGTTCTGCAGGAAAAATAGCATCAATTAAGCTTTCTTCTATAGTGCCATCTCAATAAATTTGAAGAATATCGATCTCGAAAACGACAGCAGCCTTTTTCTAAACACTTGGAATGCTAACAGCAATGATATAACGCTAACACTTTTATTTGAAACATTTTTTGAAACAATTAATTTTAGGAATTTAGCAGAATTTAAGTTATTCAATGTTGTTGGCACTGTCTTCTGGACTACACTGTAAGTAAATTGAAGTGACTATCTGAGCCAATGGTGGCTACCAGCTTGTAAATAAAATTTTACGTTAAAAGAAGATTGGTAATTTGTATCTCTATTAACTCAGGTGAAAGTCCGGCGGGTGTCTCATATTAGACTTTTGTTTAAGTTTTCAGGAATCTTATGTATGTAATGTGGATACCATATTTAAGAAAAATCCAACAAGTCGTTTGCCTGAAAATCGCGGAAAACTGCAAAAAAAAAATCATGCTGCAAATTCGCACTTTCTAGCAAACCGATTTTCTGCAAATTTGCATTATATTTAACATAATTAGTTCACTTCTAGATTATACATTTAATGGAACCGGCAACAAGATGGAATAGTTCTTCCGGTGAGAATTCTGAGTACATAGCTTCTCCCCAGAATTTTTTTTTAAAAAAAAACATTATTTAGTTGGGTATTTTCAGTTAGTCCTAACCTAAATATGGTGGAATATTGAATGTACCCAGGCAGATAATAGTTGCAGTGCTCAGACTGAAGTCTAGAAGAGAGCGCCAATAAATAGTACAAACCTACGTAACATTGGAAATTTGATAAGAGATTCCTCAAAACCCTCCCTAAATATAATTTTTTCGAAAAATGTTAAAATCAATAGTCAAAATCAATATTAGATTGAAATATGTACGCAACGCAGAGGTCCCGAGTTCGAGTTAGATTTTCACTTGCAGGAGCCTCTACAGCTCACTGTCTGGTGGTGGACAGTTTGTAACGAAAGAACGCTGTCCGAAAACCGGCAGTGCACTGAAAAGCCTCCGAGCGCGAATACTGAGTGCTAGATATTGACGCGCCTTAAATTAAAAAATGTAATAATTTATATTTGTTTGTGGTCAGGCAAACCGTGCTGACGTCTTTGTATTGTATGTAAGTTGGTTAAACTTTTTTTAGGTGGTCTATTTCCTAGAATTAATAGAAATTTGTCATAATAAATGGTTATTCAGAAATATCCTTGAATGTGTTTTTATTTTAAATGACTAGCTTTGATCCACTGGTCATTGGCGGCAGGTGTTTTTTTTTTTTTTTTTTTTAATTGAAATTACATTTCAAAAAAAGATTACCCCATAGTTATCTCGTTCCGATGGATTCGTTCTTCTTCAAAAGTAGTAATAAAGAAAATTGATTCTTAAGTTTGATTTTAATGAACATTTTATCTTCTTCATTCACTTTTTTTGTTTTTGCTGAAATGAATATTGAAGGAGATATATCAATTATTTATTAATTTCTCTTACTCTTAGCAAGAGGAAATATTGCGATCGTAATGTTCGAAATTGAGTTTTCACCGGAAATACATGTTTTGAGGTCCCCTGAGTACGAAAAAAATGTTTTTTGTGCATGAAGTGTGTGTGTGTGTGTGTGTGTTATAACGGAATATCTAAAAAAAGGAAAATTGCAAGAAGCTCAAACTTGGTATTCCCCGATCAGGTGCTACTATCACATCTGACACGATAATTTTGGGCAAAATCCATCGACCAGGAAGTACAACTTTACTAATTTTTTTTTTTTTTAGTTTTTCGCCATTTTCTTTAAACTTTGTTATACTATCTACACACATACATACCTATCACTGGTTTGAAACATTTTCCCCATTTGGGGGGGCATAGTAGAGTTATGCTTTCTACTGAAGTACCATTTCAGAATAATATATAGTTTTACCACCTACATAATATTAATAAACGTATGTAATACTGATAGATTTCCAAATTTTAAGAAAATAGGTTGGCCCGGCAGGGCAATTTTAAAGAGTAAGTGTATTGAGTTTTTGGAATTTTCTCGAAAACGATTATAACGGTTTTCTGCACCCCTGCAATACTTGCTGCATAGATAGAAACGTATCACTTTTATTTGAAATGGAGAAAATTCGAATGTGTTTGTTCATTATTGGCGCACACTCCCCTGTAATCAATTTCTCTACATCTATTCCACTGTTGGTAGGTTGGCACTTCTTCCCCCACCACCTCAATTTTTATTTAAGGACAGACCAGCAAAATTTGAAATTTAAAGAAAATTTCCCATTTTACATATAATTTTATTAAGAGAAGTAAGGGAATGTCTTTTGTGCGTTTCATACGATTTTTTTAAACAGATTTCCGTGTATAAAAACTAGAACATCAATATGGCCAACCTTAAACTAAATTTCCCTATATATAGTCTCGATTTGTAATTACGACCTGGGTTGGTGAAATGTGGGCGTGTTCAAACAAGGAAAAACGGAGTTGTAATTTCTTTTTCAAATTAGCTACCAATGTAATTAATTCATAGAAAGCCCGTCATGTGGGACATTCTAATGACCGTATTAAATAATATTTTGACAAAGATTAGGATGAAATAAATTTCTCAAATATTGGCGAAATATTAGCCACCTAATTATACTGTTTTGACCTTCACTTTTTGAAATCATCAAGTTTTGGTTTGTTTGTTTGTATGTATTTTTATTTTATTTTATTTTTTTTGTTATTTTTTTAACTTTATTGTCATGTTGTTTTATAACAATATATGGATGGGAACCTTGCCAATTGCATGTTTTTTTTTTTTTTAATAACATATGCAATATCAGCTCAAATTATGATTTTATTTCTTTCGTAAATCCGATATGTGTTTTAATAGTGTTTATTGTTGTGTAAATGCCGTTAACTGTTTTTATTGAATGAATTTTTCCAATAACTCATATTCTGCCATTTTCATTATATTTCAAACATTGTGATAAGCTAAAGTAAAATGCTTTCTCTTTGTGGTATGCATCTAAAACAATATGAGAAATGCTTTCTGATTGGTAGTCATTTTATTACGTCCATCATTTTACTTTCTCGGAAGAATTACGGTCCGTCAAATTTTTGATATCGAACTTTCAGGGGAAATACACGTTTTCAGGACCTCCGAGCCAGTAAAAGAGATTTTTAAAAATTGATTTGTGTCTGAGTGTTGTGTGTGTGGTGGTCAGCGTTACTCAAAAATGGAAAATCGCTAAAAGTTCAAACTTGATAGTTCGTTAAGTTCCACCCGGGTACCTGACAATAAGGTATTGGAAAAAACTCAGTCAACCGGATGTAACATATTACTGAATGGATTTATCAGCTTTTTGCAATTTTCTCAAAAATGCCTGCAACGATTTTCTTGGAACTATGTATGTGAACTACACATATAAAGAGCTACAACTTTTATTTGCAATATTTCTCCGGATAAAGTCATTTAAGGGGGCTTTTGTGGGAGTGGGTGGGGTTATGTTTTCTCTAAAATACATTTAGTTGATTGTACAATTCTTCGTATATGTATAATTAATTATTCGTAGGGAATCATTCATGACAGATTCCGCCAGAAGTGTTAATCTCTTAAGAGACTCCCATTCTTTTTAAGAAATCCCATGTCATATGCGGTATTAGTACCTCTTGTACCTAAACACAAACTCCGCACTCTAAATTGTCTCTCCCCAAACTCCGCACTCTAAATTGTCTCTCCCCCAACTGCTTTCTAAATATCTTCTTCTAAAATCATTTATCTCTAGGAAAGATCTTTTTGCTCTGCATATATATTGGCTTACTCTTTGTCGTTACTCATAATGGATAGAATCAATGATCAGGACTCCTGGCCTCCTTTATCAAAAGCAATTATGTCGGCATATGTGGATGCCGCCTCTGTATCCACCTCATACACCTCCTCGAAGCATTTAAAGCCTTTTTCTTTTAAATGATCCATTATTTCAGTTTTGGCTCTGTGATGGCGGCGAGTGATCAAGAGCATGTTAAAAGAACACGCTCAAGGGCTAGTGTCTCGTCCTCTCTGTCACATCTGCGACGGACGGGTCTAACGTTTCCAGAAGAGTGGCCGACGTTTCCAGGACTCCTCAAGTTTATAGGAAAGAGATCTATCACTTTTGTTAAAGAATGTATTTAAAGAACTTTTGGGTTGGGGGAGGAGGGGATGCTTTTCTCAAAGAAGTCGTTTCATGAAGTTCAGATTCTGCTAAAGGTATAACATTGAAGACAAATACACATTTATCACAAATTACAAGTACGAAGATAAAATTTTCAATTACAATTTTCTAAACTGCAGTTACAAAGAGTCGTGAGTGTTTTACATCAATTTGTTTTCTTTGTGGTTATGCAAACTGTGCTGACGTCTTTCTATATTGTATGTAAGTTGGTTAAACTTTTTTTAGGTCGTCTGCTTCCTAGAATTAATAGAAAGTTATCATAATAAATGGTTTTCCAGATATATCCTTCAATGGTGGTGCCACTTGATACGAAAATTAGTTATTTTATTTTCAGATTTTCTCAAAAAAAGAGAAAAGCTTCAATGATTTTTTTTGTAAACTTGGTACACAGATACACGGTTGCACATACATAGATTAATACTACGTATTATTTTTGTTTAAAAAGTTTGAGGAAAATTGATCTAGTGCTGGGAGGGTGGGGAAATTATGAGAGGTGAGATAGTGGATCCTTGCGGAGCCACACCACTGGTGGCCCTAACTCAATATTTAGCATACATTTTAAAGAAAATTTGTCAATCACAAAAACTTTGAGAATTACTGTGAGAAGAGAGGGATGTGATTGTTTCACTCCAGATTTATAATGTCTACATAGATAATAATTACTCTGAGAAGATATCTATTTCCATTATAACCAGTTGTTCTGCCTTGCAGCAAGAACTGGCAACTTTAAGACAGGAATCAAGGTCAACCAGAAGTATTTTTGTTTTTGCCAGATTTTTTTAATTCAGACTGGTTAATAAAATTTCATCAATGAATTTCAATTTAACGTGCAATTTTAATTGTAATAAATGCAATCAATCAATGTAATCAACGTAATCGGCCAACCATCAATATCCAGCAAATAAATAAATTCTCTTTGATAAGAACTTGGCAGAACTATGCCTGCCCAAACCAGAGTAGAGTCATTACTCAGATATGCATAAAAACTGGTGCAGAACACTAACACGAGCGTCTCTTTAAAATTGCAACATAACAATGTTTAGTTGGGCTGGCCATAAAAATGATGGCGGGGATTTCTACTTGTATACCTATTATTATATTAATTGTATAAAAGTTAAAGAAATGTATATGGACAGTGAGCATTCCAGAATTAAAGTAAATCATTGTGACTGTTTGTTGTGAAAATTAAAAAAAACTCAAAAATCTATTCTGTGATATCCGAGTTCCATCAATACTACTGACACTTATATTGGTAAAACCATAACTGCTTGTATTGATAGTGGTGAAACCAAAATATTATGCTCGAGTGGGGGGCACCCAACAAATCATTTTCTCTGGCAAAAGTTGCAAATAGAAGTGATGCAGGTATTTGCATCTATAGATAGTGCACGGAGTTTAAAGAAAATCGTTGGAGCAGTTTTCGAGAATATCACGCAAAACGGAAGGAAAATAACATTCAGTAAAGTCGCACTTCCGGTTCATGGATTTCGTGTCTGATGCGGCTGTAGTGCCTAAACGGAATACCAAGTTCGATTTTGCTACTTTTCGTTTCTGAGATATTCTGTTAAAATACACCCACACACACACACACACACACACACACACACACACACAAACACACAGACCATTCGCTAAAAACCTTTTTTCCTTTTCACGAGACCTCAGAGCATGTATTTCCGGTGAAAATCTGGCACGATTACAATACTTCCTCTTACTAGGAGCGTGACATCCAGCGCCCCCGGAACCCTCTCCCTAAAATTTATTCGGAAAAATGTTGCAAACAAAAGTGATAGGCCTCTATGTATAGTTCTTATTATATTAGGCCAGAGTAACTCGTTCTTCTCTTTATCGAGAAAATCGTAGTGAACCGAGAAAAACCTCAGTGAAGTCGCATTTCCTGTCACCCGATTTTCTTCAAGCTCGGAATTTTGGCACTTCAGAGGGTAGCTTAATATTATTCTCCATGTAAAACCCCTTAAATGAAATTTTCCAGTTTAAATGAATTATAGCCTAGAAGAACGTGCGAATAACATTGAACCAGATCTATAACACTTGAATTTTAACGCAACAAATTCTGTTGAATTATTTCTTTTTAAACTGTGTCACATAAAAGTGTTAAGATTTATTAACATTTCAAGTTTTAAAGAACATCGATATAATCGTTTGCGAGAAAATTTCAAAAAACCTTAAAAATCTATTCGTAAGGCACTTCCGTAAACTCTTCAAATTTGGAATTGTAACAATGCTCGTAACTTATACTAATTTTTACGTATATAGGTGTTAGAATCCATATATGATAGATGAAGTGGTACTTCACAGGAAAGCTTAACGCTATTGGTTCCCCCCAGAAACCCCTAAAAAATAATTGATGGAATTTGAGCGACCATCCTGTCAAATGCAGACTATCAAGTTTGGGTTGCCTGCGAACTTTTTTGTTTTTTAAATATTTTACTCATAGCTACATATAAAGACCATTCGCTAAAAACATTTGTTTCGTACTCAAATACAATTGTCATTTATAGCTGTGACAGTTTTGAACCAGAATTACCAATTTTGGGGAAAATTCCAAACTAAGCGGCCAGAATGTTGGTACATTAGGTTAAAGTAAGTTGAAATAGTCGTAGACATTCAGGAGCCGTAATAATACAGTGATTACAAGTGTTGATTGATACAGTTCACGCAGATTTGACTCCTGATATTTGGTTTGCATTTGCAATGAGTTTATTAACCCCGAACATCTAATCGCTGGTCTAAAATGTGGAACTCATGATTGAACATCAAAGCCAAAATAAAAAATACAGATTATGATCATATATCAATCGATTGCACTAGACAACAATATTACAACTTCAACTTTCATAGTTATATAAGCTTTATTTGGTAGACTATGGGAACTGCTGAAAAAAACAATGGAGTTACTGCTAAAATTTTTAATGCAAATGTTCCGCTCGTGTAATTGTGCACCGGATTTTCATTTCATACTTGAGTGACAATTTCTAAATTGATAACTGCAGCTGGTATCTATCTATCTTCAAGGATGAACTTCAAGAGAGTCATGCAGGATCATCAGTTGGTGGTTATAAGGAGGTACATCATGTATATCCTTTGGAGATGTGTTTATTATTAGTTGCTAAGGGAAACTGATTTTTTAGAACTGATTTTTCTCTGTGAAAGTCTGTGTTATCGCAGTGTTTGATCAAGACATTCAAACGATAGGCGAACCCCCGAAACCGGTTGATGACCACAAAATGAAGCAGGCTATCACAGAAAATATCTCTATACGTCTTTTGGTCGGAAAAGAGCTTAAGCTATTCCTCTTACGTTGGGAAACTTGAATGGGACAGGATTGAAACGTGAATCTAAGATGGGACAGGATTTCTATTACAGGCTCGGATTTTTTCTTTGATGTACCCAAAGCCAGGAGGGGGTTTGGGTACATCAAAGGTTGATGCATATCCTCAGAGCAAATAACGATAAAAATCATCAAACAAAACAGAAGAATTAAAAAATCTGGTGTAAGACACTCATACCACTTTCACTCACTACAATTTTCTCAGTTATAATTGGCTAATTCTCTTCATATGATATAATTCTTAATAGATGTTTGATTGCCATCAGATTATATGAATGAGAACATCTATAATTTAACGATCTTTTGAGCAAAGCATAACCCCCCTCCCTGAAAACCCGGTTATTTGAATTTACTCGGAAAAGTGATGTACGTATGGTTAGTATACCAAGTTTAATGAAACCCGGCGGAGTTTTATGGCAAAAATGACAGAAAACTAAAAACAAACAAATGTTCAGTAAAGCCGCACTTATCAATCGATTTTCTTCACACTCTAAAAAACGTCAAACTTTTATTTGAAACATTTTTCCGAAAAATGCTGTTGGGGTCTGCCAGTTGGATTTACATTCCAATTGCACAATCATTGTTGGCATGGCAGAGGGCACTCCACACAAGTCCACTTAGGTATAACCCCCACCACATATTTTTATGTAAACCCCCCAACGGAACATTGTAAATACTGAAATTTTAAATAAAAATTTGTTAACTGAATTTTATTTATTGGATTAAAAGAATATCGTGTGGGTGCGTCAGTCCAGATTGATTTTCATACTCAGACGACCCCAACAGCATCAGACTTAATTTCAGAAAATTTAGCCAGATTTGGCTGTATTTTCTCTTAAATTGGAAAACTGAAGCAAAATAATAATAGGCCCTAGACCTGGAGGTATTATCATCCACAGAAGTGTTGTAGACACAGCTAGTTTGAAGAAAATTTGTACAGTGTGTAAACTGAATTTGCTCTGAGCAAGTCTGTGTTGTCACACTGTCTGAAAAACGCATTCTGAAGTTGGGCGAACGCTCGAAACCGGTCGATGATCACAAAATGAAGCAGGCTACCATGGAAAATGTCTCTGGAAATACGTTTTACGTTTATGAGATGGGAACTGCATCTAAAGAGTACGTGAGTTGGTGCGCTCTACACCAGATATGTTTTTATCCTTTTTTAAAGTGGAATTTATACCAGTTAATGTGCGTATATTTAAACCAGTATCTTATTTAATGGGCAGACAGATTTAATTCTGGTTTTCTTGATTTCTCTGACTCTCCCTCTCTTTCTCTCTAAGATAGTCCAGCTTTTTAAGTAAACATGTGGGAGGAAGTCGCAGAAAACTGGGAAAACTGCCACAGCAGTAAATACACGCTTCCAATCAACTGATCTTGAAATTCGGAATTTTGGCAACATATTCAATTCTAATTAATATTATTTAGATGATAGAATTAATTAGAATCGATTTTTTTTTCATGGGCGTGACATACGCATATGCCCAAAAATCTACTCTGTGTGACATATACAGAGTAGATTTTTGGGAAAACACAAAAAACTATTCGGAAAACAAACTACCTACAAACAAATCTCAATGTTTCACATACAAGGTTTTAAACCGGTATCACCAATACAATTCGATAGATCTATGTACACAATCTGTGGAAATGTGAAAAAAAAGAATTGATGAAATTTTGAGTTACGCCTGTTTAAAAAAAATCGATTCTATTATTATTTAGATAATTGATAGAAACTGAAAAGCACTTTAGAGGGAAACATTACCCCACCCACTATCCCAAAACTCTGCTTAAATGTGTTTACCCGGAAAAATGTTTCAAATAAAAGTTGTAGCTCTTAGTAGTATTGTTGATATATTAAGTTTTAACAAAAAAATCGTTGAAGCCCGTTTTCCAGAAAATCGCAAAAAACTGAAAAATCCACTCAGTCAAGTGGTACTTCCGGTTAAGGAATTTTTAAAGGAAAACTTCCTGCCGGATCCCATCATGATAACACAAACGGTACGTCAAGTTTGAACTTTCTATGCTTTTTCGTTTTTTAGCACAAACACATCACACACACACACACACACACACACACACACACACACAGCATTTTCTAAAAACCAGTTTTTTGGACTCAGGGGACCTCAAAACGTATATTTTTGGTGAAAATTTGATATCGAAAATTTGACACTATCCCAACTCTTCCTCTTTACAGCAGCAAAAGAGAGTAAAAATGTTTTCTACCGAACGGTTTACACGCGTTGAAGCATTTTTCCAAGGAAATTTTGCTTTTTGGACATTTTTGAGCTGGCGCTGTCACATTAAATGTAGGCTACTGCCACACATATATATAATATTATGACTAATTAAATACATTGCTAGAATTCCCAGTTTAAAGAGAATCGGAGTAATCGTTTTCCAATATTATGTAGATGGTAAAACCATATATTATACTGAAGTGTATACTTTAAAACAACGGTTCCCCTATAATCTCCAAGAAATTAATTATACTGGGAAAATGTTTCAAATAAAAGCTTTTTTGTTTATTCTACGCCATGACTTCGGCTATTCAGCCATTCTGCATCGCGCGGCCCAGTATAAAAGAACTTAGGCTGCGCTGGCGATTGATGTTGTTCGTTTAGTTGGCTATCCACGTGGCTCGTAAGTCTCGGTCGCCATCAACATCACCCTCTGTTTCAAATAAAAGTGATAATTATGTGTTTAGATGTTATGTGTGTAGATAGTAGTTTGTAGAAATTGCTGTAGCCGTTTTCAGAGAGGAAATCGCAAAAAACTGAGGAAAACACCATTCAGTAAAGTCGCTCTTCTGGTTGATGAATTTTATCCATAAGTTCGTGTCTGCTGCGGTGGCAGTATCTCAATAGTATACTAACTTTGCGCTTCCTGCGATTTTTCCTTTTTGCGATATTGTTAACACAATATACATGTACCCATAGGCAAACCATTCGCTAAAACCATGTTCTTAGTACTCAGACAAGTGCCGAACATACATTATTTCCGTTGACAACTCGTTGTCGAAAATTTGACACACGATCCCAATACTTCCTCTTACAAGGAGTAATAGAAAATAAAAATCACTCGATTGTGAACCAACCACACGACTTCCTTCTTTCTCTTCCTACAATTCTCATTGATTCTATATTTGTTTCAAAATGTCCATGTTTGACTAATATTTTGTTAGTTTCATTGTTCATTATTATAAGTAGGGTAATCTTGACAGTAATAAAATCAGATTTTTAAGGGTAGCCTATGTCGCCAGCTTTTGCCCCAGGAAACCTTTTAAAATCAAATTTTCACTAAAAAAAAAAAAAATTATAAAAAAGTGTACGAGGGAAACATTACCTCGTAACATTACCAAAAAATTTTGAAAAACTGAAATAAAAAATCGTTTTGAAATGTCGTACTTCCGGTATTTCTTCAAGCTCGAAATTTTTGCTAGATATTTCATTCTTATTAATATTATCGAGACACAAAGTTACAAGAAAAACCGTCGTGGTCATTTTGAAAAAAAATCGCAAAAAAAAACCATTCAGTAAAGTTTGGGGAGGATTTTTGGCAGATTACTTCCGGCCAGTAATACTCAAATACAGATTAGTCAAGTTTCACTTTTCTTACAATTTCTTTTCGAGTTATACTGCGTTTGACATTTAGGCGATCTCAAAACATGAATTTCCGGTGAAAATTCAAATTCGATAAAAATTCATACGATCAAAATACTTCCTGTTATAGCGATAAGAAAATATTTTTAAAAAAATTATGCATAATAATAAAAAAAGTGTACAAAAAGTGATAAAAGACTCATTACCAGACAATTTGATAAGAAAGAATAAATTTATTGTTTTAAAAATATAAAAATAATAATAAAAAAACTGGAAAAAACTAAATTAAAGAAAATGACAATGTTTTTGAAAGGGACTGTATAATGAAGCCGGTATATACATGTTATATATAAGGCAGGCAATCTGGGTACTCAACTACTTGTATCACTTCAGACGCCATACTCATCGGGTGTATTACGTGACGAAACGGTTCGTATCTTTAAATTTTGTTTTAGTTTATTTAATTTTTTTTTTTTTTTCCCAAATTATTAAGCATAAGTGAAAAAGCAAAGATTAGGAAGCAGGGCAAACCAATATCATAACACTTCCGGAATATTGTAAAGAAATTTTTATTTTAAAATTTAGGCTTTCTAGAAAAAAGCTGTTTTTTGTTATTTAATGGATATATTATAAAGTAGTGACAAATTTTTGGGGAAAAGAGAAAACTGAAAGATTTTCAGTTTTAATAAATTTCCATTTTCATTTTCTCTTCTTTTTTTATTGCTTTTTCTTTCTAATGAAAATACAGCCTTTAGTGAAACACCAGGTCACTGTTTTGTCTGTGAGTAAGAGATATTATTATTATTTTTATAAGAATTTCGAAGAGGAAGTATTTCGAGCGTACCTATCCAATTTTCGAAATTCGAATTTTTCCCAGAAATACATTTTGTGAGCTCTCCTTCCGTAAAAGTAGTTTTCTGTTTTAGCAACTTGATTATTTCCATTCAGCCATCGCCTACGGACGATATGTGATAAGAAAATATCCATTAAAAAAAAAATCGATAAACCGGAAGTACCGCTTTACTGAATAGGTTTTTTGTTTTTCAGTTTTCAAAAAAAGGAATTAGTTTCCCCTAATTCCTTTAAAGTTTACGATTCACTTAGCTGCATACTGTTATTAAGAATTAAATAAGTGGCCAAAAATTACCAGCTTGAAGAAAGTCGGTTAACCTAAAAATGCAAATTTTTTGACTAACTACTCATAGTAAAGTCATATAACTTCTGTTGGAAGTTTACTTCGAGAAAAGAGATAGATTACATTTAGGTCGAGTGAGACCGTCTACAGGGCCAGTTCAATAGTTTTTAAACTTTCCCAGCTGTATACAAATAAAGACCGCTAAATATTCAGTGGAAATCCGCAGTTTGAAGAGAATTGTGTCATTTAGAACACTATAATAATTATTAAGTATAATTTGGCTCACAGCAGATTTTTGGAACTTGTGAGCCTTTTTCTAATTATTTTCCCTTCTGAAATTATAAGATTAAGTCCAACAAGTTCATGTCTAAGTTTCGAAATTTGTATCTCCATTTGGAAAATACATGTTTTAAGTCATCTCAGTCTGAAAAAACAATTTCTTTTTTTTTTAGTTACTGAACTGTGTGTTTGCGTGAAACAGTATAGTGTAGTGTATAAGATCACAAGTGTATAAAATCGCTGAAACCCCAGAATCTGATATTTCAGTTAGATACCGGCTAAATAGAGGATCCCGATAAGAACATTTCCGTAAAAAAAAAAAAAAAATCGCTAAAACCGGAAGTAACAGTTTACTAAATTTTTAATGTTTACTAAATGTTTAATTGCCCACAATAAAGAAGGAACCCCCTCAATTTTCAGTTGTAGTGAAATTGATAAATAAATAACACATAATAGGTAATAAATCAAAATTAAGTAAACTGCTGTAAGGAAAGTCGTGTGAGAATTTCGAACCATATAGTTTTTGAGTTCACAAAAGAAACTGGTTGTATACATAGAAGTTGTGAGAAAATCACCTGTTTTATTCAGAGAATAAAAACAGCTGATATTATTCATACTTTTTTTTTGTAAGCATTTGTATAATCAAAGTAATTTAAACATTTGTAAATTTAGAAAGATGTGTTATTCGTTTTATTTGAAAAACGCACAATAGTTGTATTATTACAAAAGTAAAAAGTGTATACTCTTTGTTACACACGTTGATATAATGTGGCTTCCTAATCGCTTCATCGCTTCATTAGGGCTTCAGATTCTGTTATGTACATGTATTTAATTATTTACCTAGTTTGGGGTATTTTTTGTATACAAAATTATAAATAGGTAATTTTGTTGTTTTTAACGTTGTTCAAGAAATATTTATGGTTTTTCTGAGTGAACATTTCAGATTTAAGACAATTAATATTGGGTTAATTATATATTGAAATGCCAGTTTAGGAAGTTTAAAGTTTCTTCTCCAACAGAACACTTTCATAACAAAAAATCCCAAACACTAAAAAGAAAGCATTTAATAATTCCGTTTGAATCTGTCGTTCAGAGCTTAATACAACTTTTACTTTTTCTTACTGCTCCAAGAGAAGCAGTCATGCTGATAAAATTAGCGCAATTAACAAAACCTTGGTATGACTTTATCTGGCGTGATATGGCCCACTCTGTTTGTAAAATTTAAATAGTTTAACGCAGATTTGAAGAACTGTTCTGTAACTACGAGGTTTCAGGTGCTATTAGAGAACGTATTGCGAAAGTGTCAATATCGAGTTTTCACCGGAAATCCACGTCTGGACTTCAAAACACCTGAGTCCGGAAAAAGTGTTTAGAAAATGGTGTGTATGTGTGTCTATATGTATGTGAACCTAGCACAAAAAATGAAAAATCGCAGAGTGCTCATTCTTGACATTCCGTTTGGGGGTACCACCATGGGATCTGACAGGAACTTATCTCATCCGGATGTGCCACTTTATTGAATGGATTTTTCAGTTTCTTTTTTTCGATTTTCTCGAAACTTGGAATATTAACTACACATACTTAGAGCTATAACTTTTATTTGAAACATTACTCTGGGAAAATTTATTTAAGGGAGCTTTTGGCGAAAAGGTGGGGTTATGTTTTCCTCTAAAGTGCTATTTCGTTTATTACGCAATTCTATCATCTAAATAATATTAATTAGAATGAATATGTTGCGAAAATTCCGAGTTTGAAGAAAATTGGATGACCGGAAGTGCGATTTTACTGAAGTTATTTCAGTTTTCTACGATTTTATCCGTAAAAACACGAATGGATTTCATTAAATTTGTACACCAGCTATGAATATGGAGACCTATCCCATTTACTGGGAGTTCATCACCATTTAAAGAAGTTTTGAGGGAGGGGGAGTGTGTGGTTTCCTCCAAAAAGTCATTATATTAAGTAAAGATTCCAATTGATATAAAATTGAAGAGAAATAGACATTTAGTAAAAAGTATAAGTTTGAAGAGAATTTGTCAGTTAAATCTGTGTAACTGCGGTAGGAGAAAGTCGTGTGAGTGTTTCACACCAGGTTTTTATTTGAAAATTACAAAAAGTTTTCAAGCCGAACGTGTTCAGCATAGAGAATGATTGTGGGGGCCTAAAATTGAATGATTGCTATTTTGAAAATCCGAGGGGAGGGAAGTTGCTTTATCTGAATTATAATTCCCTTTTGGCTTATGAGAAACTGTATGTCCCGAGTCAGAGGAAGGCATATTTTACTTTATGAACGAACGTATGTATTTATCAGATATCCGTCCTGCTTACTTTGGTTGTACTGTAATGAACGAGATCAGTGTTTCTGTTTGTTTACGACTCTGATAGAATTCGTTCAATTGTAAATTATGGTCGTATTGCGTATCTTTATCGAAAAGAATTTATTCAATTTGTTTATTTATTTAATTAATAAAATATCAAAATTCCTTACTAATAATGGATTAGATTATCTTTTGATTGTTGTAATTTGTATGCTTTTATTTGACTTTATTTTTTTTTATAGTATTTATTTATTGTTTTTAATTTTTACGAAATGTTCTTATTTCATTTATTATTTATTTTCATATTGCTGCTATTTCATATTTTACTAGGATAAAGTATTGTAATCGTGTCCATTTGCAATATAGAAATCGGTCTCTGTGTTGCGTCGTGCATGTCTGTCTGTATTTCTGTGTGTGGTCAGCATAACTCAAACAGAGCAAGATCAGGAAGTTGAAACTTGATATTTCGTTTAAGCTCTAATAATATGGTTTCGGTCAAATTCGGTCAACCGGAAGTAACACTTCACCGAATGGATTTGCAGGGGTTTTTCATACTTTCACGAAAACCGCTCCGACGATTTTCTTTAAACTTTTCGTACATCAATTACACACATAAAGTACAACTTTTATTTGAAGCATTTCACCGGGAAAATTCATTTAAGAAGATCTAGATAATTCTATCATCTAAATAATATTAATAACAATTAAATATGTTGTAAAAATTTAGGGTTTGAAGAAACTGGATGACTGGAAGTACGACATTATTGAACAGCTTTTTCAGTTTTCTGCGATTTTCTCTAGGAAGACACCAAGAAGTTTCGCTCTTGATCCTTTTAATAGTAACTATGCAAAATTCCAATAAGAGAAAGTCATATGAGTGTTTCACAACAGATTTTTACTTCCTCTTACTTCCTAGTAACAGGAAGTGTTGCGATCTGCCCGATTTTCGAAATCGAGTTTTCACCGGAAATACATGTTTTGGGGTTCCTGAGTGCAAAAGAAATGTTTTTAGCAAATGTTCCTAGCTCGAGTGGACTTTAATTCGCAAAGCACTAATGACCCAAGCTGTCGACGCGAAAAAAAAATTAGCAAATGTTCTGTATGTAGGTCTATGTGTGTTCACAAAATATGTCTAACACGAAAAGTCGCAGGAAGCTGGAAGTTGGTATGGTTTAGGTGCTAGTGCCACATCAGGTACCAAGATTTCAGGCCAATTTCATCGACCGGAAGCGCAGCTTTACTGCATTTTTTTTTCAGATTTCCGTGATTTTTTTCGAAAATGGTCGAAACGATTTTAACAACATTCAACAAACCCCATTAACATTTGAAATGGAATTTTTATATCTGGGCTTTTTGGTATTCGATGTTTAAAGGCAATCATTGACTTTTCAAGAAAATTTATCATTCCAAAGGGAAGTGAAAAACCGAGTCTGTAAAGTCGCATTTCCGATTGACCAATTGGCAATCTAGCAGTTCTTTTAATGCACCTTAAATCTCAGACAATATAATATAGAAAGTGGCGCTTTAGAGAAAACAGGAATCTACGCTTTTAAATTCAAAACCTGTTCGATATTATTGCGCCCTTACAATCATTCTCTACCCGCCTCTGTTGGTAGGTTGTACTCCTCCTCCCCCCTCCACCTGTATATTTATGTTTGGACAAATCAGCAAACTTTGAAATTAAAAAAAAAATTGTTATATATATAAAACGGTAATAAGAGGAGTGAGAGGTGAAAGGCTGCGAGTGTTTAACACCAGATTTATTTCATTTTCAGAAGATCTCAAAATATGTGTTTCCGGTGAACCTTGATTAGCGCAAATTGGATACAATGCCAATACTTTCTCTTACAGCAATAAGAGAAAATACAAACGTTTACAAAGAAAATAATAATTTTTAAATAATTTAATTAATAATTTTATAACAGATTCGTTTGAGGATGATATTCATAAATTTCTGCCTCTTTAATATGCGTATCATTAAGTGTTTAATAAGTTATTAATTGATTCGAAACGCTTCTTTCCATTTAAAACACTATTTCAGACAATTCGTTCAGAGAACAAATGGCAGATTGCAGCAAACTTGAGAAGAAGCTAGTTGGTAAGATTGTTACTTTTTTTTTTTTTAATTAAGGCGCGTCAACAGCTACGGTCATTTGCGCCCGGAGCCTTCTCAGTGCACTGCCGGCCTCCGGATAGTGTTCTCTTATTACAGACAACACTGTCCATCACCGGACAGTGAGCTGTAAAGGCTTCTAGGAAGAGAAAATCTAAGGGCAGCACGACTGGATTCGAACCCGGGATCTCCGCGTTACTAGTCCAGCGCGCTACCACTGAGCTAACCCCTTCCCTCGATTGTGTTACTGTAAACTATTTGATAAGGAATACCTAAACTAGAGTTGCAATTAATTGTCTGAAAATATTAGCCAGTTTTTTCTTTGTTACGATCGTATCAAAATTTTGAAATTTTAACTTTCACCAGAAATATGTTTTGAGGTCTCCTAAGTGCGGAAAAAGTGATTTTTAGAAATTGATTTTGTTTGCCGAAGGAGGGGTGAGCTATTTAAAAAAGGGGAAAATCGCAGAAATTTGAAACTTGGAATGTGACAGCAAAGTTTTACTCTAAATCGGTCCACCGGAAGTTACAATTTTATTGAGTAGATTTTAAAGGGTGTCTGTGTGGGAGTGTGGGAGCGTGTAAGACTTTACTCTCCACTGCCATTTCAATATAATACACGATTCTATCGTCTATATGATATTAATAAGAATGTACACCACAACTAGGAGTTTGAGAAAATAGGTTTACCGGGCATTTTGTAAAAATTGTTATGTTGGCCTAAAATTTACACATCTCTTTTTGAAACTTCAAAATTTACTCATTTGTCCCAACAAAAAGCATAAAGATGGATGGAGGGGGAGACAATTGCCTACCCAGGTAGTAATTATATTGTAGGCCAGCAGAGAGCGTCAATAATATATTGAACCACATAAAACACTTATGTAAAATTGAACGCCACAAATTCCGCCAAATATTTTTTTTCCTTAAAAAAAAAAAGGCGGTTACAAATAAAAGCGATAGGTTTATACCTGTGCAGTTGGTATTCCATGTTTAAAGGAAATCGTAATAGTCGTTCTCGAGATAATTCGAGAAAAAATCTGGTGTGAATCACTCACACGACATTCTCTTACTCTCTGAAAGCCAACGTTGTTAGTATGGACAAAATATAATTAGAAACTGAAAAACCTGTTCAGTAAAGTCGCACTTCCGGTGAACTAGTTCTCTTCACATTCAAAATTTATGGCATCACATTTCATTGTAATTAATATTATGTAGATGGTATAATAATAATAATAATATAAACTGAAGCAACTCTTTAGATGAAACGTAACCCCATCCCCCCCCGCAAACTCTCTAAAATGAATTTTCCCGGAAGTAATTTTCCCGGTTCAAGTTGTAGCCGTTTATATTAAATTTCGAAAATATTTTACAAGATCATAGTAATTCATTTTACCATGAGTAAAAGAAATTAAAAATCCGTGTGTATTACGTGGCAATTGCCGAGGTATCCAGGTGAAGTGTTGTCTGGCTGGGATTACCCGCACAGGGACTAACTGAACTAGTAGCTAGTCCACTCTCCCCTACCGGACATGTTATTAGTTATTATTATACATCCATAATAACTTGACTTTTTTTTTCTTAATCATCGCATATGACGTCATATAAATAATTACCTCTATTTTGCTGAAAATGAGGGCTTTTGTTTCTTTACAATAAACACTGGAAAGTTCCTACAGCTATTATTCCTATAATACTTTCTCTTATTGCTAGTAAAGATCAAGCATTGCAGCGGTGCAAGATTTTGGAAATATTCTAAAAACGAGTTTTCACCGGAAATACACGTTTTGAAGTCGCAATCCTGAAGGTCGCAATCCTAAGTCCAAAAAAGTGTTGTTTAGAAATTGATCTGTATGTGTGCGCTTTTTTTATTTTATTTTATTATTATTTTTTTAATTAAAGCGCGTCAACATCTATGGCTATAGGCTCCCGGAGCCTTCTCAGTGCACTGCCGGCCTCCGGACAGTGTTTTCTCGCTGTTTTTCTTTCTTTGTTTCCCAGGCGAGAGTATCCCTAACACGAGAGTGTTTATTAATACACTCTACATGTATATCTAATACTTATTTGAACATATTTGTAAAACATTTCAGTTTCATATTTGAGTTGTGTGTGTGTCTGTGGGAGAACAGAATATCTCAAAAACGAAAAGTCGCAAGAAGCTCAAACTTGATATTTGATTTTTCTCATTTCTGATTATTAGCAATTCTATCAATTATAATAATTAAATATGTTATTGGAATTCTGAGTTTGAAGAAAATCGGATGACCGGAAGTGCGTTTTTACTAAAAATATTTTTCAGTTTTCTGCTTTTTTCTCTATAACGGCTACACTACTTTAAATTAGGAATGCGAATTACACATACAAAAACTACAACTTGATTTAAAACATTTCTCAGGGTAAGCTTATTTCAGGGGGCTTTTTGGGGAGAGGTGCGGATATGTTTTCCTCTAAAGTGCTATCTTAGTTGATTATACAAGCCTACCATCTAAACAAAATTAATTAGACTGCCAAACTTCTGAGTTTTAAGAAAATGAGTAAAGCGGAAGTGCGCTTTTACTGAACAGTTTTTTCACTTTTCGACTAATTTCGACGAACTCCGACGATTTTCATAAAATTTGATGCACTAACTATAAAATTTATCAATTTCAATTTTGTAAACTGCAGTAAGCGAAAGTTGTGTGAATATTTCACACCAGATTTTTTTTTCTAATAACAATAATAATGAAAACATAATTAATCTTATTTAAATAGAAGTTCATAAATAGCATGCAAACAATACGGACATAACAGGGGCCAGAACATCGTCATTAAAACAATATTGCCATATTTTTAAAGTTTTCTTTTCTATTGTTTTTGCATAATATTTGTTCTGTTGTGATTGTGATTAGTGCGATATAACTGCTAGAGAAATGAAAACAGATAAATGGCAAACTGAGAGAGAGAGATGGCTGAAGAATTTTCCAAATTTTTCTTTACTTTGTTTGCCAGAACATCTGATAACTATTGCAGTCGTGTCAGATTTTCAAAAATCGAGTTTTCACCAGATATACACGTTTTGACCGGTTCTTGAATCCGAAAAAAGTGCTTTTTTATTATTTATAGAATCGGCCTGCGTGCGTGTGTGTGTGTGTGTGTGTGTGTGTGTGTGTCAGCATAACTTAAAAATGGAAAATCACAGAAAATTCAAACTTGATATTTAGTTTCAAGTGTGCTTGGGACCCGGCAATAAGGTTTTGATCAAAATCAGTTATCCGGAAGTAACACTTTTGTGAATGTATTTTTCAGTTTTTTCCGAATTTCACGGAATTGGTTCGAGCGAATTTCTTGAAAACTTGGAGTATTATTTAGATGTAGATAAAGAGCTACAACTTTTATTTGATACGTTTCTCTGGGAAACTTCATTTAGGAGGGGTTGGGGGAGGAGCTGGGGTAATGTTAACCTCTAATGGAGTGGGAAAGTAATGAAAAACCTCAAGTTTTTAAAGAAAATTGAAACTATGTGAATTTGTATCCAAGTGTATGTCTTGTGAAAGTTTCACACCATTGTAATAATCAATTTTATTTCTTTATTTTTAGATAAACAATTACATTAAAGAAGACCATAATGGACGCTGAAGAATATAGAAGACGTGGTAAGTTTACAAATAAATAAAATAAAATAAATAAATAAAGTACCATACAAAATAAAGTAGAAAAGAAATCGTAGACAAAAGATTGCAATTTCGCTCTAATATATTTACCAAACCACTCTACTAACACAGACAATGTTTACTTCTGTAAACTTTTATTTTGTAATGTGAGGGACATTTTTTTTATTTAATTAGGATTTTATTTTGTCTCAAACATACTACAATTGTTTTATTTTGAACTTTATAAACAAAAACATATGATTACATTATCAATTTCATTATTTTTACTTTCTATTACTGCTGTAAGGGGAAGTGTGGCGATCTTGTCAAATTCAATTTTCACCGGAAACCCGTGATCCGAAAAAGAGTTTGTTTTTTTTAGAAAATTCTGTACGTGTGTATGTATGTATGTACAAAATCCCAATCCAAACAAAAACGAAAAATCGCCGAAAGTTCAAACTTGACATTCCCTTTTGGGGTAACGCCATGAGATCCGACAGGTAGATTGTAGATTGTTGTAGGGGATTATTGCATTGCAACCTGGGCCCCGCCCGGGCGTTCTCAGTGCACTGCCTCTGAGCACTGTTCTTATCTACAGACAACACTGCCCATCACCGGACAATGAGCTGTAGAGGCTCCTAGGAAACGAAAATCTAAGGGCAGCATGCTAGATTCGAACCCGGACTTCCGCGTTGCTGGTCCATCGCGCTACCACCGAGCTATCCTTCTTCCTTCTCTCTAGCTAATTAACTAGGGTCAGAGACCCTAGTTTGTGTTCTGTGTTTGTCCCGGTCTGTAAAGAGTAGAAGGTATGTAATTTAAGTCTATTGTGTACTGTTCTGACGAAGTGCATGGAGTACTGAGCTGTGGTAACCCGATCCCACAGGTAACTTACCTGTCAGATTTCCTCACCCTGAAGTATACCACTTTACTAATTAGATTTTTTCCTGCTTTTTTGCGATTTTCTCCGAACATCTCCAACGATTTTCTTTAAACCTTGAAACTAACTGCGCATACAACTTTTATTTAAAACATTTAATCGGAAACATTCATTTAAAGTGGTTTTTTGGGATGGGGTGGCTTATGTTTTCCTCTAAAGTGTTTTTTCAGTTTCATTTATACAATTCTATCATCTAAATAATATTAATTAGAATTAAATGAGTTGCCAGAATTATGTGTTTGAAGAAAAAAAGTTGACCGGGACTGCGTTTTACTGAACAGTTTTATTGCGATTTTCTTCATAAAAACCCTTGGGGATTTCATTAAATTTGCTACATTAACTTTGAATACGGAGACGTTTCATTTTTGTCCAAAACCTTTTTTCTGACGTTCATTTAAAGAGGTTTTGGGCGAAGTGGAAGGAGGTTATGGTTTCCTCACACAAAGTCATTTCATTAGTTTATATTCTGCCACTGATATAAGACTGAAGACAAACTGTAGCAAAACATAAGTTTGAAGAAATTGTGTCCATTATGACTGTGTAAACTGCAGTAGGAGAAAGTGCTGTGAGTGTTTCACACCAGATTTCTTTTATTTATTTTTTTGTATTTTCAAGGCTGCGCTGTTTATTGCTGCAACATACAAAACAAACAGACACACTCATATTGTCACCATGGTGATCCTTTTAATAAAGGACTGGAAAAAAAGCTATACACTCTGGTTACTTCAAATTGCCCATAAAAATCAACATAACCTAACAACAGGAAGAGTAAATCTCCTTTCCTTATTTCAATTCAAATTGTATTACAGTGTGAAAACAAAAGAAAATAGTAAATTGGCTTAGTTTATCGATTTTCTTGAAACATTTATTGGGCGAATCAGTGAAACAGTTGTGAGATCGGATTGGCCCTTTCTGGTTATATTGTTTTATTTCCTTATATATATATATATGTATTTAAAAGATAAAAAAAATCTGGAGTGAAACACTCACACAACTTCCTGTTACTGCAGTTCACACACAGATTTAAAAAATAAATATTCTTCAAACTTACAATCTTTTCTAAATTTTTGCTTGCCTTTAATTTTATATCAATTATTGGAAAATTTAAAATTATTAATAAAATGGCATACTTGAGAAAAACCATACACTTCCCCACTTAGAAAACTTCTTTAAATGAAGTTTCTCTTTTTAAAAGTTCCCAATAAAAGTGTCAGGTCTCTGTATTGATAACCGTCAATGTTTGTGTAGGGAGAAAATTGCAGAAAACTGAAAAAACCGTTCAGAAAAATGCACTTCCGGTCAACAGTTTTTCTTCACACACTCAGAATTCTGACACATATTTATTTCTAATTAATATTATTTAGATGATAGAATTATATAAATGAAACTGAAAAAACACTTTAGAGGAAAACATAAGCCGCCCCTCTTCCCCCCCCCCACCTTAAATGAATATTTCTGATTGTTTTAAATAAACGTTGTAGCGCTTTGTATGTGTAGTTAGTTTAACAAGTTTAAAGAAAAATCGTTTCAGCTTTTTTCGAGAAAATTGCAAAAAACAAACAATTTTTCAGTAAAGTCGCACTTTCAGTTGAGGAATTTTGACAGTTAAGTTCCTGTAGGATCCCGGTGATCCCATGGTCTTCTGAAGGGTCGGAAGTAATGGTGACGTTGACTTTACTCTAAGATGCCATTTCAGTACATTACACGATTCTTACAGCTATATAATATACATAAGAATTAAATGTGTAAATGAAATTTAGAACAATTTGTAATTGTTTATGTTAAGAGCAGTTATTGCTATTACATTACTATATAAATATAGTGGACCACGATATTTCTAAAACTGTAGTCCTTGACGAGAAAACTGTCCAGACTTGGCTATATGAATAAACTAGGAAAATGGCAGATTTCAAGAAAATTTATTAACGGTGCAATAACAGAAAGTTGTGAGGAAATTTTACATCATATCTTTCATCTAATGTGCAATGCAATAACAAATGAATAAATATTGAGTACGGACAGGTATTTGAAATCAACACCACCCGCATTAATTATTGTAAGTTCTCTAGTTTTTTATTTTTGGTTTATTTATTTACGCCCTTGCATACGTCAGAGACCTATAAGTGGAATTTTAAAGAATTCTTGGCGCTGGTGGGTTTTCCAGAACGTCCAATGAACTGCGTACCGGATACTTGAAATTCTAGGAACCTAGGAAAGAATTTTTTTTAATATTTTTTTTTTCCTTGTTTTGTAAAAAAAAATTAATGACTACTTAAAACCGCTTTTGCGCAATATACAAACATTCATTTTGTTTACTACTAACTTTTACTGCTGTAAAAGCAAGTAATGCGATCGTGCCAAACTTTCGAAACTGAAAATACATGTTTTAAGGTCGTCTGAGGTCATAAAAATGGTAATGGGAACTTTTACTTGCATACCTGAGCGGCCTTGTGTAGACGCTCAATGTCAAAACCAACAAAGCTTCAGCAAATTTAAATTTAACCCAACTAAGAGCCCCTCCCCCCCCAATATCCCACTAAAATCAATTTTTGTAGAAAAATGTTTCAAATAAAAGTGATACATTTCTAGCTACACAGCAACCATTACAAGTTTATAGAAAATCGTTATAACCATTTTCGAGAAAAATCACGAAGAACTGAAAAAAAAATTAGTAAAATCGCATTTCCGGTTGAGTATTTCGCCCGAAATCTTCGTATCTGATGCAAAGGTATTAGCTAAATGGAACACCAAGTTTGCACTTAGTGAGATTTCGTTTTTGAGATATCCTCTTTACATACACACACACACACACACACACACACACACATTCGCTGAAAACATTTTTTCGTACTCATGGGGCCCAAAACATGTATTTGCAGCGAAAACTCAAATTCGAAAAACTCGCACCAGATCAAATAATAAGTAAAAACAATAAGTTTTTAAAATTATACACAGTAAGTTCAAAACTTGATGTTCCGTGTAGGTACTTCCATCGTATCCGGCATAAAATTTTCAAACAAAATCGGTATCAAGCGGAAGTAGGATTTTAAAGATTTTTATTTTCATTTAGTTTTTCGCGGATTGCAAAATAGTTTGTAATAATTTCCTTTAAAATTCATATGTTCAAAATTAATTGGGTGGGGTTTACTGAGTAACTGTAGATGTTAAGGCTTCGCTCGATGTCTATGTAGCACAATGTAATCGCTCACCTGGAGGGAGTTAACAGTACTTAAACGCAAATATTTTCACTTTTCTCTTACCGCTTCTAGAGGTCGGCAAATAATATTTTAGTCAAAATCAGTTAACGGAAGAACCACATTACCAGTTTTTTCTCGGGTGAAGGGTAAAGTTAGGCTTTCCTCTAATGTGCCATCTAAACATAAATTAGAATCAAATATATTGGAAAGTATCAACATTTGAAGGAAATCCTTTGACTTGGAAACTGGGACTCTACTGATCATTTTTTTCAGTTTTCTGCGACTATTCGATAACCTTGCTAAAAAGTTTTCTTTAAATTTGGTGTACTAACTGCATATACAACAAAACTATTACTTTTAATCGAAACATTTCTCCAAGAAATTTGTTTATAGGCGGGGTTACTGTATGAGGCGAAAGGTCACGCTTCAGGCTTCACTTAGAAGTGTCGTCTTATTTCAGGCTAGGTTCTCCCACCTATATAATATTAAAGTTACCATGCATCTAGTAAACAGTTTTGCACAAAATTTTTCAATTAAAACTACGTCAATTGCATTTAGATAACTAGAATGATAACACCCATGATTACAGGCAAAGAACTGGTAGATTACATAGCCGACTATCTAGAAAATATCCGAGAACGTAAAGTCTTTCCAGATGTTAAACCAGGTTTCATCCGTTCTTTGGTACCTCCACATCCACCTTTAGAACCAGAAACCTGGGACAATATAATGGATGATATTGAAAATGTTATAATGCCTGGGGTAAGTTGTTACCTTTTTTTTTATTATTATCATCAAGCATTTTTTTGTTTAAATTTTATTATTAAATTCATTTTATTCTTTTAAGATGACACACTGGCAAAGTCCACATATGCATGCATATTTTCCCGCTTTAAATTCTTATCCATCCATGCTGGGCGACATGGTTGCTGATGCAATTAATTGTATCGGATTTACTTGGGTAAGTAGGTTGTTTTTTTCACTCTTAACCTTTACTCTTGGCATAACTAATAAATCACTAGATGGCAGTGAAGAAGTCTAATGTTTATAATGGCCTTCGGATGGTCGTCGATCTTTACAGAAAGCTGAAGGTCGGTGGGTTTTTCTTTTTAAGTAGAGAGATGTTTGCAAACAAAGGATGCAAATAGAAGTTCCAGTTTGATTATTGATTTTTCTTAAGATGTAAATTCCAAATAAATACAATTTAATCGTTTTAATCGCTAACTCTTCATGGATATGGCCAAGGTTTTCCGATAAGTGTGACATGAAGTTTAATTTTCAAACACCGTATCTAACAATGACGGAAAGTCTAACCGGGCACAAAAATTTTTTTTTTTATTCCGCGCTCTTCTTTAAGTATGTGTAATTAGGAAATAAACAATTTAAACAAATAATGATCTGTGTTTTTCTTGTATGGATGGACCAATCAATTTTTAATCTTCAGACGCTGGTGATTGGGTTCGTGGTCATTAAATTAAGTCCTATTCCACATTTCAGCTAAGCTTTTGGCAAATATGCGAGTACACCACACTTGCAGTCCTTACGTACAGATGGGACTAATAAGTAGCCAATTTAACAATATTTTGTTTTTTAAAGAGACTTTAATACGTCTGTGAAGGAATCTCGAGAGAAGTTTATAGCGACGATTGGTTTCGAGTGCGATGGTTCCAGATAAGTGTACTATCAAGGAATATTCCAAGGTAACGTACCCTGTCGAGTTGTGAATAGGTACATGTGTGTGGTTGATGTAAATGGTTGGTAGGATTTTACTGCGTAGACTGTAAGTTATGTACTTACACTTACTGTTATGCACTTACACTTATTTCCTTTATTTTTATTTAGCTACATTTGCAGGGAAATGGGATATGGCAAATGAAGAACGGCAAAATTAATGATTTAATTTTGTTTATCCACACCCAACCTTTACTTTTGGCATAACTAAATAAAACACACACTAAATAAAACAAAAACGTTTAATAAATTTGCCATCTTAAAGTTCTTAATTTAATGATCACAAACCCAATCACCAGCGTCTGAAATATACAGTATTTATATCAAGATAAGTTTACAAAACTGCCAAAAGTGTGTATGCGGAACCTGCCTTGACAACGTCAAACCTCACTGCCATTTAAATAATTTCTTGCAGTATTTAATGATCAGCTGTTTTATAATTTTAAATTTTTTTTCTCCTCCCCCTCAACAAAAAAAAACAAATAGGCATCAAGTCCAGCTTGTACAGAATTGGAGATTACAGTTTTGGATTGGTTGGCCAAGATGATTGGCTTACCAGGTGACTTCCTACATTCAGAATCTAATGGAAGAGGCGGTGGAGTGTTACAAGTAATTTATTTATCATTATTATTATTAATTATTCCTATTTAAATTTACGATGTACGATAAAAATTGTTTTGGCAGCAGTTCCTCTATCTATTGGGCTAAGATGGAATTAAATTTCGTTTAGAGTTTGGTCACAAGATAGCGGAATATGCAACGGAATTTTACCACCCAAATACAGCATTTCTATGTAAACACCACTAAGCAAGTGTAAAATATTTTCTCTTTCTGTATTAAGGAAGATTTATGGCGATAGCGCCAGATTTTCAAAATCGAATTTTCCTTAGAAATGCATTGAAAATGGGTTTTCTTTTATTCTGTTTTCCTTGAATTTTCCTCTAAAACAAAACTAGTTTGTTTAATTTTTGCTTGCTAATTAAAAACATTGAAAAACATCACTTTTATTTGAAATCTTTTTCCGGAAAAATTCTTGGAAAGCTTTCAATGTTAGGATTACCTAACTGATTAATTTAGCTTTATTGTTAAACCATATACTTATTTACTGGGTAGCTCTAAATAAATGCCTAATAAGAATACTGAATGGTTTTTCACCTAGTTAAAATTATACACTATTTTCTCCAAATTTGAAGAGAAAATTTTTCAATTAGAATTGTAAATAATTGCAGTAAGAGGACGTCTTAAAAAATAAAAAATAAAAAAAAGTCTGGTATATCCGTCGTAGCATTCATATTTATATTGTTCCTGACCGGCTTCGGATTTTCATCCATCTTCAGGGCAAACTCACCAAGTTCGTGAATTGTTCTGACAATCGATGAAAATCGGAAGACGGTCAGGAACAATATAAATATGCATGCTACGACGGATAAAATACCAGTTGTTATCCAGCATTGCGGACCATCCACATATTAAAAAAGAAGTATTTCTTAGCCCCCCTTTCTGTAATGAATATATCGATATGTGAAGGATGCATTATTTTTGGGTAAAAATAGCCGAACTTCAGGAAAAATTACTTTTTTCCAGCTCCTCACGATATAAATATATGGGACTGGAAGCGTAGTATTGTTTTTAAAAAATATTTTAAAAACTACTCTTTTGCATTTTGATTTAACATTAATATAATTTATTATATATGAATAAAAGCAATCAAGAGAATACATTCTTTTATTAATAAGTAATAAATTATGGCAAAAAATCTATGTATTTAATTTGAGAGATTTACAAGATAAACTATTTCACAAATGTAAATTTGCATCTATAGATTGTCGCTCTTCACTATTTTAATTTTACAAAGAAAGCAAGTTGTTCCCCTCCCCACCAATTCTTCAAATCGTTTACCTATAAATTAGTTTAGTCCATTTTTTTTTTTTTGGAATGCAGTCAATGTTGTTCATTAGATGCAAAATTTAATTCTTTACAACTTTATTCCAATTTATTTATTTATTTTGTAAAAGGCCAAAGGAAATATGGGGAGAAAATGAGCAAAATCATCATTTTCCGAACATTTCAGCGGATATAATATTTCCTTGAAAGCATTGCCAGAAAAGCGGTTAGAAGCGAAATCCAAAATAAGCAGGAAACAATGGATAAAATCCTGGATGTTATCTGGAGCATGCGGACCCAAGCACATATATTCAACACTCAGCTTAAATATTCCACCACGACGAGTAGTTTAGGAAAAAATTCACAAACCGGAAAAACAAGTTTACTGAAGTTTCTTCAAACTTCCTGAAATATTTTCACACAATATGATGTATCACTTGTATTGGAAGCTTTATTTTTCATAAAAAAAAGATTTATTGAAGCGTTCAAGGTAGTCAGGACCCCAGGCTTCCTCCATTGAAGTATTATTTCAAAATACTGTATAGTTGTACCAGCTATATAATGGAGAGGAAAATTTTAAAAATCAAGTTTGGAGAAAATCAGTGAAACTTTACAGAGTAGATTTTTTTTCCCCGTTTTTCTCGATTGTCTCTAAACATTTTCCTTAAATATGTGGCTGGGTCCGCCTTGCTGGATCTAATCTGATATTTTATCCGTCGTAGCATGCATGACGATGGATGAAAATTAGAAACCGATCAGGAACAAATGGAATATGCGCTACGACGGATAAAGTATCAGATGTTTTCCTTAAAGTTGGAAAATCTCAATCCATATACATACTCTAATACATACACATACAAAGCCCTACCATTACATTTTGTAACATTTTTCCGGAACTTTTCTAGATATTCCGTTTAGGTGCCTCAATACAAAGGTTTCCTTTACAAACTAGATCGGGCACGATTCACTTAAGGTTCATAGAATTTCTTGTAAATAGGACAAGAATCGTCAGGGGAAATCGCCTTTTTTGTATTCCACAAAAAATCCTATGCCGACCAGAAAGGTCCTTAATCTTATCTTCTCTCTCAAGCAACCCAAGAGTAATCTAGAATGGTTTCTCCTCTGTCTAAAAAAATCTCTACATAAAAGGGGAATAAGATAAATTCCGTGTTAGGTAGAGATATTTCCTTTAACCACCAAAATGCCTAAGTAAAGTAATCCAACCAGATGCTTAAAAGAGATGCGTAAACATATCAACATAGGATTCAGCCCCACCGCCGACAATGCGCTGAGCTCATTCATACGGATAATTGCTATACGATGATTTTTTTTTTTGAACTTTGACAGTTGTGTGACCTGAAACACGCCAACACACAAGTTCTGGCATCACTGATGGGACCCCTCCCCCTATTTATTGAACTATAGAAATGAATCAGATGCTTTTTTTTTTTTGTATATTTTAATTTATAAAACAAAACCTTATGTTGTGAAATAATAGACAACAGCCAGCGAAGCAACTTTAGTTTCATTATTAGCCGCACGCACAGAAGCAATCAGAAGGTATAAAGAATCAAATGACGACTTAGAAGATGCTGAAATTAACAGTCGACTAGTCGCCTACTGTTCAGACCAAGTAAGTACATAAATTAGTTTTCTTTTTCTTTTGCAGCAGACTCGACAGAGTTCGCCGAGATCTATCAGCCGATCGCCACATTAAGTCACCATTTAAAATTCTGTTATTTTCTTTAGGCACATTCGTCAGTAGAAAAAGCCGGTCTGATTGGCTTAGTAAGAATGAGATATATAGAAACTGACGATTCATTATCATTGCAAGGCAATAAATTGATAGAAGCGATTGAACAAGATCGGAGTAAAGGATTTATACCATTTTTTGTAAGTAACGGTCATTATTGATTTTATCTATTTAGTTTTACCTTCTCTGACTGCTGGAAAGAGGAAGTATTGAGATCGCGTCGCAGTCTGGACATTGTGTTCTTACCGGAAATACACATTTCGAGATCCTCTGAATCCAAAGAAATGGTTTATAGAAATTGGTTTGTGTGCGTGTTAGTGTGTGCGCAAAACGGATAATCGTAGAAATTCGGAAATCGTAGGAGTTCAAATTTGATATTTCGTTTAAGTTTCACCAGGAGACCTGCCAATAACGTTTTGGCAAAATAAAGTGGAAGTCCCACTTTACGGTATGAAATTTTTCAGTTTTTTCAGATTTTCTTGAAAACGGCTCCAACGATTTTCTTTAAACGCGTTATATCAACTACATTTACAAAAGTCTACAACTTTTATTTTAAATATTTCTCAAGGAAAATTCATTTAAGGGCACTTTTGGGGGAGGGGTGGGATTATACGCTTTCCTCTAAAATGTTATTTTAATTTATTATCAGTTGCAATATTAATTAGAATTAAATATGTTTCCAAAAGTCCGATTTGAAGGAAATCGATAGATCTGAGGTGCGACTTCCCTGAACAGTTTTTATTGTCCGTTTTCTGCAATTTTTTACTGAAATAGAGGAATGCAAAAGAATCAGGTTGGTGATATTGATAAGAAAATGGAGTGGCTATAAAAGCCAAAATCCATCGTGACGTGAAAGATCTATTAGGTGGCTCCCTTAGGTGTCATAGTGTCTGGACACAGGAATGTAGTAGTCTTCTATAAGAGTACACATGTGTGTGAGTGTGTGTGTGTGTGGTAGAAACAGTGAGTAGTGGTGAGCTAGGCTTACTACGTCAGTGTTGAAAATATCTGTATTGGCATTGTTCCTGTTGTTAGAGTGGGATAGCCGCAGATTGCCAAGACCCTGAAGAGCTAGCTAGACCATGTCCCGCTTTAGAGATGCAAAAGATTAATAGCAATATAGTTTTCTTTTTAGACTCCTAAACAACTGTAAAAGAAATGAAATTAGCTAGTAGAGATAGCTTACAGGTAAATTAAATTAAAATCCAATTCAGCAGGAGTGTTTAATCGTTGGATGCATTATCCTTAATTATACTGAAACCAACATCGTTCAGAGTCTTACATTCAGAACCACCGCCAACTCCCCCTTGGAATATTTATTTCTAGAGCAACTAAATACAAGAGATACTGGCTACACTGTAGTGTAGAAAAAGAGCAAAAATCATCCAAATAATTGGGATGAAAAGTTCCCCCACCAACCCCTCCACACGACCGTCTCATGATGAGACAATTAAAGTGAACCAAAGCAATCAGCTTATTGCTGTGTCTGATATCGTTCCTCTAGCGCTTACTAAACATAACAGGAGCTTAAAAAATAGAAGACAAAAATAAACTCTGTCCTCCCCTGGGATACAATTACTGGCCTCATTCGGAAAAACGGAACCCAGATGTTTTCTAACAGATAGATACCCTCCCACATCAGACCATCTCAAACTACCATTTCCTTCATTATTTTTCTACTTCATTAGTAAATAATTACCTTCCATTTTTATCCGTATTATATCAGCTGACAGAATTCTCTCAGCTGTCCAGCCACTTTGATTACTTTCTCTTACTGCTGGTAATGCATTCCTCGTGTCGGATTGTTAAAAATTGATCTCTCTCGTTCTCTCTCTTTCTCTCTAAGTGAGAATGTGTCTGTCTGTCTGTCTCTAAGTCAGTAGATACGATAATAAGTTTCTGGTCCAGTGAGTTTCCTTTAAACTTCTCAAACCTATTTTCATCTTATAGGCTTATCATTTTTATTTTTCTTAAAAATTGATTGTGGGGGGGGGGATTATGAATAAAAGCCGAACTTGTTTTATCAACTTTTACAAGAAAATTATATATATATTACATGTATATATCCAATTTGAGGAAAATAAATGGATTAGCCGGAAGTTGAACGTTACAGTTTATAGTTTTTTTCAGTTTTTTGTGATTTTCTCAGAAAAGGCTCCAACGATTTTCTTTAAACTTGAAATACTAACTACAAATAAAAGGAGCTACAACTTTTATTTGAAACATTTTTCCGGGAAAATTCACTTAAGAGGGGTTTTGGGGAGGGGAGGGGTTATTTTTACTCTAAAGTGCTATTATAGTTTATACATAATCTTTCACTCTTACATCTTCTAAATAATATTAATTATAATTAAATATGTTGCCAAATTTGCGAGTTAGAAGAAAAACTGGTTGACCGGAAGTGCGTTTTGATTGAATAGTTTCTTTTTCTTCAGTTTTCTGCGATTATCTCCATAAAAACACTGACGGATTTCATTAAATTTAGTAAATACTAACTGTGAATATAGAGATCTACCAATTTCGTTTGAAACTTTTTTTTGAGAAAGTTCATTTGGATGAGAGGGGAGTATGCTTTTCTCCAAAAAGTCATTTTTCTTAAGCTTAGATGACATGTAAATATTAGTAAAAATGATAAGTCTGAAGAACTTATAACTCTGTACAGTGCAGTAAGAGAAAGTTGTGTGTGTGTGTTTCACACTAGTTTTTTTTATTATTATTATTATTAAATGCTAACTGGAGAATACTCGTTTATATAAGATGCACTAAATTAACATTTGGAATAGAACCAGTTAACCTTAACCTTCATGTTTCAGCTTTGTGCCACCTTAGGAACTACTGGCGCGTGTGCATTTGATAATATTCAAGAATTAGGACCAATATGTAAATAACTTTTATTTATTTTTATTTTTTTGTTAATCGAAATTATATTTTTATTGTTTTCCATAGAATTTCTTCGCAGGTATTGATTTTTTTTCATGTTTTTTTCTTAGGTCGACAAGAAAATTTATGGTTACACGTTGATGCAGCATATGCCGGTTCAGCATTTATTTGCCCAGAATTCAGACACTGGCTGAAAGGTATTGAATATGTCTACTCTTTGGCGTTCAACCCATCCAAATGGTTGATGGTGCACTTCGACTGTACAGCCATGTGGTAAAGTATTATATTTTTTTATTTAAAGTATTGTCTTTTTACTTTCTTTTACTGCTGCTAAGAGTAAGTATTTGCGATCGAAATTGAATTTTTACCGGAAATAAACGTTTTGCGATCTTTCTTAGTACGAAAAAAGTTTTTGGTCGATTGTGTATCTGTGCGTGATTAAAATATTTCATAAACGAAAAAATCGAAGGAAGCTCAAAATTGATATTTCGTTTCATCCCACTGTGACCTGACAATAAGGTTTTGAACAAAATTCATCAAGCGGAAGTGCGATATTATTGATCTTCCTCGAACCGACCCATCGATTGTTAAAAAAATTTAGGAAAATTGATTGCTCGGTGACGTCTAGGAAAGAGCAACAACGATTAGTTGTTTCCTATAAAGTTCAGTAAAATGTACAGTTGCTACCTATATAATATTCAGATACATTAGAATAATTGCTAGAATTTCAAATTGGAAGAAAATCCAAATTTTCTTCTGAGTTATTTAGAATTTACTCGAAAAAGACTCCACTGATTTTCTTTAAATCTGGAGTGTTGTCTGGACACATCTAAATCTATCACTTTTACTGGAAACATTTTTCTCCAGAAAAGTTGATTTGTAGATGAAATCAGAGGGACAGAAGCTGAAACATGGGGTTTATCTATAACTTAAAGAAACAGTATTTGTAGACGTTGATAGTAGCGCTGTCATGCGGTCTGCAATGTAACCATAATTCAGCTAGCTAGTTCTAAAACCATGTGAAATTAATGATCTCCACATATTTGCAGAAGTCTATATGTGTAATAAAAATTAGAATTTTAAATAAATTCTATCAATTAAAATTGATTTAACTTATCGATAATTGTAATCGATTTTGTGTGTGTTAAATTTGTCCAATTAGGGTGAGAAACAGCCGTGCTTTGCATAGAACATTCAACGTTGAACCACTTTATTTACAACATGAAAATTCTGGTAAGTAAATTCATTTATTTATTTTATTTTATTCAAATTAATTAATTTTTTTTTTTTAATTATTTAATTTCGAGAGCTGGTCATTAAATATAAATTTCACAATTTTTAACTTTTATTTTCCAGGACTGGCTATCGATTTTATGGTAAGTAATTAATCGTATTTTCCTATAGTGATAAAGATTAAACACTTTTTTTTATTGCACAATTTTATTACACAGTTCTTGAGAAAGGGCGCCATTTGATGTGCAATATATACAGTAGAGAAATGACGTCTGTAAATCCCCCCACAGTAATAATGTTCAGAGAAAGTCTTAATCTTTGGAGGTGACGTCACCGATACTTTATTAAATGGTATAAATTTTAAAGTGGATTCGGTAATTTCCAATTACTTTCGTTTATTGTTATAAAAGAAAGGATTCTATCATCTCCACAAGCAAAATTTTGTAACGACATTTTACAAGCCTACCCACCCCCCCCTCAAAGACAATTTTCTCTATCACTTTTATTTGGAACATTTTTTTTGTGGGAAAATTGTTTCTGGAGTTTTCTGGTAAAGCTGAGACGGTAGGCTTTTTCTATATTATTTTATTAGAAAGTACCACCTGGCGGGAATTAAGGGAATTGACATATTGAGTAAAAATTCCGACTCTTCAAAGAAAACGTGTTCATCGGAACTATGAGCCCAGTGCGCTTAATGTGCACTACTTACCCAACTCATCCGATATCATTTCCGAGACCTAACTAATCATTTATAAACACGAAATACAATAGAAACACAGTCATATTAATGTCTTATTTTACAGCACTGGCAAATACCATTAAGTAGGAGATTTCGTTCATTAAAATTATGGTGTGTTATTAGAAATTATGGCATAATCGGACTGCAAAAACATATACGTGAGGTAATTAATGCAATTATTATTCTTTTTTCCGTTAAATAATTCAATAAACTAATAGATTATATATCGATCAATTTCTAGGGTGTACGATTGGCGCAAAAGTTTGAAACATTTGTACTAAGTGATAATCGATTTGAGATCCCAGCTAAACGACACCTAGGACTGGTAGTTTTCAGATTGCGCGGCGATAATCTACTTACTGAGAAATTGTTGAAAACGATGAATTCCCGTGGCAATGTTCACTGTGTACCAGCTTCATTAAAAGGTTTGTAAACTGTTCAATAATATTTATTATTATTTAGAAAAGGGATTTGTTTCAGTTGAGATTTTCCATTCTAAACCTGCCGACGGATTTCACATAATTTAAGGATAAAAAACTACTTCCGGTATGGTTCCGATGGGGTTAATATTGTTTTCCGCTAATCAGTATCTAAGATTACTATCATAAGAATATATTTTTGAACTAAAGAGTGCTACTGCAACTACGTACTCCAAAAGTGACAGCGTCTGAAAGATTCCGTTTAATTTTACTTTTAGTGACAAGTAGTTCGTACTGGATATAACGATCACTACTATACAATGCTTGCTGCTTGTTATACAATGTCGTGGCTGCTTGTTTACAATGCTTGTTCTTGATCGGTTGCAAAACATGAAAGTCGATCATATCTGATGTCTTAAGATAAGCATAATCGCAAAAATATCAGCTGATAATCGTAAATAATCCTTTGGAAAATCTGATCTAATCTAAAGGTGGACCCTTAATGGGCTAAGGATCCAAGAGCTCTGTCTCATCAATGAACAAAGTGTTTAGCTCCTTTCCCATCTTGCCTAGACATTTCCTCGCCTAAATTGGTAAGGGAAAAGAAAGGAATCATAAGAAATATTTGTTTCACAATTCCAGCCCAATATGGACGAGATAAATAAATTCTGATTCCAATTGATGAAAAGAAACTGTACGCTGAAATCTACAAAACCCAGGAAGACTCCCCTTATTTACAGATACCATTTCTAGGCACCCTCCTTCTTTTCAAGCCAGAAACCTAGGCTTTATACCTAGCCAGGGTATCTCTCAGGCTCCCTCCTGAATTTTGCCAAATCTATCACATGCCAAAGCACTAGTAAAATCCGAATATTCTGATTGAGTCCATTTTTATGGTTTGGTATAAATCGAAATTTTTGCAAATAGTGTATAGATTTTTTTATAAGGTCATTAGTCATTAAGGTAATTACTAAGGTCATTAGTAATTTTTATTGTTTATGTTTGCCTTAAAAATATAGGAAAATATGTAATTCGATTTACGGTCACCTCGCCCAGGACTACTGTGGATGATATATTGAAAGACTGGATAGAAATAAAGACCATAGCTACAGAAGTGCTCGCTGATGAAGAGAAGAACAGACCACGAGAAAAAGTTCCACTTGCAGGTTAATTTTTAGATTTTGTCTGTTTTTTATTTACTTATTAGAATATATTAAAAATATTAGAGAATACATTAAAAAATATCAGCCTGCCCCTCAAATTTTGCTGCTAAATAGTATAATCCAATGATATGCAAATGATTTTACGACAGTCTGGCAGAATCGTAGACCTGTTTCCTTCACTCAATACTTGTATTTGTACTCGATTAATGTTCTTCTTCTAGTAAAAAAATATGAAATAAATTCACTTATTTTCTTGGATTCTATAACTTCTTAAGCTATTCCAGCTTCCTCCTTTTAAACGCTTTGCCGTGTGAAGGTTTTATAGAGCTTTTTCCACTCCATGCAGTTCTGGTGAAACACTATAAGAAATATGAAAAATGAAATGCTCAGATAGAAACGTCGCACTGAATGAGGGCTAGTCATCACTCCCCACTCATATCTCGAAGATATAAAAGAAGAGGTACTCAACAATTAGGGTCAGTTGTGAATGAGTTTCTGCAAGAGTCTAAGGAGAAGCATTAATGGGTGGAGACACCAAAGATCACGCCAGTCACGTAGCTCTAATGCCTTATGCTATACGCTATTAAAACGCTGCATGACTTGCAGTCATATTTTATCAGTTATAATTATCTTGTATCTAGTAATTCCTGCGTTCAGTGTTTTTCACCTTTCGATCAAACTCATTACATCTAGATTACAGTTTGCATCAGTTCACTTCTTTGATTCCATTAGATCTGTGACTTCAAAACCTTGGACGACCTCTTGTTTCCATTGCCAATTTTGGGCAATTGCTTACTTTTAAACCTTGGCTTTGTATCTAGCTAGGGAAGTCTTCCGGAAGAACTATCATCAAATCATCGTTTACAGACAAAACTTGGTGAAACCCAAATTTTAAAGTTTTGATTCCCCGTTGATGGTTTGGTATCCAATGCAAGGTGAAGGTCTAAAAACTCAAAGCAGCAAGTAGCCTGATGAAGCAATTACATTCAAGAAACGTTGGTTTGGACATCATTTTTCCTAGTGTTGTTTTTCTTGATAATTATGCAGCCGGTCTTTTACATTCATGTTTCATCCTTATATTTAAACTATCTCAATGTTTCAATACCCTTTAAGGGTTGTAAATTCATAGTAGTACTCATTGATGCGTATAATTGACAAAATGCAGTTTGTGCTTAAATCTGGCATTATAAAAAGAAATGGCAGTTTAATAATTGGCTAGTGTTATCAGCATAAAAATTAACTTGATGATTAAACATAATGATTTCTCAACTCAACTAAGTCAGTAGTTCCCTTTTTGTCCAGTAGAGCAATTAAAACATTATTTTATTTATTTTTCAATAAATTAGCTGCTTTACAAATTTCATTGTTATATTTATATCATCAGTTTCACTTCTTTATTATTTCCTTATTTTTTCTATTTTTATTAATTTGTTTTTATTTAATAATTTCAGTTGGCACTCAAATCAGCGAATGTCCCCAGCTTCATATGGCAGCTTAGCAAGCGAATACCTATATATACTTTTATTTATTTTATTGTAATAAATTTTATTTCATTTTATTTTATTTATTTATTTTTTTTTGCATGTTTGTAATACCTATACCTGCACTACCCTAGTAATCTGTAGACTACCTTTTTACTGCTACTAGAAATAATTATTTTGTAATTTATTTAAAAATAGATCATTCTTATTAGAATTTATGCAATTTGAGCACATTTTTCTCAAAATTCTCGTCTTTTACCTTGCGGTATGTTTCCTCGGAGATTTCTAAACATAGCATCGAATTTAAACTTGCCTCGAATTTTTGTTTTTGAGTTATGTTATTTGGGCATTCACACAACTCATTACTTTCAGACCGTTCGCTAAAAATATTCTTTTTCCTCAACTAAACCTAAAGAATTACCACAAATATTTTTCCAGTGAATACAATTTTCACACTATTTCAGTAAGAGAAAGTCGTATACGGGTGTTTCACACCTTGCTTTCATTTTTTTTTTCCTTCTCTATACATGATAAAAAGGATATCATGCCATCAGGTAATCGCTGATTAAAATCGTTCATCGGCAAGGGTAAGAGTGCGAGTTATGGGAATGAAACGCAAGTTAAGCCAAAGAATGCTTCTACAGAAAGGTACTAGGGCTTTGCAAAATATTCTGGCCTCACGGGAAGAGGTCATGATATTAAAGAATGCCAGAGAGAGGATGTGGTGATGATTCAAAGTGTTCTAAAAGGGATCTCATGGCAGGTTTATTTCTAATCGAGAGGTCAGACTGCAACACAGTCCGATAGATAGCACCACAGCTTACCCATATGCATCATTGTGTCTACACTAAAGGCACAAATGTGTGCGGACGAAGAATACAGAAGTGTATAATCTTGACAATAAAACTAATTAACATTCTTAAATATACTTTCAATAAGTTCAACTTTCAGTGAAACATATTTTTTAAAAGGACTAACAAAGGCGCATTGACTAGTGCTATCTATGGGAGATTCTCAAAACTAAAGCTGCAAGTATTGAACTATAATTTTAGTTATTTTCGTTGTAGAGAATCATCCATTTCAATATCAAAACAATGCAAGAAAAATAAAAATCTGGGATGAGAAACACTCACACAACTTTCTCTCAAACTGGCAAACTGTCTTCAAATTTCTAATTCTTTTGTTATATTATGTTTAGTTGTCTTTAATGTTCCATCATTGGGGCAACATAAACTTAGTAAAAGCAATTTTTTCGAGGAAAACTACACCTTAATCTTCATACAAACCCCCCCTATAATGATCGTTTTCGGAAAACGTTTCAAATAAAAGTGACAGTCTCTGTATTTATAGTTAGTATAACAAATTTAATGAAATCCATTGGTGTTTTTAAGAAGAAAATTGGAAAATTGAAAAATCCATTCACGTACTTCCGGTTAGCCGATTTTGTCCAGAACCTTACTGTCAGGGAACCAATTAAACTTTCTGTGATTTTCCATTTTTTTTGGTTATGTTGATGACACACACACAGAAATACTAATTTCTAAAAACCTTTTGTTCAGACATCAGGGAATATGAAATAAATGGGTCAACACTGTAATTATTATATTTTGGGTAAAAAAATTAGAACAATGCGTACAACATGTCCATATACTGTTATAAAGAAACGGTAGCACTAAAAAGCGCCTCAACAGATAAGTCAGTGTTGCCACTGCGAAAATCAATATGTAACATCATTATATCAAGCAAAAAACACGCACATAAATAGTAAAGAATAATAAAGTGCCTAGTTCACATGTCTGTGTCTAACAGGGCCCTCACAATGTGTACATAAGGTGAAAACACGATATCGAAAATTTGACATGGTGGCACTATTGAGTGAAACGTGACCTACCAGCTCGCCCAGATCCATCTCAAAATAAATGATAAGTTTATGTATATGTGCAGTTAGTATTGCAAATTTAAAGAAACTCGGCGATAGCCAAGAAAAAGTCATGGAAAACTGAGAGAAGAAAAAGTCCATTCATTAAATCACGCTGCTGGCTCCATCGATTTTCTTCTAACTCGGAATTTTAGCAACATATTTAATTCTTATCACACTACATTGATGACAGGACTGTGTAACAAATCGAAATAGCATTGGAGAGAAGTGAATCGTCAATCCTCTCCCGTAAAACTTTCTGAAATCAATTTTTACCCTGGAAAAACGTTTCAAAGAAAACACGCACCTACAGGTGTTAAATAGAAAATTTAAAGAATAAAATCATTGGAGTAATTTTTTCAAGAAAATCATCAATAACAAAAAATCGCTTGCTCGGATGTAGAGCTGGTATCTAAAGTAAAATCAAGTTGAGATTAGCTGAGGTTTTTCATTTTACTTACTGCAAGAGAAAGTATTGCAATCGTGTCAAAGTTTCGACAGTAATAGTAATTCAAGTATATGGTGTGTGAAACTTGTCACACGACTTTCTCTTACTCTAATTAGTATGATTTAATCAAGAAATTTTCTTTAAAATTGCAGCGTTACAATGTTTAGTTGGGCTGGGCATAAAAATGGTTGTGGGATTTTAACTTGTATACCTGAGCGGCCTTATGTGGAGCGCTCTATGTCAAAACCAACAAAACTTGTGCAAATTTAAATTTAAACTACATGACAGTAGGGGAGGGTATAGCCATGTGGTTAGCGTACTGCACTCCCACGTGGAGGTTCCAAGTTCGTGTTCAGCTTTGCTGCGCTTAGATTTTTTCTTCATAGGAGTCTCTATAGCTCAGTGTCCGGTGATGGACATTGCGCGTATGGAGACCGGCAGTGTACTAGAAGGCTCTGGACGCCATTGATTATAAATGCTGACGCACCTTAGAAAAAAGAAAACAAAAAGTCCTTCAATATCCCTCTAAAATCAGATCTTCAAGAAAATGTTTCAAATAAAAGGATACGTTTTTGTGTGTACAGCCAGAGTTACAAGTTTAAAGAAAACAGTTTAAAGTTTTCGAAAAATACCCTTCTAATTTATATTAATTATTTTGATAATATAGCCATTATATTATACTGAATTGGTTCTTAGAGGAAAGCATAATGCTACAGTTAGGGAAAATTCCTCAAAAAATCACTTTTTTTGGCCAAATATTTCAAATAAAAGTGATAGGTATTTATAGATAGTGTGTGAAGTTTAAAAAAATCGTTGTAGCAATTTTCGCGGAGAAAATTGCGGAAAAATGGAAAAACATTTAGTAAAATCGCACATCCGGTTGAAGAATTTTTGTGTCGGATGCGGTGGTCCTACTTAAAAAATTTGACACGATCGCAACAGCCTTCCTTGCTGGAAGTAAGAGAAAGTATATCAATATGAAAAAAAGTAAATCAGTATAGAATTAATTTTTCTAATAAATTTACTCAAAAACAGCTGGACTGTTTACTATTGATTTCTAATTAGCCTCAAATTTAAACAAATTACAGAGACCAAGAAGCGAAGCGAACTATTTGGTTCTAGTTTATTGCTAGCAAATTCACCAATGTCACCAAAGATTGTCAACGGCAGTTTCGCAGCGATTTTCTATCCGGACAAAGATAACGGAGAAAACTGGACAAAAGGATGGACATTTCTGACAAATATCCATAAGGGTAGCCCAGGTAAGAACACTCTGTCGGCAAATTATTGAAATTGATTCTAGTAAAAACAAAGAAAATAAAAAGAAAATAATTGTCTTTAATTAATCTGGTTGTTTTCTTCTTTTACAAGCAGCTCGAAGGAAAATGATGACCAAGAAACAATTTTCATTGGATTCACGTTTAGATTTAGTGGAATATTGTTTAGGTATAAACAACCCTACGTCTGTCTTACCAACGTGTACTGAATTCAACATCGCCCAGGAAGTATCACCGACGGATTGCCAAGAAAATGGTAAGGAAATTAACTACTAACAATGTAACAATATTTTAGTAAAGGTTCCAAACTTTGACCTCCAAAAATGGTTATTGGCAATTCGAACTGCGAATCGATTGATTATTGAATTTTACATTTTAACATTTGAAAGATGCTCGCAGGGAGTAGTTATTAAATCCACAGCGTCCTGCTGATCTTCTGTGACTCCTTTGTGAAATAACAGTGTGGATTGTGTGCAGTCTGCTTTGAGAAGATGCAGGTATGTGTGTGTGTATATTTGTGAAAAAGTAGAATTTAGCTAGTGTGGGTTCGTTAAATCCAACTGTTCTATCAGATCGCCTCAGCAGACTCGTCTTTTGTATTGAGGAGATGTCAGTATTGTTTTAAAATTCCTCTGAATTTATCTGAAGAATGATCACTGCAGAATCTTCCCAATTAAAAGGAAAAATGGACTCTATAAAGCTAGATTGTCCCTAGGTCCTCTATTAAGTAAGAAGGCAAATGGTTTTCAATGTATAACTAATGGAGTAGTGCAAAACTAGAGTAGAGCACATTAATCAGCTGAAATTGGATAAAAATTAAAAAAAAAACTTAAGATGTATGGAAAAACCAACGATATATTTGAAGAAATTATAACCATGTAAGATTTGGAGTAGTTCTCAGTCTGACCGCTAGAATGCTCCCATTATCACCATTAACATTTTACATTATTTGTCTAGCACTTTTAGTGTAAATAAATTAATGGATTTTTATACATTCAATTTCTTTTTCTTTTTTTTTGAAATTTGACAAATGTTTCGGAAAAAACTTTCACTTTTCATTTCAATGTCTATATTTACTTGACAACAAAAAGTGTTTAATTATGGTTCATATTTCTTTGCGATCTATATAGAATTTGTTTGATCAGGAAATGCCTTCATTTGAAAAAAAAACCTTTAAACAATTGCTCTTCTTTTTTTCTGAAGAAACTACTGGAACTTTAGAAGTTGAAGGCCAATCGAGACATAATCGTTCGAAATCTTTGGGTTCCCCAGAAAAGAATGAAGAAGAGGATATTTCAAATTCAGGAAATTACACACAAAAAGTCTGTCTAAAATGTGGTCATCTGGAATCATCTAGTAAATAAGAATAAAAAAAAAGTTTGAAAATATTATGTAAATTAAATAATGTTAATGTGGAAATAATGTAGTATTGAAGTTAAAATGTTTACTAACTAAAGTCTTAGAATGTGTAAATGTCTAGTGTTTATAATTCAATTTTATTTAAGAAATTACATTATTTTTATAAAATATATTTTGTTTGATGAATAAAAATAAGTAAATACGCAAATTGGTCACAATAATTGTTATATGTTGTGCACATAAAAATAACACTTAAATTTAATGAAACATAAACATTTTCTTTAACTTATCATTTTTTCTAAATGTTAAGTTGCCATTAGTATTGAACAGCTGGCGGAACCTGTATAATAATAATATAATGAAATGGTACTTTTGCGGGGAACGTTACATCCCTGTTTCTCACCCCCCCCCAAAAAAACCTACTAAAAATCATTTTCTCAAAAAAAAGTCTGTAAACAAAAGCTGTAGGTCTCATGGAAATCATTGAAAAATCTGAACATTCCCACTTCCGATCAATTATTTTGCTTCAAACTTTAAATTTTAGCAAAAATCTGTTATTTTTGAAAATTCAGCGTATAAGTATATATTCACTGTTGAACACTGACTATACACTTATTTTTATCCATACTACCCATTGCTTTGAACTAAATATTTATGGCAATTATTATTAAATTGGAACAGATGTGAGCGCAATCTGTAATCTAGTATGTAAACTATAGTTAAGTTATAATGTAGTTACTCTTCTAAATATTTAATTTAAATAATTTAATGAAAATAATAGTTATAATAATAATAATAATAATAATAAATAGTGATAATAATTATAGCATATTTGATAAGTATATTTGCTTGAAAGACTTGGAAAAATAAAGGAAATCTCTGATGTGAAACATTCAAACGAAAATTCTGTTGCGGCAATTCTCACAGTTTTCTAACTGATAAATTCGCTTCAAACTTGGAACTTTAACTGTGCATTGATGGAATTCCAAATTTAAAGAAAATCGATTGAGTGGAAGTGGGGATTTTGCAGAAGGTTTTGACATTTTTTGAAATTTTTCCCAATGATTTTCTATAAACCTGGAATGCTTGCTGGATAAATAGAAATGTTTCATTTTTATTTGGAACACTTTTCCGAAAAAAATTGATTTTAGAGGATTAGTGGGTGGGGGGTGGGGGTCTGTCAGTTAATTTAAATTTGAATTTTCACAAGCTTTGTCGATTTGAAAATTTCTTGTTTAAGTTGTATTAATTAGAGTAAGAGAAAGTCGGAAGTCGTGTGAGCGTTTCGCACCAGATTTTTTTTTTGTCAGTGCTGTAGACATTTTGATAATCCCATAGGGCCACTGCAAGGAGCTTGATATGTGCAGAAAGAAGTACTTGGGTTTGGTGGACCCAGCCTCTGTTTTATAAACTCCTGTCTATAGACATTGACATCTAAGAGGGTCACAGATGATCCCGTAGAGTGTAATAGTTTTGACTGTATAGCCACGCCTCCTATACAAGCTAACCTCTAACCTCCAGTCTATATTTATTTTAACTTTATCCAATTGCCATTTAATAATTTGCTAGCTTAATAAATTTTATTTTATGCGATTTAGCGTTTTAACGATTGAAGAGAGTTATGCGCAACCGGATCTTACGTAATTAATTAAAACAAAGACGAATTGTTAATAAGGAAAAATTGAACATTATATTAAAAAATGAAAGATGCCAATGAGGATACGTGATTAATTAATTTTTACTAGCACGGCCCAACATTTTTATTTTTGTTATTTTTGTGAATATTGTCTATAAAAATTGTTAACTATCGTCATTATTATTGTTAATGTCTTAATGAACTTATCACCCTGCAATCGTGTAAATCTTTAGGACAATGAAGGTTGTTTCCAGTCAAAACTGTCTGCGTCCAGTTCATTACTGCACGATGTATCCAAGTAATTACTGCTCAATTTTTCCAAGAAGTTTGTAATATCATGCAAAAATAAATCTGGTGTGAAACACTCACACGACTTTCTCTTACTGCAGTTTATAGAGTTGTAATTCACATATTTTCTTCAAACTTTACTGAACGTTTACTTGTCTTCAATTTTCCTCTCTAAACTTCTCTGGTTGAAATTTCTTGAAAAGTGACAGGCAGCCTCTGTTTTTATATTTAGTAAACCAAATTTAAAGAAATCCGTCAACGTTTTTATGGAGGAAAATTGAACAAACTTTAGCACAGTAAAATCGCACTTCTGGTCACCAATTTTCTTTAAACTCGGAATTTTAAACAACATATTTAATTCTAATTAATATTATTTAAATCATAGAAATTTATAATAAACTAAAATAGCACTTTAGAAGAAAACATAATCTCACCTCTCATCCAAAAGTCCACTTGAATGAATTTTCTGGAGAAATTTTTCAAATAAAAAGTTATAGCTCTTTATATGTGTGTAACTGATATACCAACTTTAAAGAAAATCGTTGCGGCTATTTTCCAGCAAAACGCATCGAAGTGAAAGAAAACTTTCAGTAAAGTGGTACTTGCGATTGAGCAATTTTGACAGACAAACTACCGTACTGTCGGATTCCATGTTGATACCTAAACAGAATGTTACGTTTGAACTTTCTGCAATTTTTCGTTTTGAGCTATGCTGTTCACGTACGTACATACTCATACAATTACCATTTTATGAAAAACAATTTTTTTTTGTCTTTGGGGACCTCAAAAGGTGTATCTCCGGTAAAAATTAATATCAAGATCTGACCCGATTACAAGTAACTGAGGCATTAGGCACACCGCGTCACGCAACAAGATTTCGAGCAAAATCTACTGACCGAAAATGTAACTTTTCTGATTCCTTTTTTTTTTTTTTTCAGTATTTCGTTACTATCTTAGGAAGGGCTCCAACGATTTTTTTTTAAACTTCACATACTACTTACACACTTAGGTTTTCGAGTTTTTTGGCATTTTCTCGAAAACGGTTACAACAATTTTTTTTAAACTTGGAATTTGTATTTTCAAATTAATTTTTATTAATTTAAGTGTAAAACCAAGTCGTATGAGTGTTTCACACTGATTTTTTTTTCAATATTTACTTTATAATAGCATGTAATAAGAGCTCGGGATTTAGAACAGTTTCCACGCTTGATGGACAATCTATGCCATTGATTACCGTCTTATATAAAACTTGATTTGTATAGAGTTACTGTTACACATTTAGTAATTAAACTTAGTTTAAACTTATGAATATGTTTGAATGTGTATTTGCGTGTAATCTTTTTATAAGCTGATTCATAGGACATAATTCCATTTATCGTTTGGCACTTTGTTTCAAGCAAACAAAGCTAATACTTTTTCTAACATGGTTAGCTTAAAACAAAAGCTCTGTGCATTTGTATGAAAGATTCCCTCACTGCTCACGGAAATGATTTTAAAGCCAAATCCACTATGTCCTAAATGACTATTGTGGCTCCTACAGGCATTATTTTGATACATAAATTACAGTCACCTGTGTACAATCTGGATGTGGAGTTGGTTGTGCATGATGGTTGGTTGAACTAGGTTTGTCTGCATGTATACGCTAAACCCAAAGGAGTTGCAATAATAACGTCCTCTGCAGGTCTTAAACATATTGTGTGAATGTTGTAGATGTAAGTATTGTTAGTGTTGTTAGCCTCGTTCGTATACCAACAGAACGCCCTTGATCCCTGAAGAAGTGGTCAAATGAAGGGGAATCCCCCTTCTATGAAGATTCCCATTCATTTGACCCCATACTCCGTACTCCATTATGTTCTCTTTTGACAAAATGCACTCTTAACTACCGATTTCCATAAGTAAGACGCAAAAGGAAAAAAAAAAGTGGTATTGAACGGGCGCAAATTATAGGTCATACTTTAGACTGGGGGAGTAGTTCAAATTCCTGCTCCTAATCCTCTACATCGGGGATCATGTAACTTGTATAGACTGTATTGTTGCTGTGGTAACAAGTTTTATGTTAGACAGCAATGCTAGATATCACTCAGTAAAACCAGTATCCTTCAGAAACCAACCAAGAAATTCCAATGGAAAGAACAGGAAGAATTTTACAAATAAATCAAGCCGGCGATATTCACTTATTCTTGAGAGAAATCCTACAGAAAAATTTGAAGTTCTTTTGTCACTGTAATCGTATTTTGCACCCGGTTTTAACTTCTTGAGAAATATCGAATATAAGCAGTAGATTCCGAATTTTATTGTGCTGCGCAAATATGCTGTGCCACCACAGCTTTCCTGAACAAAATTTCCGTCGATTGAAAGAATGTTGTATTAACGTTCGCGGTTTCACGGACATCAGCCGAGTTCTACCCCTTAACTGAAGGTTCTCTTCAGCAATAAAACTTCTCATTCTGTCTTGACTCTAGCAAAATAATTTGAAGTCTGAACTTTCTAGCGATTGGTATCATTGGCAAATAGCACTGATAGACTATGATATGATGTTTCTGTTTACTCTATGTACTGTAGACGCACAGATTTTTGTCGGACCCTCTAGTCCCGACATCTTGTCCACACCCTGGCCATGAACACATTTCCTTCACCTCTATAAAGTACCACTAAGTACAACGGAATTATGGACTCGACGATTTAAATCCCTTCAAGTGATCAAGCTCTTCTTAGCTTCAATCCATGTTATAGATGACCGGTTCTTACTTACTCATAGTTGGGCACTCTGTTCAGAATACAGAGATCGCGTCTTCCAAGTTGGGAGAGAAAACTTTCCAATCCCTTTCTTTGTTCGCCTGTCTCCTTGCACCCTACCCTGGTAAGAGAATTAGGATTCTTGAAGAGAACCTTCACCACCTACGACGTAGATAAAAAACAATAAACAAGGGAAGGCCATAGGCCTAATTGTTGGCCTGTTTGTTATTCAATCACGACGATGCTCATAGATCAAGCAAAACACTGAATCATGAGCGTAAGCAATGCTTACAATTTATAATATAGGCATTATTTATGATTAATGTATAGTCTAAGAATTAAATTAAAGAATACGTATATATACATATAATATTTTAGTTGTTTTAAGCGATCTATTTCATTGTAATATTTCCAAAAGTGTTGTGTAGACAATAACAATAAAGAAAATATATAAATAAATAATTAAAAAGACAATTAATTATGTAATTTAATTAAAAACAAATGTAAAATCAAAAATAAAATATTATTTCCTGGCTAATTTATTTATTAATTTTGTTTTGTTTTGTTTATCCTTTCTATATAGTTTTGAAATATATCTTGTAGCATTGTTTTAATTGACTGTCCTCTACTGGCTGGTACGGGCAAGTAAGATGATCATGCTAAATTTTTTAAACTTGAGTTTGATAAACTTTCCATCCATCTAACGACATATTCAGCGCGACGAAGTGTCAAATTAAAGAGGGGAAGGGATCGAACCCTACGGTATCCAAAGTCTCACCAGCCCTCAAACATAGCTACTCCAAAGACAAACAAAAACAAAACGGGACTAAAACAAATATCACAGATCCAGGTCTAATCCACCAAATATTCACCGCAGCCATATGAACAAGTCAGACCATAACCTTAAAAGGAAATAAACAGGCTATTCTGACCAAAGGTCTTAAACCTAATTTTTTCACAACACAAGCAATCTGCCATATGTTGGATGGATGGTTATTCCTCTGTCTCACAAAATCGATAAAAAGAGTTTGGCATGAACCCTATTATGGTAGAGGTGTCTCCTTAAACCACAATGTCCAGTAATGGGATTTTTCAAACTTTTATTTTTAATTTACTATTATCAATGTAATGATTAGGTTTAGCTGCATTTACTAATCAGTTTGTCCGTACAATTATACCAATAAATAATAATAAAGCGATCAGACGGCTGATCTTTATTGTTTCACTCTTTCGTCCACTTTCGGCGAAAAATGAAACATACTGTAGAAATTTGTGATTAAAATAAATTAAATATCGTTTTAGTAAACAAAGCAAATGATAATTCAATCAATATTACAAAACAATTTATCGGTCAATGTAATTTATGAAAGTACTGTATTGTTAGTAACTAATGTGCAATAATGTATACAGTAATAATAATGTATTAATTATTCATATATTATTAAAATTATTAATAGGCAAACTTATAACAATACAATTATATTGGCGGGAAAATGTAAATAAACAGTTCTCCGTTGAGGCGGATATTAGCCTAAAAAAACATACAAACATCCATGTGACAATCGATAATTAGTTAAAACGATCTTTCGATCCCAGGCAACCTAGAAACAAGTACATCCGGAGTAAGCTCAATTTCGAAAAATCTGACACGATCGTAATACTTTCTCTTACAGCAGTAAGAGAAAGTAAAAGTGTAAACATTTGTGTCAAGGTTTATTTATTGGTATCTTAGTCTTGAATGGTCGCGTGTTTCCCCACCGCTGCATATACATATATTATAAATCAATTAATAAAATTAATGATATATTACTAACAAGTGTGTAAATTATGTCCTTCAAATAATTATTTTATAAATAATTACAAAGTGAGACAAAGGAAGATAAAAATATATTTACATTAAACACTTTTCACACATGCCAGATGCAATCTGAAGAAAGTTTCTGCCCATGTCCTTCACTTGAATCGGAATGTATTTCGGTTGAATAAGTTTGCTGTTGTTCTAATTAAATAGGTGATATATAGGAACATTAGAACTGGGCGGACTGTAACAGAGCGCAAGAAAGGGCGTCCAATCTCCTTCTTAAGATAACACCACTGGCACCAACTACATTCCATCCAATTTCACGACAATCCTGCACACTATTACTGAATGCAACTCCTAAATGTTCAGCAACTCCCTCAGGGTTCTTACTAGCTTATCCAGTAATTTTTCCTAGAAGATGAAAGATTCGTAGTATTGAACCACGAAATGAAAGAAAAAAATATGTTTAGCGAGTGAATGTGGATGTGTGTGTTTTTTGTGAACAAAATATTTCAAAAATGATAAATCGCAGGAAGGTCAAATTTAGTGTTCCGTCAAACTCAGGGAATTTAGCAAAATTCATCAACCGTGAGTGCCACTTTACTGAATTCGATTTTCTCGAAAACGGCTCCAACGATTTTCTTTAAACTTCCTATACTATTTACCCACATAAAGACCTATCGCATTTATTTGAAACATTTACCCTGAAAAATGGATTTTTTGAGGTTCTAGGGGAACGCTTTTGAGGTTCTAGGGGAGTAGCGTTACCCTTACCCCTGAAGTACCACTCCAGTGTAATATAAGGTTTTACTACGTACATAAAATTAATACACATTACAAGCATTGATAGAATTCCAAATTTGAAGTAAATCGGTTTACCGGAAGTGCGTTTTTACAGAGTATGTTTTTGAGTTTTTTTTGTAACTTTCTCTGAAACGGTTACAATCATTTTCTTTGCACTTGGAATGCTGACTGCTTAGTTAGAAGCGTATCATTTTTATTAGAAACATTTTTCTGAAAAAATTGATTTTGCGCGGAATTCATGGCGTTAAATTTCAAATGTTTCGTGCAATTGATTGAATGGTTTTGGTGCGCTCTACTGAACCACGGTATCTTAAATCACTTTTGTACCTGCCAAGATTAGTTAGCAGCGCCCGCTTTAGGGGCGGCAACCCGGACATTTGTCCGGGGCGTCAAAATTTTAGGGGCGCCATTTTGGCTGTATGAGAAAAATATTGATGTGTTAACATGCATATACTTCTCTGAACAGAATAGCAGTAGCATGCGAGCAGAGCTCTGCTTCAACTTGTTTTTTAACATGCATACACTTACCTCTAATTATAGAAGAGCGGTTTCATTACACAGTAAGAGAAAGTCGTGTGAGGGACTCACACCAGATTTTTTTTTAAGGTACCTGAGAATCTGAATGGTTTTTTAGAATCTGATTTGTGTGGGTGGGTGGGTATGGGTGTACGTACGTAGGTGTGACCAGCATAATTGAAAAATGGAAACTAGAAAGTTCAAACTTGATATTCCGTTTGAGTGCCATCAGGGAAGTTAATAGTCAAAATCCCTCAACCTTTTTATTACGATGTGAAAGTGCAGTTAATTATATTAAATAGATTTTTAATTTTTGTTGAGCCCTTTTCTCGAAAACAGGTCAAACAATTTTCTTTAAACTTCCTGCAAACATGGAGTTGTTATCGCGGGAAATATTTTTCCTGGCGAAATGATTTTCAACCAGCGGTTCGGGAGAAGAGTGACTCTAGGCTTACATATTAGTCCGTCTTACTCAGGGTCTCTTAAATTTGTTACTAAACCAAGTTTGAAGAAAATCGCTTGAAGAAAGTGCGAATTTCTTTCAGTTTTCCCTAATTTTCCTGTCAATGAAAACAGCGATTTTTTTTAAACTTGCTATTTTAACGACTATCACTTTTGTTCCAAACTTTTTCTGCCAGCTAAATTGCATTTTAGAGATTTCTGAGATGCGGAAATGTCGCGCTGACCTCTAAAAGTGCCTTATCATTAAATGTAAGTTATCCCACTTGTATCTTGTTTCTGTGGCCTACCCCAGAAACCTAATACAAACATCCATCAATGGTAGAAGGGAATACCAGGACAAACGCAGGCGAAACTTTCGATTGAGAAATACACGCGTAAATTTTATTAGGGACGTTATATGTACCATAGCTGGAAGGTTATAAGTTAGGTCTACTGGGGAGAGCATTGTAGGCTGAATGAGTGAGTAATTCCGAAAGGCACGAGCTTCATGACAGAACCGCTTTCAAGTCTGCTAGGTCTGCTTAAAAGGATGAAGCTAGGAGAAGTGCTTAAACTAAAGAGGATGCACAATAGACATCCTTGGTGCCCATGGAATAATGCTTTAACCAACCCCTTTTTCTATCTGGTCTAATCTAATCAACCTGTAGAATAATGAAGCAACTAATTAATATAAAAATTTTATATTTGATGAAAAATGAATAAATGAGAATTGTAATAATTACATTAAATGGAGTCATATGAGCGTTTCACACCAGGTTTTTTTTTGGAAGAAACTGATTTAGTATATCCCATGCAATGACTTAGATAAGTTGGTAAAGTCACTCTTAATATTTAAAGCACACAATAATCTCTCCATCATTAAACATAGAAAATTCAAAATTTCCAAACTGCACGTGATATAGTCACTTGTGGGGAAAAATCGGGAATATTAAATTGCAATTATCCGTGAGCAAATTACAACATGAGATAGTAGCCTAAACAGACTAAAATGCTGTTTTGAATGTGCTGCCAACTTGGCAATGGAATAGGGACAAAATAAAACAAAAGTTTCCTCAATACTAATCAGTATTACCAAGGATGTGTTCGTATTGTAAATAATACCTAGTTTTGTAATGAATCTTCTATGTAATCTAATCTAATCTAGAAACTCGGGGTCTCCATCCTTTACCTCACTTAGACCTCCAACTGGGCCTATTGTGCACCGTAATGAATCTTAGTCACATCATTTTGACAGGTTGTAACAGTTTCTATATTATATTATTGTTCAAGTTTGAACAATTTAATCAAGAAATTATGTTCAAAATAGTAACGTTACAATGTTTAGTTTGGCTGGCGATAAACATGGTGGTAGGGATTTAACTTGTATTGCTGAGCGGCCGTATGGGGAACGCTCTATGCCAAAACCAAGATAAGTTCCTTTCTATGCAGCAAGCATTCCAAGATTAATGAAAACCTTTTTAACCATTTTCCAGAACAATCTAAAAAACTCAGAACCCTATTCTGTAAAATCGCATTTCCCGTTAAAAGATTTTACTTCAAATTTGGAATTCTATTTATGCTTCTAATATGTATTAATATTATGTAGATAGTAAAATCATATATTAAACTGGTATTTTAGAGGAAAGCATAACGCTACTGTTCCCCTAGAACCCCCCAATAGATCAAATTTTCCGGGAAATTGTTTCAAATAAAAGTGACAGGTATTTATGTGTGTAGATAGTTAAGAAGTTCAAAATAGAAAATCGTTGGAGCCGGTTTTGAAAAAACACACACACACCTAGACCATTTGCTGAAACCATTTTATTCGTACTCAGGGGACCTCAAAACATGTATTTCCGATAAAAATTCAATTTTAAAAATCTGGCACGATCGCAATACTTCATCCTACTATGGGAGTAAGAGGAAGTAAAAAGAAGGCGATAAAAAGATTGTAATTAATAATAATAACTAGAAAAAAACCTCTCTAAGTTAAATGAACTAATTATGTACAAAATTATATATGGCATAAATTAAAATATCTGCTTATAATAATCCATTGTTCACTTGATAATAATTGCTATTAGTCAGTTAATGTTTCTATTATAAATAAAGCAATAATAATAATCAGCTCTTTTTTATATTTAAATAAGTAATGTGTGAACTAATCTGTTGTAGTATCATAGCGTAATTAACAGCAACATTATTAATAAAGACATCTGTTTAAAAAAATACTTGCAAAATCAACAATTATTTGCATAATTTTTTTCTGTTTATTCTTCTAATTACAATCGATTAAATTACTATTGTAATTACAACGAATCGTATACATTACAAGGAAATGTACTCGTATATAACAATATTTACAAGGCTGTAAACTTCAAATTAATTTATATTCAATATGTAAAGCAGTGTACTATTACCAACTATGCGGAACTAAACTATTTCTTGGCACCAACAAAGCGATATAGTTATGAGAAAACACTATTATATAATTACATTATGAATCCAGTTAATAATTCGATTTTGTTTTATTGTCTTTTGTTTAAGTAAAACTTTAAAAGAAAGTGGTATAAGATGGTGATACCCAGATATTGAGTGATACTAACCTCTCTTAAAGTTTGAAAAATCTACAAAAATAAAAGATTTGTGTATGTGTAATAAATACATCACATTTAAAGAAAAATCAATCGTTTTTTGAAAAACTGCAGCAAAAAAAGATTCCGGTGTGAAACACTCACCCGACTTTCTTTTACTTTAATTAATACAAGTTTGTAAGATTTTTTACTACTACTTTCATTTGCAACATGACAATGTTCTGATGAGCTGGCCCTATGCATGGTGGGGATTTTACTTGTATACCTGAAAAGTTTAATCAAATTCGTTGGTGACTTTATGGAGAAATCGCCACAAAAAAACTAAGTCGCACTTCCCGTCAACCAATTTTTTTGAAACTCGGAATTTTTGTATCCACATTTCATTGTAAATAATATTATGTAGAATGATATAAAATGCTGAAATATAGAAAAAAGCATCCCCCTCCCACCAAACACCCCTCTTAAATGAATTTTTCCGGATAAATGTTTCAAATAAAAGTTGTAGCGCTTTTTATCTCTAATTAAATTCCAAATTTAAAGAAAGTCGTTGTAGCCATTTTTTATAAAATTGCACAAAAAAAACCTGAAAAATTCATTCAGTAAAGTGGTACTTCCGGTTGAGCGATGTTGATCAAAAATTTATTATCGGGTCCCATGGCAGCACTTAAACTAAATATCAAGTTTGAACTTTCTGCGATTTTCCACTTTTTAGTTATGCTGACCATATATACACGCACAGGCCAATTTCTAAAAACCACTTTTTCAGACTTAGGGGACCTCAAAAAAGTGTATATCCGGTGGAAACTCGGTATCGAAAATTTGACACGATCGCAATACTTCCTCTCGTCAGCAGTAAGAGAAAGTGATTGTTACGTATTTACTTCGTATAAAAGTAATTTTTTTCATGCTTATTTTTTATGGTTTTGCCAATCTAATTACTGCCATAAAAAAAAAAAGGCAGATTTACCAGACAGTCAGATTATATAACTGTCATTACCCAATTGGACCTTACTTTATTTCTATCTTTTCAAAATGCCATCTAAATAAGTTTTTTTATTCATTTATTTTGCAAAACTGTTGCTTTCAAAATCGTAATATAATTTTATATTGCTTTTTTTTGTAACATAATACATACGGTCGTCTATAAATTCGTAAGGCATTCAACGCAATTCTGTCAATACGTTCCTTCTCAGTTTCCTACCTATGTTCACAGGTGGTTCACGCAGAAAGATAGACTGCAAAGTTAGAAGGCCATAAATAGTTCTCAAATACCAGGCAGAACGTGAATTTGATTACATGATAGTCTAGAGACAGCGTCTGCATCAGACCGCTATAATACTTTAAAAAATTAAATGTCAAAGATTCTCCAAAAAAATCCATTTTCCTGGCAGAATGTTTAAATATGTAGATTATTAAACGAAGTTCAAGTAAAACTGTTGTACCTGATTGCGAGGAAATCGGGAAAAACTGAAAACAAAAATTCTGTAGTCACACTTCCGCTTGATGGACTTTGACCAACGTGACGTAACAGATGCGACAACTATGATCTTCCTGCGTTTTGTTTTTCGTTTTTGAATTATAAACTTTACTTCACTTTACCTGGAATGCTAACTGTACACCAGTAAAGTGTGACTTTATAGACTTTATTTTTTCAGTTTTTCGCAATTTTCTCGAAAATGAATGCAACGATTTTTTTCAAACTTCGCTCACTAACTACGTACAAACAAAGGCCATAAAGCTTTTCATTGAAACTTTTTTTTTTAGGAAAATTTATTTCCGGGAAAGCTGTAACCTCAAGCTTTCTTCCAAAGCACAACTTTAGTACACTATAACGCAGTGCAAGCTTCATAATATTAAGGAACCGTAAATGCTTTAGTATCTGTCTACATTCGAAGAAAATCGGTTAACCGGATTCTATAGAATACTTTTCTGATCAGATCGGAGTACTTTAGAGAAAAACTTAACGTTACTGTTTCCTCCAAAACCCCTCCCCCCTGAAATCAATTTTCTTGGAAAAATGTTGCGAATAAAAGTCATAGGTATTTATGTATGTAAATGGAGTTTTTTTTGTTGAGGAAATCGAGAAAAATCCGAGAAGGGGGAATCAGTAAAGTCGCACATCCGGTCGATGAATTTTGAAACACATACACACACACACACACATATATATATATATATATATACTATAATTTTATTGCAAGTATATACATATTTATCATTCAGCCAATCCATTTCTTTCGTACCACGGGACCTCAAAAAATGTATTTCTGATTAATGCACAATTTCAAAATGTTAACACAATCACAATACTTCCTGTTTGAAGATTGTTTCACCTCTTTAACATCTGTTTATACTATAAATTATCATACTTAAAATAAGAAAACATTAAAAGTTTTTCCTTATTATTACAAAAGAACAATAATGTAAAGGTTTTATTAATTTAAGGTTTTGAATCAACTTGTAATTAATTTGGATTAGCAAATAGAACAGCTGCTTTATTGTAAGCGTATGCCATATTGTTAGGTTATCTTTCTTTATTTTGTCCTGTGTTATTTTTATAAATAATTATTTAAAGCTGCAATTAAATGTGTATTCATAGTTTTTTTTTAAAGAACCCTAATTGCATTTATAAATGAATCATGAGATTGTGTAAGATTTAGATATAAAAATTCAAATGTCTCAATGACCATAAACGATTTCTTAACATCTATGAAACATTACTTTTGATCGATTTATTGAATAGTAAAACGTCAAAGTATTCTGCAAGATTATGCACTGCAATTAGGCATTAATAGTTAATCCTATCATAGATTTTAATAACTATTTCGGTTACAAGTATATCAATCAAGAAATGATGGTGAACAGCACAAGAACTGGTCTCTTTAAACTTAGTCTACTAACATATGTACATTTAGATGTAGGCCTATCAAATTTGTTTGTAACTTTTCAAAATTCAGATGTTTTTGTTTTATCACGCAACGCAGATAGGATTTTTTCTTACTGATATTAGCATTAGTGCACTTATAGTAGCAGAAAGAACCATAACTTGTACTGAAGTAGCCTTCTTCTTTTTGTGGTCGTCGACGGTTCAGGGCGTTTGCCCACCATCAGGATAATTTCGTCAAAACAGTGTGATAACATAGACTTTCACAACATAGCATATTCAGTAAAAACACACTCAATACATTCAGTATGTTAACCGAATTTGCTATGTGCAAGTCTATGTTATCACACTGGTTTGACAAAAACTTCCTGACGATCGGCGAACGCCCGAAACCGGTCGATGACCACAAAAAGAAGCAGGCTATCACGGAATATATCTCTGAGACCGGAAGTACGTTTTTACTGAACTGTTATTCAGTTTTCTGCGATTTCCTCCATTATTACACCGACGGATTTCATTAAATTTGGTATACTAACTATGAATACAGGGATCTATCACTTTTGTTACTTTCTTTTTATTTTAAAAGATAGCATGTCAATAGTCATCAGAGAGATTATACTGTGGTCATCTATGACCTATACAAGTAGCTTTGAATTATTGTCGATTATTACACGCCCAGAAACATTCACTTAAATAAGATAATTATAAATTATTAATTAATTAATTATAAATAATTATTAATTATAAATATAATTTACCAAATTTTTAGCGTCCCCTTTCCACTTTAAGAAGCTCTGCTTTGAAGGAAAGATTAACCCTGTCACGGGAATAATTCCGAAGTGACTTTTTGGGTGCCCACTCAGTCGGAAGTGACTTTTTGGGTGCCCACTCAGTCGGCTGCTAGGGCGGGGCTTAAGTTGGACGCCACTTCGTTTTTTTTCCTCTATAGATATATTAATATAAATATGTATATCTATTTCCGGGTAACGAAGAAATCCCACTTTTTAACGGGAAATCAGGTCGGATAATTAAGGAACAAAAAAAGGAAATGGAAGAGAAAAGAATGAATATGTATTATTTATTATCGTGGCCAGGGTGAGGCGGTTTTGAAAAAAAACGCTAGTTGGAAAAAAAATTAATTTCACAGAAAAAGAAAATTACTATATTGGATACCTTACTTCCAAAAGAAAGAAAATTTAAGTAAAATAAAAGTATACATATTTATTTATTACTTACAAACAGAAATCGCTTCTAAAAATTATAACCAAGAAAATATCAAAGAAAATAAAACTTAAAATCTTCTCAACTAAAAATTAAGGAGCTCCTCAAATACAAATAATAATAATATGCTTTCGCCCTACGCTCACAATAATTTGTTCTACTCTTAAACGTTAAATCAATTTATTTATATAGAGATGTGTAATCGTTTTATATTTTAGGTATATATATGCATATATATTATATATATATCTCTGAAAATGTTATTACTTACTTAATTGTACAAATCTCTCCTCCAAATTTCAAAATTTACAATTAAACGGCCAAAACAAGTACTTTATAATTATTGCCCACGCTATTTCTTTCCTAATTAGACGAAAACGTCATTAACCATCTTTGCTAATCCAAAGAAAATATTAGGGTTTAAATTTTCTACGTCTGTTGGTTGTTAGCCGGTATTTTACCCCCAAATTGTTTTAGAGTTACATTTATGAAGTTATATTTTCCTGCTGAGGAGCTGATGCAGGCCCTCAAATACGTAATGGGTACTCACATACAGTTTTCCTTGTGTATACGCACTATATCTCCTTGTGCGCCGAGTGGCCACTCGTTCGTTGTCTGAGAGTTTTCCAGTCTGGTTTTCTGTTTCTTGCGAGGTGAGAAGTCTCCGTTGCCGTCGGCCTTGAGGTGGAATTAATTCAGGAAGCGATCACTTTAATTCCTAGGCCCGTCTTTCACTCTTCGCAGCTCTCCGCCCACTAAAACCGCCTATTTGGCGAAGAATGGCGCACTGAAATTAATTGTCTGCAGATGGCTCATTCACCTGGCGGAGGAGAAAAATCACAAACGGCCTTGCCGTAACAGAGTCACAGACGTACTGACTCAAAAAGCTGTTCTTAATAAACACATACATACGCGCGGGGCGTTCTCTATTCTTTTACATACGAGACAATATTAAACTTTGACCGGCTATACAAACACACCTAAAAATAACTGTAGTTATACATTTGAAATTTATATTTCTAATTATTATATTCAATAACTATTTTTTTCAACTTCGTTACATCACCGCCTTCCCCGGGGAGAGGATCGAAGGATAAGGATTTGGATGGGATGGTGGGTAGATATCAAGGATCACCAGGTTCGCTGCAATATTTCTTCAGCTGTGATACGTGCCAGCGCCCAAGTGTATGGCCTTGTTCACCTTATAAGTCATATACTAGCGGGGAAATCTTCCTAGCGATATAGCATTTCTCAAACTTGGGTGCTCATTTCGCGGAGAAATGGTTGGCTGCGTCTGATAAGAAATGGGTCTTTTTCCACACTGGCTCATCTTCCTCAAATTCGTCTGGTGATCGCCGGCGGAGATCGTAGTGTCGTCGGTTCCTTTCGTAGGCAGACTTTAATCGAGCCTGTACTTCCTCCCTGATTTGTGGAAGCATATCCAATTGCTGCTGGCGCCTATCACTAGGGTCAGTGAACTCTCCGTCTGATGTCTGATGTTCTGTACCCTTGCAGGGGACCTTTCTTCCAAATGTCAAGAAGGCAGGAGTGTGCCCTGTTACCTCATGTTCTGCGGTGCGCACAGCGTAGCCAATCTCCGGTAGGTATCTATCCCAGTATCTCTGGTCATTCTTCAGATAGGATGCAATCATTGTTTTAATCACCTTATTGATCCTCTCACAAGGATTGCTCTGTGGATGGTAGGATGGATTGTACAATATCTTCACCAAAAAATCCTGCATTGCTTGTCTAAATTCCTTACTGGTATACTGCGAGCCATTATCACATATGAGGTACTTCGGCACACCAAAGACGAGAAAGACATCTGCAACCAAATGTTTTAAGATTGATTTACTGTTGGCGGTGCGAAGGGGGTACAGTAAGGCAAACTTTGTGAAACAGTCGGCTATTACCAACAAATACTTATTTCCTTTGGTGGAACGAGGCAAAGGGCCTATTAAATCGGTACAAACCATGCTCCAAGGTGATTCCGGCAGTCGGTGTTGTCCCATCTGACCTTGTGGTAACTTCTGTTCGACCTTCATAGATTGGCAGACTTGACATCGTTGGACATACCTCTTGATATCCGCTACCATTTTCGGCCAATAAAATCTGTCCGCAATCCTACGATAGGTTTTATGAACACCAAAATGACCTGCGGTTGGCAAATCATGATATTCCTGGAAAATCTGTGATCTTCGATTTCTGGGAACCACTTCCTTCCAATTATCTTCTCCCGATAATAAGGTTCTTCCTGTTGGTCGTACCTTTTTAAATAAAGCGTACCCCTGGACTCGCCACTGCGGGAACTTTTCCGGACATTGAGTTACCCGTAAGTACATCTTCTTGAACCATTTATCTTCTGTGGTTCCTTCTAGCATACACTCGAGCTTTTCTTCCTCTACTGGGTTTGGGGAAAAGGCATCCGCCACGTGATTTAGTTTAATTAGATGGATAAGCTTGAAGTTATACTGTTGGAGTGTTAGTGCCCATCTCGCCAATCGGCCGGTAGGATCTTTGAGCTTCTGGAGCCACAACAGGGAGTAGTGGTCAGTGACCACAGTAAACTCCGAGGCTTCTACATAAGGCCGGAATTTGTCAATTGCCCACAGGACGGCCAGGCATTCCAATTCAGTGGCCGAATAGTTCCGTTCCTGTTTGGTCAGCGTTCTACTTGCATAGGCAATTACTCGTTCCCCTTCTGGAAATTCTTGGGTAAGGGTAGCTCCCAGTCCTACTGATGAGGCATCGGTTTGGATGGTAAATGGTAGATTGAAATCCGGGCCAGTCAAGGTTGGAGCACGAATTAACGTCTCCTTTAGGGCCCGAAAAGCTTGCTCGCATTTCTCGTCCCATATCCATTTCACATTCTTTTTCAGAAGATGGCTAAGCGGTGAAACAATAGTGGAGAACTCCGGTACAAATCTTCTATACCATCCCGCTAGCCCGAGAAATCTTCTTATTTGTTTTGATGACTTTGGGGTTGGATATCCGACTATGGCCTGTACCTTTTCGGGATCAACTCTCAACCCGCCTTGATCAACAATATACCCTAGATACTTAAGTTCAGCCCTGCAGAATACGCACTTTTCCTGGTTTAGTGTTAGGTTAGCCTCCTTGAGTCGGCCGAATATTTCTTGGAGAACCTCTAGATGCTGTTCAAATGTCGGTGTTCCTACGACGATATCGTCTAGGTATACAAATGCAAATGGTTCAAGCTTGGGTCCCAAAACACTGTCAATTAATCTTTACCAGGTGGCTGGGCTATTATGGAGCCCGAACGGTGTTCTCCGGAATTGGTACAGTCCTCTGCCCGGTACTGTGAATGCCGTGTACTCCTTGGAATCCTCTGCCACCGGGATCTGCCAATAGGCAGACTTGATGTCTAGACTAGATAAGAAACGGGCATCTCTTAAACGATCTAAAATATGAGTGACTCTAGGTAGTGGATAGGAGTCTCTCTTTGTCACTGAGTTAAGGCGGCGGTAGGCTACGCAGAACCGGTACGATTGTCCATCTGCCTTTTTAATGAGGACTACTGGTGATGCCCAAGGTGATTTAGAAGGCTCCACGATTCCCACTGCCAGCATGGAGTCAGGTTCAGAATTTAAAACTTCCTGCAACTTTGGAGACACTGGATAATATCGCTGTTTTATAGGGGTAGCTCCTTCAACCTCAATCTTATGTTGTACTAGAGAGGTACAGCCCAACTTTGCACCACAGGAGGTGAAGAAATCCTGAGTAACCTGGTTGAGAGCTCTCTCTTGCTCTGGCTTATCAACAACCACGCAAGGAGGCTAGGCTGACGGAGATACCGGTGGTTAATACATCAAAGGAGTCGCGGACCTTGAAGGACCAGCTGTTTTATTCCAAACCCAAGCCTACAGAAGCACCTAGAAGCAAATCAGCGCTCCGATGCTGGCATTGCCAGGGGGAGGATCATCGATTCCAGCAATGTCCTGAACTTAACTTGAAGTTCTGCGTTTATTGTGGTAGTGAAGACCTGGTCCAGGGAAAATGCCAGAGGTGCAATAGAGGTCCCAGGATTCTCATACGTTGCAGTCTCCCAGGCACCTTATCCAAACTTTGCTGATGGTTTATGGCCTGTGAACAGGATCACTTCATACCCATAAATAAATCGATGTAGTTTTCCACTGGAAATACAATCTCTAAGATCTCTTTCTCTAACTGGGAATACCTTTGTTTTGAAGGGCTAAGGCTTCTCGACATAAATGCTACAGGGTTCCCTCTTGCAATAAACAACATCCTAACCCATCCTGAGAAGCAAGCATCCGTTTGGATTTCATTCGGAAGATCTGGTTTAAAAAATGAAAATTTAGGAATATACGTCAGAACATTTTTTATTGCTTGGAAGGCTCCGACATCGGTCCAACACCATACCGCGTCTTGCCTTGGTAATGGCACTCGTAATGGTGCTGTGAGGCGGGTTAAATTAGGTATAAATCTTGAAAGATATTTCAGCATACCTAAAAGCTTCATCACCCCTTTTTTATCCTTTGGCGACTCCATATCTCATCATATTGTCTCTTTCACCAAAGTCGCCCGACTGTAGTACTGCCTTTTCTAAATTTTTAAAAATGTATTGAAATTTTGCCCTTCCTTCTGTTTGATATTATAAAAATTAAATTGTTCAAAGATAATATGGGGGGGGGCAATACTCATCAAACTTTGAATAAAAGTGTCACAATCCTCTCCGTCATATGAATCAATGTCAAATGAGTTATATATTTCTAGCCCATTATCTCCTAGAAGATTTAGAAGTCGAGCTGTCTTAACTGTATCTTTAATTCTCCTAGCTTCAGATGTTGCTAAAAGAAACAATTCGAATTTCTGCTTGAATTTCTTCCACTTACTGCTTATGTTTCCTTCAAACTTCGTGGGTTCTAGAACGACAATCTCTAGGTTCTAAATGACATTTCCATTCTGATTTTTGCGCAGGTTCACAATCATTTTTGCAGTTCACTAATAATTATAGTACACCTGGCACCATGTTCTATTCCTTGGTTTACTCTTATAGAAATATACAGTTATTTATTATACTTTGCCTTTATTACCAGCCTAAGCTCAATATATACTTTGCACACACGCCAGTGTAACTTTCCTACTCTGTCACCTCCCCATGACCTCTACGTATATATAACACAGAGCATATTACTATTTATTTTTTGGCTGGTGTTTTAAAAAATATTTATTATATATGAGGCGTGCAACAAGAAAAGCGGTATGTATAATCTAGAAGAGAATTTCGAGTAGTTTAATTTAGTTTAAGAAATTGTTGTGTGTTAAGAGATACATATTATAAGAAGCATACATATTATATTAGTTGGTTCGGCTCGGAATAGCGTTGTTTGGTGCCTATTTTTGGGAATTAGGCGAGCCGGGAAATAATAGCCTAGTGTATGATTATCCGATAAAAAGTGTACATTTATAGAATGAGTATTCAGCTTGCAAATAGAAAGTACTCTGATAATGTAATTTTTCTAATTATACATTCTGATTATGAAAATGTGTCTATGAAAAAGTTGAATTTATAAAAAACGAATGATCGGAGCGCTACGATCGACCGAAGATAGTTTTTTCCTCGAACGCGCTCTAGTGAGGATTCCTTCTGCCCGGTAGAACGTCAGTGCCTTAAGGCGTAAGAGGAGGTGGGCAGACAAAGCCCCCAATTAACAAATATATAGAAATAGCATTTTATATTATTTCGGTATTTAAAAATTATTTTGCATTTCAGTTCTCAATATATAATGCAAAATAATTCGAACAAATCGAAATAACTATCAAGCATAATATGGTGAGATATGGTCTAGTTTACAAACAACATTGTACAATACTCCTCTGTAGGGTAGCTATTCTACACTTTTACTAAAATTTAAATTTACGCTCCAAATTTATTTTAGGATTTTGCTAGGTAAATAATAACAGCTATTAATATAAATTATGTCCTGTAAATTTAATACAGAGTATATTCTCTATCAGATGAGTATTTTATAATTTTTTACACTCATACTTTAATACTCATATTACTATTTCGTGAATGATGAACGTTGTCAAACCAAATTTCCAGGTGACTAATGATTATAATTAAATATTTAACACATGGTTGTTCATATTCGTTTACCTAGGCCTCTCCAAAATAACACACATTTAATTTGAGACAATAAAATAATTATAAAATTAGGAACTTAATTTTCTATATATTTAGTACATAAATGTAGATGTATAAAAAATTGAAAGAAAGTGATAATGTCCGGAGCAATGTATCAGTGCCTTCCACACTTCCAATTTCTCTTAATTTATGTGGCTTTGTTCACTACAGTTGTTAGTCCACTTTTAATTCTTTATTTATATAATTTCTCCACATTAAATTATTTATAGTTATGATGAAGATTGCTAGGTGTTTGTGATGGTTTTATCATAATAAAAAAAACATGATGTTTTAGTTAGATAAGTTCAATATTAAGTAATGGTTGTAAATAGAACAGGCCTGATATACAAATATCAGCTAACAACAGTGTTGTTTTCAATGTAAGTTTTATGTATTACTTTTACATTATATTATCTGGTATGTAAATACTTGAGATACGTCTAATCATTTCTCACTTGAAATTGAATATAGACTGTCTTTTATTGTAGTTTGTCAATTTTATTAATTTTTGTTATTTTTAAACAAAACACACCATGCTTTAGTTCATTGTTTAACTACAGTACATATAAATATAATGAGATTCAGTTATTATTATTTCTAATAGAAGCAAGTAGCTTGGTCAAGCAACATATAGATAGCTAATGATGCACGTCAAAGGTGAAGCTTAAACCTTAAATTATTTTTCCATTATTCTATTTGTTTTCAAATCCTTAATAACAATATATTATTTTTATTAGTATAATAATAAATAACTCCGTTATTTACGTTTAATAATGTTTTTTGAAGGTTTCTCTTTTATTTCTTTCATCAGAAATATTTTTATATTATATTATATTTTTATATAATTTTAATCTTGTGTCCCTTTTCCAGATGGAGTGAAAAGCGTAAACAGGGAAAGTCCGGCCCCTTACAAGCCGGTCATCCCAAGGGAATTAGCCCAAGATTTCCAACGACCAGCTAGACTGGATATCCTTTTAGATATGCCTCCAGCGTCAAGAGAGGCACAAATTAAACACGGTTGGAATCCCGATGATAGGTCGTTAAATATATTTGTAAAGGTTTGTCTTTTATTTTTAAAGATATCTATTTTCTTTAATTTTTTCTTCAGCTTGGAATGTTTACTTTCAAAAAAGAAGCATTTCAGTAGCAATCAATTATTCATTATTTACATATCTATATAAATGGCTAAAAATATCGAATATTTAATTTTTGTAGGATGATGACAAATTGACGTTTCACAGACACCCGGTTGCTCAGAGTACTGATTGCATCCGAGGTAAAGTGGGTCTTAGTAAAGGTCTACACGTGTGGGAAGTACACTGGTCCACCAGGCAGCGAGGTACCCACGCCGTAGTAGGAGTAGCGACTCAGGATGCCCCTTTACATTCTGTAGGATACCAGGTGATACCATTCATACCTGCAAATACGGGTGAAAACCCAATGTCTAAAGTTTAAAGTTTGTCGTGATTGCAGCACAGCAGTAAGAGAAAGTGGAATATTTTTGATCCTATTTAAGATTTTGTGTACGACGAAATCTTTGAATCTATTTTGTTCTATTAATTTTTATGTTTAAATGCCATAGGCAAGGGATTTATATATTTTTAGTCTTAGTTAGTTTCCTCTTCTGTAACATAGAGAGCAAACAAAGGTGGAAACAAGAGAGTTGAAAACATAAGAGTCGATGTAAAAATGTAATTGATGTCTTAAACTAAGAGTCGATAAAAATATGAGTCGAACAAAGTAGCCAACTGTTTAAATAAAGCAATTTTAAGTTGAAATACAAATAAATCCCATCAAAAAATCTTCAGTGATTTTTTTGTTTTTGGATGTAACAATTAGACAGTCTTAGATTGTGGCGCGCCAAGGCTTTTATTGAGATATTAAATAAGTAAATGCAACTTTTAGCAAAAATAGATTTTATTAAGTAAATTCTTCCCCCTACTTTAACTGTTAACTGATTATTTTAATGGAATGATAATGTCCTCATTTTTAAAATTTGTTTTCCTCATAAATGCGTTCACTTGAAATGAAATCATAGTTAAATAAGTCACTCTTTCGTATCATTTCTCTTAATTCTAGAGTTTTGTATCGTTTTTGTACTATAATTCCTCCTCTTTATTATTGTCTTTAATTTACTGACTTCTTGCTATAATTTTATTTTTCAGAGCCTAGTTGGTAGTAATGACCAGTCGTGGGGCTGGGATTTGGGCAGGAATAAACTCTACCACGACTCAAAAAATAATGTGGGTGTCACATATCCGGCGATATTAAAACCAGATGAAACATTCATTGTGCCAGACAAATTTCTAGGTAATAATTTGTAGTTAATATTATTATTATTATTATTAAATGAAATCTGCATGTCTCATCAATCGATATTACATGTAATACAATTAGTTATTAACAAGTCAAAAGAAATAAAATTAAAAAACAATGAGACAATAAATAAATAAATAAAATAAAAGAAACAATAATAGAAAAATTAATGTACATAATTAACAGATATGAAACTGAAAATATCAGACAATAGAAATTACAAAATTTTTAACAGGCGAAAACTAAAATATTTAATACTTTATTTATTTTTAATTGATACTTTTAGTTTATTGATTGCTTTGTGGGTAAAAGTTTCGAAGCTGTCAATGTTCTCCTCCCTTCAAACTCTGAGAGAGGCCAGCTGCTTTCCTTCAAGACGATAGATTCTATCACTTTGGTTCCTTCCCCTTCATGTAGTGGAGAATCTTTAGTATGTGATGAAAATCTTGGACTTTATTCGGTGAACAGGGACAAAATGGATTGGCTCTTAAGAGAAATCTATTGAGGTAGCAGTTCATCGGACCATGATTTGACAGACATGCAGTAAGTGAATTGGTGATGTTGATAAAACTGTACTTAACCCTCTATTGAACTGAAGAGAAAAATCTGTAAGTACGCCTTCCTTGTTGACCGCTGCCAAGATGTATCTTCCAAAGCTTTAGTTTTTAGGTAGGAGTATGGAATTTTATGGAATACTTATACCTAAGTCTTGATCCATCGATGCTGTTTAGCGAATAAATCGGCCTCTTCATTTCCTGCCAAGCCATGTGGCTTGACCTTAGAAAAAGTCACCCTAACTTCTAAATCTGCTAAGTTTTCAGCTGCCTGCGAATCAACTCTGTAATGAATCCATGATTGCCAGGATCATCAATCGAAGAGAGAGCACCCTGGACTATCAGTCATTGTGCATATCTTATCTGAGAATTTGCATCTGGAATCCATTCTAGACTTCGTAATATGGCAAGCTGTTCGGCCTGGTGATTAGAGCAACAAGCATCCTATTTAATTTTCTTATATGTGATCAAATTGTATAAAAGTGAACGCTATAAATTATTAAATACAATAGCATTAAAAAATACTTAGGTTTTCGGGTTGCGACCGCGTCAGTGTTTTGTTATAAACTGACGTTTCGTCCATATCGATCTACTTCAGAGTTATGTCGCTTCCCAGGCCACTCTACTCTGGATATTCAGTGCGATACTACTCTGAAGTAGTTCATTGCAATATGAGCGAAAACTCGCTTATGACAAATTTCTGACACGATCTCAACCGAAAGCCTAAGTGTTGTTGGTGGCTTCGGAAACATAAAAGAGTATGTAATATTTCCGAATTCACTTACACCTTTTCCAGATTTATCTAAAACTTTCTTATGTACCAGCTAATGATGAAAACATTGACGAGGAACGCAACATAGGGGTTGAAGCAGAATCCTCTGCTCAACACCACACAGCGTTTAAATTTAAACTAATTGACAGACACCCCACTAAAACCAATTTTTTTTTGATGAATCAGATAAAAGTGATATGTTTCTATCTATGTAGCAAGCATGCCTAGTTAGAAAAAAATTCGTTGTAACAGTTTTCGAGAAAGTTCTAATAACTCAAAAACCTATTCGGTAAAATCACACTTCCGGCTAACCGATTTTCTTTAAAGTTGTTGTGGTTGCTTCCGCAGAGCTGGAAAGCATCAGATATATTTTCCGTGATAGCCTGCTTGTTTTTGTGGTCATCGACTGGTTTCGGGCGTTCACCCATCATCAGGATGTTTTTGTCAAACAGTGTAATAACATAGACTTGCACAGAGCAGATACAGTAGTTGATAGACTCTAAATACAGTGTATCAAGTGTATTTACTCAGTGCAAGTCTATGTTATTACATTGTTTGCCAAAAACATCCTGATGATGGGCGAACGCTCGAAACCGGTCGATGACCACAAAAAGAAGCAGGCTATCACGGAAAATAGCTCTGATGATTTTCTTCAAATTTTAAATTCTATCAAGGCTTCTAATGTGTATATTATGTAGATGGTAAAACCATATATTATGCTGAAGTGGTACTTTAAAAAGCAATTATTGGTATTTATGTACATTCAGTAAAGTCGTGATGAATTTTGCAGAAAATCTTCGTGCCTGATGCGGTGGTAATACCTAAACGGAATACCAAGTTTGAGCTTTCCGCGACTTTTCGTTTTTGAGATATTCTGTTAAAACACACACATACACACACACACACACACACATATATATATATATATTGATTATGTGGATGGGTCCGCACTGTTGGATAACATCTGGTATTTTATGTTATGAAGAAATTTGATGAGGATCGGTCAAGAAAGAAACATTCAATTATGCCAACGTTTCGACAGAGTTTCCTGTCTTTATCAAGGCTTTAATGGTATAAATAGTTGTGAAGATGTGGAGAAAGAATTTTGAGTGGAAATTTGAAACATACACATTTGTTACATCGCAGAAACATAAAAAAAAAATTAAGTCACTGATCTGGTATTTTGTCCGTTGTAGCATGTATATTTCTTTTATTGCTGACCGGTTTCGGATTTTCATCCATCGTCAGAGTAAATTTATCAAGTTCGTACAGAGAGATCACTTCAATGCAATGTTTCTGTTACGTTCGACACTTGGCTTGTTGATTGTTAGTGCGGGAGGTTATAAGATTATGTTACAACGTATGTATGTTTAATGACATAATAGAATTATTACAAATTATGATTAGACATTATAAAATAGTGTATAATAAATAGATGTTTTTAATAATAGTTTATACTAAATTTTAATAGTGGTGTTGAGTATACTCAGTGTTTTATCAATTCATTTTTATTACTGGGAGGAATAAGAAATTACAAGAGTATACTATACTAAGAAAAAAAATGCAAATTTTAAGGATAGTTAAAAGCTTGTAAAAATAAATAAATAAATATGAAATCCAAGCAAGGTTAATACAAGAAAATATATAGATAAATCGATATGTAAGAATCAGAGACATTTTCCGTGGTAGCCTGCTTTATTTTGTGGCCATCGACCGGTTTCGGGCGTTCGCCCATCTTCAGTATGCGTGTTTCAGACAGTGTGACAACACAGACTTGCACAGAGCAAATTCACATTTACTCTGTGCTAGTCTGTGTTGTCATACTGTTTGAAAAACGCATCCTGAAGATGGGCGAACGCCCGAGAAACCGGTCGATGACCACAAAATGAAGCAGGCATAAAGAGCGGTCTGAGTTATAGTTTATTTGGTTATTCATTATGTTTTGTGGATAGTCTTGTGTTTGTATGTTTCTATTTTTTTCTAGAATGCCCATTCGTCTTCTTTTGTGCTTTGGTGCAATACGACCCTGTTTTTTTCAATAACTTCTGGTTCGTAGTTGTTCTTTATAAGGGGGTTAGCATAAGTGGAGTCGGTTTTGTTGTACATAAAATACTGGATGTTATCAAGCATTGTGGACCCACCCACATATTCAATAGTCACTGATGTTACACAATTAAACCATACTTTCATTATAGTGCAAAAATTAAAATTGTTTTTAATCTATTAATGTTAGCCCGCAAGGGGTATCTCTTGCATGCAGTTACTTGGGGAGTAGCGTCCCCACGGGTTACCACAGCTCAGTACTTAATGCACTTCATCAGAACAGTACTCAATACACTTAAACTACATACACTCTACACTTTACAGACAAGGACAAACACCGAACACAAACTAGGGTTTCCGTCCCTAGTTAATTGGCAAAAGCCAAGGGAGAAGGAAGGGATTAGCTCAGTGGTAGCGCGCTGGACCAGCAACGCGGAGATCCCGGGTTGGAATCCAGCATGCTGCTCTTAGATTTTTTCTTCCTAGGAGCCTTTACAACTCACTGTCCGGTGAAGGGCAGTGTTGTCTGTAGCTAGAGAACGTTGCTTGGAGGCCGGCTATGCATTGGAGAAGGCTCCGGGGGGGGAGTCACAATAGATCTTTCAGGTCGCAGTGCAATGATCCCCGACAACATTCTACAATCTAATCTATTAATGTTTCTTCTTATCCAGAAGTTCAGGCACTCCAGGGATACTTTGTACAAGTATACCATTGAAGTCTGATGCAATTGTGTACATTATATGCTCTAGCTATGCAAATGAAATATGGAATATCGCTATGAAATATATTATTTCTCAGATTTCAGTAATTGATAAATTTCTTTTTTTAATTAGTGTTTAAAAAATTTTCAGTGGTACTGGACATGGATGAAGGTACGCTGTCGTTTGTTGTTGATGGCCAATACTTAGGTGTGGCATTCCGTGGTTTGAAAGGGAGGAAATTGTATCCAATAGTGAGTGCAGTGTGGGGTCATTGCGAGATTACTATGAAATACATAGGTGGCCTCGATCGTAAGTATATTCAACTTGTTTCAACCCATAAAATAATAGTTTTAGTTGAACTGTATTTACGTACTTCGGTCTCTTTTAGTTCAAATTTGTTTTAATAATGTATTTATAATAAACTTTATTTTAATTTTTCAACTATTAATCATCATATTTCCTTTGTGCAGTGACTCTGCCCTCATTATTTTTACGCTTACTGCAGGAAATTTTACATATTGTCTAATTTTTTTGGAAAAAGGTTAGAATAAAAGTTTTAACGTAAGTTTTGCTTGTTTACGTGGGTGGATGGTCTATTTTATGATTAGGATAAGGTGATATAAGTTTGGGTCAAAATCTAATCTGTCAACCTGAGGTGCTGAATGTTGCAGAACTTTTATATATATAAAAAATCATGCTTTTCCATTGTGGTAGCTACAACTGATAAAACCCTTCCACTTATCTCTTCTCATACAGAGTATTCATCCATCTTCTAGGCCAACTGGCCATCAACTGGTCAATGAAATTAATTTGGTCTAGGTTAGTTCTTTTTCTTTTAAAAGGTGGTTGTCAACTATCTTTGGACATGGACCACATAAGAAACATTTATGGATTCGAATACAAATGCATCCACATCGTTCGTTTCTGTGGCTTCCTTATGTTTTTCCGATCTTGAGATTCTAGTCGAACTTCTCTAGAATTCCATTTCAAGCCCACTTAATTTTCTGGAGTAAATTTTGAAAGCTTCCAGATCACACTTTATAGAGCAATTCCACAATCGCTAAACAAATTTGCCTTGAACCCGTAGAAACCAGCACTGAACAGCACCTGAATTAAGCATTCTGTCAGGTTGCGTTCATTCTGAGCGAGATGAGATTCTAAACACTTTCAGTTATCGACTGGTTATTCCTGAACCACCTATTTATTACCAGGTACAGGGTTTATTCTGCAGTACTCTGTAGAAAGCTTACTGACTATTTTCTTCAGTGTCATCACTGTTTTGTACTATCGGACTAGTCACCATCGTTTTTCCCTTTTTTTGGTAAATGCATTTTCTCGAAATCGGCTCTTCGATATTGGGCAACTAAATTATATTCGTTGTTTGAAGAAAATGTATCTATTAGAATAGTGAGGTGCCTAAAAGTGAAAATTTAAATTTTACGTTTTTTGTTTTATTGTTTATAGCTGAACCCTTACCATTAATGGACCTATGCAGGCGAGTAATCAGACAACGAGTTGGTAAACAACAGTTGGAAGAGAAGATATCCGATTTGAATCTTCCACATGCAATGAACACATATCTGTTGTACAAGGATCGCAGATAACAGACTGGAAATATAAAGACAATAATACGACAGCGTAAATCTACCTCAGCCGCCAGACAGTACCCGGCACCACGATAATAGTGTGCACAGTGCCCCGCGCCAATATCTGTGTCATGTGGACATTTTTTAATAATTTAAAGTAAAAATGATTTTTTTAAAAAGAAGGAAAACAAAACAACAAATGAAACTGAAAGAGGAAAAGTATATATCATATTATATTAATTACTGGAACAGTATAATGTGTGTTAAGAATTTAGGATGTGAGAGTGCGAGAACTTTTTTTTAAAAAAAAGAAGAAGAGCAGTTTAGTGAAAATCGGTATCCATTATCAATTTTTGTTTAAGTTTTGGAACCCACCTGCACTTACCTTTGTTTTTGCTAGTTACTATTTCTTCAAAAATATGGATACTGTGGTTTACTTGAACACTGAAAGTTAAATACAATAAACTTGCCCTGTATTTACTTTGACATCTCTTCTTTTACTAGGATCTTTTTTTAATTGTCTCGAATGTTCCGTATAAAACTCATTAAATTTTTATTTTTATTATTTCGATTATGCTTATTTCAATAAATTTGCTTATAGAATTTCTGTTTTATATATATGTATAGTTTTGCTTATAGAGGAGGTGCAATGATGACGAACATATTATGTGGTTTAAAAAAAAAATTACTACAAAGTGTGATCTTCATATGTAAATTGAGCTGTACCGTGTGTGAATGTGATGTTGACAGTCTGAGTGTCCTCTTAATATTACATACTTTTTATACATACATAAAATGCTACAAAAATGAATTATTAAAACGTTTTATTTGATTTTCTTTTTAATTTTCGATTGTATTATTATTATTATTATTTTTTAAAATGATTCTGTTTAAAACTTCCAACTCGGAGCTTCCCAAGGTCCTTTATGACCCATTTAATATACACATACATCTGCGGGATACGATTCCCTATTTAATTGTAACTAAGTAATACCTCATATTTTGCCCAAATAAAATTTGTTCATGCATTCATTCAAAAATAAATTTTATTTTGTCATAAGAAGCCTACAAAAAAATCAGCTGCGATCTCCCTTCAAGAATTGTATGTTTGTGTATTTTAAAATTTTAATGTTTTAAAATATAACACAAATATTTGTAAGATTTTATTGTATATGAATTTTCATTTTTTTTTTTTTTTTTTTACTTAATAAAATTTGAGATTCATTTATCACAAGCTGGCTGGTAGGTGCATGCTTGTCAATCTGTTTTTATCGTTTGATATTACAAAAATGTGTTTGAGAAATTTACAAATAAGTGTTGGTCAGCAAGAGGTTGAAGGAAATTCTTTTGTTTTCTAGTTTTATAGTGTGGCAAAATAAGAGAGCCCATAAAGGTCTTGTTTGGGCCTAACGAACTATCACTCGATTCGCCAACGCAGTGTACCCTAAAGCTTATGTAAAAAGAAGAATAGAATCAGAGCATATATTTTGAGTTGTTTTTCAATGTTTGTTTATTTGAATGTTACCTTATGAAATGTTTGTCACAAAATGTTAGTGATAAATGAATAATGTCACACAAGAAGTTGGTATAAATTTTAACAAATATATATATTTGCAGCTATAATAAATATGTGCATCTCTCTAAATATACAAGCCACCTCCGCAGGAAATTTCATTAAAATTTAATTAATTTATTGTTTACTATGTTTATTTCATACATTACACACACACACACACAATATATATATATAACAATGTGAAATTACCTACCAACTACTAAAAAAAAAAATAAATAAATAAACACATTTTTTGCATTCATTATCATAGAAAATCCCGGGTTATTTTTATCTTTTTTTTGAATTTATGTATTTAATCATTTCATGAGTTCAGAAAAAATTGGTTTGATCAGCTGAGCTGAAAAAAATGATAAAAAGCTAAGACCAGTGTGGGTCTGGCTGCCACTGCACAGAGTCACTATTTTTACTTTACCTCCATTTTATCATATAAACAGCATCGGAACTGTTAAACCAGCATACTTAGTTTTTATTACAAAAATTCTATTTTATTTTTACTAATATTTGGTTTTTATAATTTGAGGAATACATTTTACATTATATATAAACCATGAAATTGTGACAAAAGGAATCCTTTGCCCTTTTTCAGAATAACTTGATGTATTTGTAAATATGTTCATTTCTTTTTTTCTTTTTTTTATTTCTTTTGAATAAAAACAAAAGTAAATAAGAAATATAATAATAATTATTTAAAAAGCAAAACAATAAGTTTCAGAAAATAAATCTTTAATAATTATGAATTAAATTAGGTACTAATTCTTTGAGTGGATAGGATATACAGCTGCATGCTTAAAACTTATTGTATGTGCGAATAGATTTTAGTGAATATACAAACAAAGGAAAATTATATAAAAATAACGAAATTTAAATAAAAACATTTAAGAAAACGATTATAAGTGACTGAGCTGTAACTTATAAAAACCATTTTTAAGGTTACGACGCTACCCCTCATTATGTGAATGTAAATTTTATTATAAAATTAATTGTAAAATAAAGAGAGTTCATTCGCTCATTTATAAATATTTTGTAGAAATTGATTTGTTTTTATTTAAGATTTTTTTCCATTTTTGAAAAAATAAAGCTATGTGCTTCTTAATAACTTGATACAGTACCTTTCTGAATATTCTATTAATTACATGTTTATATCTCTTTTAACAAATATACAAAACAAACATAAGAAAAATCTGGATATAATTAATTCATTTTGTTTGTATTGTGACTTATCTTCTTTCTTTTGGATTTATGGTTTTATTTTTAAATATTCAATATGCTTAGAATATCAAAATTTAGAACATGCATTTCTGGGCCATGTGTTATTTTTACAAAGTGAATAAAACAGAATTAGTTACTTATGAGAGTCTATTATAAATTTATAATAACTACAATAGTTACAAATTTATTTTAGTACTTTTTTTATTTAGCCTTTCTCGTCCCATCACGCGTTTATACCGTTTTCAAGACCTAAATTATAATTCTTTACGTTTGTTTTCAGATATTTTCAGCTTAATGGTCCCTTCAGAAGGACAATATTTTAGTGAAATTACTTGTAAATTTATAGGGCCCCAAATTGTCTTTATCTAGTAAATAATGCAACTATTTGCCGGTTTATTACCGGTGTTTCCCCTCCTAAAGTGGAAAATATTTCGAATTGCCCGGACCGTACTTAATACCGACTTATTTGCCAATTTTTGGGCAGTGTTCTCTCGTTACAAGAAAACGCCTATCGCCGGATACTGATTTTAAAGCTGCTAGGGCGAGAAAATCTTAAGCGCAGCACTGCTGTCTAGAATTCGGGTACTTCGTGTTCCATACCCAGTGCTCGACCACTGAGCTATCCGACCCCTAATAAATATTTTATTATAATTATAAATTTTTTCATCATTTTTTTTATTTATAACTACAAATATTTGCTCGAATAAACTGCATTCTCCATTATTTTTTGCTAAGGATGCCTTCCCTAGGATAATTTTCTTAACCGCTCCTTCCTTTATGGTCTAACAATTTTATCATTTACATTCTCCACTTATTTCAGTTACTTTCCAGAATTGTATTTGTTAATTTATTTCAACAGTATTAATAAAATAAATCTACCGAACTGCTGATCTGACTGTAATCTTACGTGTTCATTTTGGGAGGGGGTTATCAAATTGAATTATTGTATGAATAGTCTTTTATTTTGTGGTTGATTATGTTCTGTATTTCAAAGCGTACTAGTTTGTTTAATCTCGGTTTTTTATTATCTATGTAAGAAATATGTATTTTTTTTAAGTCTACTATGTGGTCTAAGGAAATCCAAAAAGACAGGAAAATTCATGCCATCGTTGGGAATTTAAAAACCATTTAATAATATTCCCAAATATCGTCTGAAAGGGAATGATCTCTTCCATACATAAGATTAAAGTCTGGTTATTCAATTGCTTTATTAAAGTATAACAGCAGTAACAGGACTAAAGATAAAAGATGTTTTTTGAAATTTTCTGATTTTCTTTCAAGTTTTATGCACCTTTGGTGTTTGGAACACCAAAAATATTTCTTTCTCCTATTTCTAGTAAGAGGAAGTATTCCGATGGTAACAAATTTTCGAAATTGATTTTTCACCGGAAATATATTTCTTAGCGAATGGTTATTGTGTGTGTGTGCGCGCGAGCGTGCGGTGCAAAATCCATCAACCGGAAGTGTAACTTTAGTGAACGATTTTTTTTTTTTTTTTTTTGTGCGACTTTCTTTAAATTTCGTATACTAGCTGCACACATAAATACCTATTACTTTTGGTATTTTATCGGTCGTAGCATGCACATTGATTTTGTTCCTGACCGGTTTCGGATTTTCATCCATCGACAGAGCAAATTCACCAAGTTCGTAGAGAGAGTTCACTTCAACGAAATGTCCAGCATTGCGGACCCACCCACATTTTTAACCTATTTTATTTGAAAAATTTTCTTGGGAAAATTGATATTTTAGGAGTGTGAGGAAACAGTAACGTTATGCTTTCCTTTAAAGTACTATTTCAGTACAATTTATGGTTTTATCTCATATATAATATTAATATAAATAGAAGCATTGATAATATTCCAAATTTGAAGAAAATCGGTTTATTGAAGTGCGACTTTACAGAATAGGTTTGAGTTTTTAATTTAAACTTGGAATGCTCATGCGCAGATACAATTCTATAGCATTTATTTGAAGGATTTTACGGAAAAATTATTGTAGGGGGTCTGAGGACCTGTCAATTAGATAAATATTTAACTGCCACTGCAAACTTTAGTTTAGACAGAGGGCGCTCACATACTAGTTACACCAAGGTATACATGAAATCCCTTCCTGCTTTTTTATGGTAATTAAATGTTTGTAAGCATTAAGTATATTTTAAAGAATATTTTTCTATTAAACTGTATTAATTGCAATAAGAGAAAATCGTGCGCGTTTCATACCAGATTTTTCTTCATTTGTCCCGGCCAAGTATTGTTGCATTGATTAATAACAACGGCTAAACTTAAACTTTTATTTAAATTTCTTTATTTGACACAAAAAACTTTTATAAATTCTGTTTTGTTTCCATATTTTAAACACCGAACATATCAGACCAATAAATAATATTCTGAAATTTGTTGCAATATCATGTACTGATGCTCATTATTGATGTTGTACTGGCTTGCCTACTTCCTTGAAACAGGTAACCTCTAAAATAAAAACATGCAATCAAGTTTTAATATCTGAAGTAATGCTGGTAAGAATATCTGAAAACAATTACTGAGAGCATCCATTTCTGTATTGTTTATTTCTGTATTACTGAACAAGGGTTCAGTATTAGGAATGGAGATTTATATTGGCTTTATGAAAAGTAGAAAAAATATTAATTACTCCAATAATCAGTTTTTACTTTCTTTTATTGCTTTAAGAGGAAGTATTGCGATCGTTAATTGAGTTACCGGAAATTTTAGTTTTGAGGGCTCCTGACTGCGAAAAAAGATGTTTTCAGCGAATATATAAAGCTATGTGCGAACAAAATATTTCAAAAACTAAAAATTGCCAGAAGCTCAGACTTGATATTCTGTTGTAAGCCACTATTGTATTTGGCACTAAGGTGTTCAGAATCCATCAATCGGAAATACTGAATGTTTTTTTTTTGTTTATTTATCGCGTTATTCTTCAAAATGGCTCTGATTTTATTTATGACTGCGAATATTAACTATACTAAATGCCTATGACTTTTATTTGAATCTTTTTTCTAAGAAAATTGATATTTGGAAGATTCTGATGGAGATGCAATGTTAAGCTTTCCTCTAAAGTGTCACTTCAGAGCAAAATACGAATTTTAAAAAATATTAAAAGCATTGATAAGTATGGGGTACCTCGATTACTAGTTTGTACCGTACTATAATTTATTTACAAATTTAGATGAAGTATTAACGGCATAATATTTTATTGCCTTTTATTTATATTTTATATATATTACGTGTATCTTTAAAAGTGGTATAAAAACAATAAGTCCTCCCCCCCCACAGTGGCGCGGTGAACGACTTGGACGCTCTGCTCGTGTGGTAAAGAATGGTTCGACTTCTGTCGATTCTTCTTTGTTGGATGGAAACCGTCTTCGTTCTTCTCTATTTTGAATGTTTTATCAGTGCGCTCGATCACGGGAAAAAAAGGGCCTTCGTCTAGTGGCGTACTATGGGTATCAGTTCTCATAAGTACATGCCTACAGTCCTTGAATGCTTGCTGCACAAATAGCTTCTACTGCGCATGCCAGTGAGGAAATGGTCGAAGCTTGTGCATTGTATTGTGACTCTTTAAGTCTGCTACTAATGTTGTCTGGGGAATGTTGGCTGAACCAGATCCTATGAAATCGCTAGGAAGCCTTAGAGTCGTTCCATGTGCATATTCTGCTAGCAACAGCCCAGTAGGTTCTGCGACTGCTTCTCCTAATCCCAGAAGGACGTTAGGCAGCTGCTCTGTGCCCCCGTTCGGTGTGCTCGTTGCAGCGTTCGGTGCCCTCGCTCTATGATTCCATTAGATTGTAGGTGATATGCTGTATTGTGCCCCCGTTTCGTACCTATCAGCCTGGCAAGTTCGTGGCAATAAATTGAGAGATCAGGTCGCTTATGATACACTTCGGGCATCCAAATCTGATTATCTAACCGCTTCGGAGGTAGCCGCTTCTGAGCACGAGCATTTCAATGGTAGTGCCTCGACCCATCGTTTATATGCTCAATCCAGGTCTAGCATAAATGTAACCTTGTAAAACTTGCAATGTTGGGAGGATGATGTATGTGAGTAAATCGTTCGTCTGGCAACGCGAAAGCTAACAAAAGTGCTATAGACCATGGCAGCTTCTGCTTCGGGAAAGGAGAGAACATGGAAAATGATTGACGGTTTTCTGGAACAAAACCAGGCTACAACTTGGCAAAAGAGCAATTTGGAAGGATGACGTAACCTCTGCATCCGCCAGCCAACCATCTGCTGCATGGAAAGCAAAATCAAGTCCTACCTTCTCTCTACCGTTATTTTCGCGGAAGATGGCGGAGAAAGTAGACTCCACCATGTTTTTGCCAGTGTTGTTATGGAATCAAGCTGACAATATCCTGAAGAAGTGTAATGCAATATGGTCGAAATGTCCGTTTATGGCTAACCACTGATGAAAACCCGCTGATGCGGTTTCAACCCGAAAACTTAAATGTTGAGTTTTTTTTTTAGAATTTTATCGAAAACCGCTCCAATGATTCTTATAAACTTAGAATATTAATTACACAAAGCTAACTTGTTCATTTAAACTTTTTCCCCGGAAAAAATTAATCCAGTGAGATCTGCCAAGGCACCTTCCTCTGAACCATAGAATAATCTACATTCTCACCTGCGAGACTGAAAAGCATCATATATCCCCATCCCATTATATTAATATTAACTTTAAATGATATTAACATTATAAATGTTGAGTAAATATTCTAAGCTCGTAGAAAATTTATCATTTATAATTTTAGTAACTACAGTAAGAGAAAGTTATATGAACATTTTTAAGTTTTTTTATTTTTACAGATGGACGCCTGGATGTTCCCTCTAATAGTAGGTAGTGCTGCTAGACGGAACTTCCAAACAGAAGTATACATTTTTTCCCTTACGCATGACTTCGGCTATTCCAACCATTCTGCGTTGCGCGGCCCAGTATAAAATAGGCTGACTGGCGACTGTTGTTCGTTTAGTTGGATATCAAAGGAGCACGTGAAAACATCTCGGACGCGAACCCCCCCTCCCTCCCAGTGAAAAGTATAAAAACGGCCGAAAGTAAAGCTTATATGGCTGAGAACTACCTTTGCAGAAATAACAAATTGAGGAAAAGGCACAAATATGATCTTTTGGGTTTCCGCGGCGAAAGTCGCTTTCTTAAACCTCTGACGCGGTCTCAACCCGGAAATCAGTGTTTTTCAAGCACAAATATGTTCTAAAAACTGTATCCCCTATATTATCTCCCCTATCATCACTGATCATTGTCCACTAGGCTAGAAAAAAAAATTCTTTTCTAATTCTTGTTAAATATGATAACGTACCTGATAGAAAAAGTAGAAAGGGCGTGCCATAGATATAAAATTGACCCGTAGAGCAAAAGAAACGATAATATAATGACGCTCATTGTTGTGAATAGGGTTCTAGTGCCTTCTGCATTAATTGCCAGTTCATGCATCTCTTCATCAATATCATCCTGCGCACAACGTAGTTTTGAGTTAAAGTGAACGGAATGAGGTATACTTTTATTATAAAATTCATTAAGAAAGTGTAAAAATATAAACATCTGTACTTATGCCAATAGTTTGGAACAATAAAAAAATAAGTTATCCAATCCCGTCTTGAAGACTTAGAAGCACTGGATTAGGAAAAATATCTGTTACATCGCTATTTAATAGCAAGTTTTTAATTAAATAAAAATTATTTAAATAAAATTATTTAATTTCATAATTAAAAAATGATAAAATTATTTTACTTTTTGCATTCCTTGTTCAACATGTGAAACAAAGTAATTGCTACAATTTGAGTTTTGAAAAAATTTAATTGGAGGAATGAAGAATTAAATGTATAACTGTTTTTATTACTGAGCCATCATCTCCTGAACCTTAACTTTTTGTGTACTTACCAACCAATTTTCATTGTCATAATAACCCATTGTACACAAGAGATAATACTTTCAAAATGTTAGGACGTAAATTCCAGAAGAAAAAAAATTAAATTTGAAATGTCTTATTAATTTTACTGGCTATCGAATTTTGTTTACAGATGCTATGGTAATGATTCTCAATTTGTAGAAATCATTAAAATAACCTATTACTCAAAAGTAATTGATAATATCCCATTGTGCATAAATATTAAATATCCTTAATCAGGCCATAATTAAGTCATTTCTTAATTCACAGAATGAGTTTCAGGCAATGTATATTATTTATAATTTATTGGAACTACATTTGTATAAAGTAGTGATTTTCGGCAATACAAATTATGTTAGCATCCCAGTATTTCGATATATATCTTTTTCAAGGGTTTGTTGTATGTAGTAATAATAATAATAATGTTTTATTATATAATTGATACAATATCCATTATTTTTTTTTTAAATTTAGACAAACATTACAAGACATTGGACCATGGTCCGTCTGCCGAGTTTGATGATCAATATGTATCATTAATAAAAATGATAATATAATATATATATTTATTATAATAAAAACTAGCGAGAAAGTACATGTAAATTATAAATAATCCTTATAAAAAAAATTAGTTAAACAGAGATTAAGGCGAGAGTCAAATAATAAAAAAAAAATAAAATAATCACAACATAAACACTCACTCCATATTAATTAAAATTAAATTCACTGATTAGAAATTTCCTGTAAGATAGAGCAGAGGTAGCAAATAGATATAAACCATTCCAGTTTTCTCCATTAAGAATAGTAAGACACCTGTCCATAGACAAATGCCTAAAACCGAAAAATCGTAAGCGGTAAAGGGATAAAATAGGACATTCACATAAAAAATGAAAAACTCCTTCATAAGTACCCATATTACATAGTGAACAATAGTAATTGTAATCCTGCCTCCATGGTTGATAATTAAGAGTTAACATTTCCGCTCTCAATTTAAAAATGAGGCTTGCTTTGTTTAAGTTAAACTGATTGATGTAACACACATTGTGGTCGAGCTGCTTGTAAATGCCATGATAACGAGCGGCTGATACTTTAGCTAAATGTGTAGTTCTTTGACCTGATTTAATTCCATCCCAAATTGATTTCGCTACAGTTTTGACTGACTCAGAATCCAAGTTAGAAGGATCAAATTGGATCGAATATTCCTGTGCTTTAGTTGACCAAGCCTGAACCCAACCTACATTAAACTGCACCAATTCCTTAGATCTTAAATAAGATAGTTTATTAAAATTTCTAAAAGTTTTGGCCACAAAAATCGAGTGCAATTTAAAAGTAAAAAGAAACAAAGTATCAATTTGAGATTCCAAATAAATAGCATAATTAGGAGTATTCATCGGAAGAGAAAGAATTCTTTTCAATGCAAAACGCTGAAATTTTTCAATTTCAGTATATTCTGAAAAACCCCATACCTGCGCACCATAGCAGATAATTGATCTAGCCACCGCCTCAAAAACTCTCCATTTGGTAGAAAACTTAACATTCCTTTTAAACAATAAATTACCCAAGGTCCGATTAAATCCCAATTCAGCTAATTTTAACTTTTCAGCAAAATGTTCTTTAAAGTTTCACTGCGGATTTAACAGGACGCCTAGATATTTGTAAGTATTAACTACATCAATGGTATCCTGATTGAACTTCCATTTTTCATTGGAACTTAACTTGCATTTCTTACTTTGAAAAATCATAATTTTGCGTTTGTTGTATGTATAATTTTGTATTTGTGAGAAGTGAATGTGGAATTATTATGTCTATAAATGAATGTGAATATTTACAAATTTTGTAACGTGCCTTACACATTTGCCCGCAAGGGGTATCCATTGCATGCAGTTACTTGGGATTATAAAGACCAGTCTTTATAGCGCTCTAGGCTCTCTCCTATTCTCTTCCTACGCATCTAGATATGCTTTTTTCCTCTGAAGGACCGAGTATACAAACCCAAAAACACAGCTCCAGATCTCCTTGCCTATCATCTTACCGATGATAGAGTCCAGACAGAAATCCTCTATCTTTTCTACTAGCTGGTCAAGCTGAGTAGCCCATTTACTTCCCACAAAAAATGTGTGAGCAACGTCGTCAATCATATCTGGACAGAAGAGGTAGCACGGGGAGGCCACCTTTCCCATCCTATAGAGATATGATGTAAAAGGTCCATGTCCACTTAAGAACTGGGTGAGATAAAAGTTAGCCTCCCCAGACTGCCTCTCCATCCATGGTCTTACAAGCTTAATAAGCTCCAAAGTCCATCTCCCTCTGGTCTCGTTTTCTCAGTCTGCCTGCCAATTCTGCAGGGTGCAATCCCTTTCTTCCTTACGGACGGCTGCTTTTCTGTGCAATGCCTTCCTTGTAAATATATTGGTATCACTTCTGCAATTACTAAAATAGCTGGCCCGATACAGTGCGATATGCTGAAGCAGCGATCCGTAGGGCACTCAGTATTTGAACTTGACCGATCCGCTTCCTATAGATCTCCTAAGTCAGAGCATCTGCCGAAATCACGGCTCCGTATAGTAAGGTCGATTGGGTACTATACTATTAATAATCGATAAACGATCGTATTAATAATAATACGATGCTAATGGCCTAAGTTGTCGATGCACCAAAAAAATAATATAATAATAATAATTACTTTTATTTAAAAAATCACAAATACAAAAGCATTAAAAAAAAAAAAAATATTACGTCTGTCGGAGGTCGATTTAAATTTTTTTTTTGTTTTTTCTTTTTAATAGAAAAAGAAAATTTATACTTAAGATCAAAATTTACAAAAAAGCAAATTGTTCTACTAACAAAAAAATTATCAAAAAAACAAATAGGCTTGGAGTTCTTCGTCAGTCTGAAATTGACGTTTAACTGAAAATAAATTTACTCTTCTTACTTATTTAAAATCTTCTGAATAAACAAAGATTAAAGAAAAGACAAATGTATTAGAAAATGTATGATGTGGGTAATGTATATATAGCGGAATGAGTTGCCTCTTGCTATATTGGCTAACTATCTACTACTATAATTTAAGGTTAATAATTGCAAGATAATAATAGAAAATATTTATATTTGTACTGTCCAAGTCGTTCACTCTCCAACCAATGAATGAACAAAATCACCTTTTTTACTAATTTTAAATACATGTGTTGCCCACCATTACCAACAAAACAAAACAAAATTTCCCAATATGCCCTCTTCATACACAAGTACCAAACATTCCTCCCCGCCTTGAAACAATTCAAAATTATTTCAAAATAAAAATGGAAACATAAACAAAAAGAAAATACTGTGGCAAGCTGGTAAAATAAGTATATTTGGAATCATGTGTGTTTTGTACACATGGTTAGTTTAAATAATAAAATAATTAACAAAAGAAGTGAAAAAGAAATACGATTTTGAGTTAGTTCATATGTGTGTTTGATGTGAGAGTATTTGTTTGTATGTGTACTCTGAGTGGTGGATATAAAGATATTGGAAGTTGCAGCCCTGGAGTGGTTTTTATTGTAGACTTACAATAAAAACCACTCCAGGGCTACAGAAAGAGTAAGAGGACCACCTACAAGGAAGGTCTAGATGTTCTAGAGTAAAGTACGCCCACCGAGAGCACGTAACAATACATAATCACTAAATAATGTCCATAAAGTTCATCAACAATTAATTATCAATTATTGGGCACAAATTAACTACTGGTCTTCTGTAGATGGTACATGAAGCTGTAGAAACTGTGGCTACTCTAATTATTCCATCCTTACATGGATGAGTTTCGACGACTCTAGCCATCTTCCATTTAAATGGTGGTAAATTATCATCTTTGAGCAGGACTAATGTTTACCGATATTTTTTACCTCGGATTTACATTTACCTCTTTCTTGCTACGAAGATAAATATTAGGATGAGCACCTTTTCCAAAATTGCTGCATCATCCTTTGGGGCAGCTTCCATCGTTTAATTCGATTTTGAGGTATATTTATATAATCGGGTTCTGCCGGCAAGATAAGAGGACCACCTACAAGGAAGTGAGCAGGGATTAGGATTTGAGAAAAGTGGAGTAAGAGGACAAGAGTTTAATATTGCCTCTGCCTGCGCTAAAACTGTATAACATTCTCCAAATGTGAGCTAAGCCCCATTCATAACTCTTCTTAAATGAACTGAAGTGTCTTCACTCCGGTCCCCCAAAGACCAACGAAATGTGGATCACCGGGTGGAGAAAAATGCCAATTAGTAGGGTACTTAGATATGTTCTGGTGCAGGGGCTATGATCTCTCTGACGTCATCATCCAAATCAATGAGCCTAATTTAAGAACTCATCCAAATCAATGAGCCTAATTCAAAGATGACGTCATCCAATTAATTATCATTCAATTCGAAGACGATTAAATTGCAAATAAATTATATATTAAATTATAAATATAAATAAATAAAAAAGTTGTTTTACCTGGAATCGAACCTTAATTTTTGGGTTAGAAGGCGGTAATGCAACCCACTAGACCAAAGCGGTCACTTAGTTCATAGTTGTAAATTGTCATATACACACCTTGGGAGGAAATAAAAACAAGGTATTTTAACTTATCTTTTATTATTTAACAACAATTATAGGGCATTTAACATATCTTTTAATAATTGATAGACAATTGAAATGGTGATTATGTAAGTTAATTGATATATCTTAAACGTCCAACACAATAAACATTATTACCAATGTGGGTGGGAGAACAAAAAATAAATAAGTTACAAAACAACAAGCAAACTAATGGGTAATTATGTGAGAATAAGATGAATTGGCATATTAATGTATTAAACAACATCTTAAGACATAAAAACGTTAAAACAGTTGCAAACTAATGGTAAAACAAGTAAAAAAATTGATAAATAGCTATGTGGGTGAAAATAAAACAAATTGACATATTAATGTATTTATTATTATTAAACAACATCTTAAGACATAAGTAAGGTACAAAACAACAAGCAAACTATGTGGGTGAAAATCAAACAAAAATTGACATATTAATGTAATTATTTTTCATCTTAAGACATAAAAATGTTAAAACAGTTGCAAACTAATGGCGAATATGTGACAATAAAACAAGTAAAAATTGACATATCTAAAACACAACATTTTTAGACACAAACATATTAAAAATCATTATATAGTAAACTAATGATGATTGAATAAGGTAATAAAAACTCCCGCAAAAAATATTAATGTAATTACGAAAACAATTTATAACATATATTAGCAACGTGTGAGCCACATCTTTGTGTTGGGGGAAAAAATAAACAGCTTAATTGATAGATTATAAATGCAACAGGCATGCTGAAGTCTAACAAACTATTAAATAAACCTTTTTTTGATACAATTACTTAACCTAACGTTTTAAACATACAGAAATATTAAGATTGAGTAGGTTGAGGCAAATTTTACATACCTTTTTTAAGTTGGTGTACAGCCTAAATAATAGCTCATGGCGATTGAATAAACCTTGCAAACGATTACATGACATTTAGTGAATATGTGAGAAAAGTGGCCTAAACGTCACAGAAAAACACAGCATTTTCTTAGGTTCAAATAATACAAAATGACATAACTATGTGGGCGAAAAAATAGTGTAAGGTAAATGGCATATTTAAAACATCTTAAACATAAAAAAGAATGTAAGAATAGTGGGGGGGAAATAAAAACAAACACAACATTTACTAAAGCGTAAATAAAATTAAATCATTATATATAGCAAACTAATTGAGGTATAAGTAAAATAAATGGTTTATTTAAAACATCTTAAGACATAAAAATAAAAAAAGAATGTAATTATATGACAATGAGGTAAAAATTGACATATCTAAACACAACATTAAGGAAATCATTATATAGCAAACTAATTGAGGTATAAGTAACACAAATGGTTTATTTAAAACATCTTAAGACATAAAAATAAAAAAAGAATGTAATTATGTGACAATAAGTAAAACAAGTAAAAATTGACATATCTAAAAACACAATATTCATTATATATAGCAAAACTAATTGAGATAATACAAATGGTATATTTAAAAAACCACAGCAAAATAATCATTATATATAGCAATTGAGGCATAAACTAATGACAATTATGGGGGGTGAAAAATTAAACATCTTAAGACATTGTGATTATGTGTAAAATGTAAGAACTCAAATAATATGAGAATATTAAGTAAACTATTGGTTGGACAACAATTAATCCATTTAACATCATTTTCAATAAAAATGACACCTTGCAACCTCTATGTGTGTTTAAATGTTATATATATTAGAAGTAAAACATCTTAAGACATTGGTGATTACAGTAAGAACACAAAGTAAACTATTGGTTGGGCAGCATATATTAATCCATTTAACATCATTTTCAATAAAAATGACACCTTGCAACCTCTATGTGTGTTTAAATGTTATATATATTAGAAGTAAAACGTCTTAAACATAAAAAAGAATGTAATTATGTGAGAATACTAATTGGTGGTGGGGGACGGCGTATATATTAATCTATTTAACATCATGTTTCAAAAAAAAATGACACCTTATACAAACACCTCTATTGATATAATTATAGAACATGTGTGTTTAAATGTTATATATTAGGTACAAATAATATTAAAGAAATCATTATATGCGGCAATTGAGGCATTAAAAGCTATTTATCTTGTTAGAAATTGCAATTGAGTGAATCATATAAGATAAAGTCGGTGAATCATAATTTATTATATCTTATAGATTACTTTTTAGCTAAATACACATTTCCGATAAAGTTTATAATATATGTAGCAGTATATTGAATAAATATGATACAAAGATGATAAAAAAGAATCCAACGTTATTGTGCAAATGCTAGAATAAATATGCTAGAGTAAACTGCCAATAATGGAGAAAATGGACAAGTTAATTAACGCCATTTTAAACACGCAAAATGTCGATGCAATTATGTTAAAATATAAGACATTATATATATTAAATGCTGATGCAATAAAAAACCCCCCCACACAAATTATTCTAGATATGTGAATAAACACCCAAACAAGGTCTGTAAACACCATTATGTTAAATTATTGATGTAATATTAAACGTCATATATTAGGCATAAACTAATAAAATGTAAGGCAAAAAAAATCAACAAAGGAAGTGACTTTGCGCATATAGATGCAATATAAGTAGAGTTATAACATAGTCGATGCAATTATTTTGACAAACATCTTTTTTAAAATGTTTTATATATGCCATACATGCATACATACACAAAAACATAACTTTACATAAAAAAACAGAACTTAAACTGAACTTTACACACACACACACACACATACCTATCTCTTTTATTTGAAATATTTTCATAAACTTCCTGAGTGAACAACAGATTGATTTGTGCTCCTAGAGTTATGGATGTGCTAATGAATCATGATGAATGATTAGACAATAGAGAATGTATTGCGTTAAATGCCTTTGGCCAGGTTAAAATGTAAAATCACTGCACAAAGCAAAGTTTGATTGGACTAAAAAATTAAATCTGTCGAATAACCAAGAAATACACAGATATATACACTAAAACAGCCTTAAGTTATCGTATCGCATTCTTGTGGATTGCAATAGCAGTTTGCAAGTTGAATCAGCTTTCCTCAACCTTTCTACTGCCCTTACATTCTTAAACAGGCATATACACTAAGAACATGCTACTTTTTTAATCGAAGAATATTGGAACAAGTTAATCTATTGTTCGCAAAGTATAGGGAAATAAGTTTTCTAATCTGGGGAAAACTTACACGCCGTTAATAGAATAATTTTTAAAGGATAAACAAAATATTATGTTTGTGTTCACAGAAATCTATACCCATAGTATAGAATTTATACTATGTGTATAGATATTTACCCATATTATAGAAAAGGGAAAGCTCGCCCCGGTGATACTCTAGATCTGGGCAAAGGATCCATAAAGGGTGTAAATTTTTGCCACTGTACCTTTTACAGATTACACATTTATTAACTATAGCTCTGGCAGCCGTCCTACTGTTTAAAGGCCAGAATTCATTCCTACCCGTAGCTATTAAGTTTGTGGTCCAACGTGAAAACCCTTTAATGGTAATATTTTAAAGTTAAGTTAGTACCAACATGGTTGTATGGTAGTACTGCCGGATATTTTTGGATTTCGGTAATGTCTGTATAAGCAAATCTTCAACCAACTCCAATTATAACATTGTCATCAATTAACGGGTTTCATGAACTTAATCTACCCTTTATATTAGGCAAATTAGTATTTTTCAACATTTTCATTTCATACCCAAAAACATCTTCCTGAGTATTTTTTATTAAATACATTTTAGCCCCTGTTAATCCCTGTGCAGATAGAACTCTACTGCATTTATTAAATTTGTTACGACAGTTATCACAAAATCTCTTGAATGTATGCAGTTACTCTCATGAGCATCGTCCAAAATGGGAACCGTGAATCAAATCCCAAGAATCTGATTAGACTAAAAGACTTAGATGCCCTTCCTTTTTTCTAAGTCCATATCTGAAAACAAAACCCTTTATTCTATAGGCCAATATCCTGAAGCTCTTGACAACCATGGCCCTTCCCACTAGATAGTATTCTGTTCTAAAAGTGACGATGACATTCCTCTTGAGGCAATATCTGCTGGGTTTTGCCCGAGGCAACGTATTTCCAGTTAATCTTAAAAAGGCAATCCTGGATTTGCGCCACCCTGTTGGCAATACGTATAAGTCTTCCATTGATTGGGCGATCCCTTGATCCATGTTAAGGCAATTTGCGAATCAGACCAACCAAAACATTCAATTTGTTTCAAATCAATGGTCCTCACAATCTTGTCTATAAGTTGTTTTAGTAATAAATGCTCAACAATTTAAGCCTTGATATTGCTAAAACCTTAGTCGGACATACCTTTGCCTTTGCACAGACTAATCTCGTTTATCCATCCCATTTACCAGTAAATACACGCAGCATAACCCTTTTGTGAAGTGTCTGCAAAACCATGTAGCTCTACATGTCGTTCCTTTATTCTTGGTTAATATATCGAGGTACATTTATATCCTTTAAGTGAACTAGTTTATCCCAGAAACTCAACCATCTTTTAAATAATGAATCAAAGACAATTAAGCCGAAACCGATTAAAAAAATACCTGATTTTTTTTTTATTGCAGTTATATTATTTTTTCCCCTTTCTGAACTATTAACCTTTCCAGAAATGTCCAAATATATCTGGCCGGTGCCTCCAAAAATGTAGCGGATGAGTTGTCTCTTGCTTTATTTGACTAACTAGTCTACTACTACAACTTAAGGTTAATAATAGAAAATATTTTATCAATGTAAACAATATTTATATTTGGCCGTTGCTAATTAAACAACCTATAAAATTACTTGGCTGGGGCCAAAGAAGAAACTTTTATTTTTTAAAAAAGTTTATTCGACGTTTCGTGGTGTCCTGGAACTACAAAACAAAAATATGGATATCAAGAAAATTGTATGATATAATTAAAACATATAACAATTAAACAATATTAGAAAGATATGATACCTGTTAAGGAAGAATGGAGAGTTAAATGTTTGAGGAGGTTATTGTTTGGTTGTAGAGTAAGGTATGCTTGCAAAGAAATCAGAGAGGGGAAATTTTTCCAAGTTGGGAAATGTGAAGAGTGGTAAAAATGAAAAACAAATCAGTTAATAATTATAAGAGAAACAAATGAATATAAATAAACTAGAAAATGAGTGGAAAGTGTAGAAACTTGGTATGTGTAATTTAGTGGGAGGGGCCTTTTTTGAAGAAGCGGAAAATGTTGTAAGAAGAGCTAATGACGTCCTTGTCTTTTTTATAGATGATAGAGTTAGGGTTGAGGTTAATGTGGATCCTCTACAAACTTATCCCCAAACTGTTTGCATGCACATAATTTATGTTTTCTTTACCAAGAATACATTTAATTTCTTGGATTAGATTCAATATTTCCTATTACCTTCTCCTTTTAAACCAAAAGATTTCGATACTCATTGATTATCTATCTTCTTACTAAAATAACTTTGACCCATAAGATTCCAACCAAATACACCCACCTTCTAAAATATTTTCTAAATCTTCAAACCTTGGATAATCTTTTTTAGGAGTAGCTTCTTCCCATACTAATAAGGCATCTCCGTCCAATTTAGTTGTAAACAAATAAACTATTATATGTCCCCAAGAAGAAACTGGTAAATTAAATCCGTTTAAAATCCTTAAATTTTTTCTAAGATTGTTAAATAATTCCCTTAAACCTTTGGCAGATTACTGTTCCAATTTTGAAAGCGAAAATAAACAAGAAATATAATGATGTATTAATAATTTGCTATATCTATCAGATAATAGATCCCATGCATGACTGTAATTTTATTCCGAAATACTAATAGAATTTATTAATTCTGCTGCCACTCCTTCTAAACTTCCAACTAAATAATGATGTTTTTGTACATTACTCAAATTTGGTTCATTATGAATAAGTGGTCTAAAAGTGTCATGATAGGTTACACAATTTTCGTATGATCCATTAAACCTCGGCAAGTTAATAGAAGGCAGTTTTACGCGTAACTTCTCTCGATGTGCAAATGTGCTGTCCTCAGAAACATTATTAACCTTTAATGCTTCCAACATTTTCTATTAGTTGTAATAAATTTGATTTAATTTCAAAAAACTAACCTCAAACTCTCCCCTCTCAACCTCTTGTTGCTTTAGAAATTCCTTATTTTCAAAAGATACATTTTCGATTTTGAATACTCCAGAATTCATCCTAAATACTATTTAGTGAACATAATCTAGTCTCCAATGCTGTTTTTTTGCCCTGATTGAAGAATAAATTCTTCAATAAAATTATTTATCAGTGTTAATGTACCTTTAATTGTTCCTCTTATATGTATGAACTTACCTAATGTTTGTTCATCTTTTGAACATTTCTCTAATAAAACTACTCTGTCGCAGTGGGGGGGGGTGGGCAGCTAGAGGCATAATCCAAACAAATAATGAATAAAAGAAAATTAAGCCGAAACCGATTAAAAATACCTGATTTTTTTTTTTTATTGCAAAGTATTTATTATTTTTCCTCCTTCCTGAACTATTAACCTTTCCAGAAATGTCCAACTATTAACCTTACAGACCAACAGTTCCACCAACAAATACCCACACACCAATTCTCAGTGGATTAAAAAAATTTCTTCTATACAGCCTCCTCCTGAAATAATGCAGATTTTGAGTTTAGGCCCCCAATTCAGCCTACCAGCCTATCCCAAACTTCTTCTCCCTTCCTTTATAACAGACTTTGAATACATACTCAGAACTTGTGACACCACTGAAGAGAACGCTGACGTTGCTAAACTCCAATTCACTAACATCATCACCAGCTTCTTGCACAAAGATAACAAGACCCATAAATCCACATCCTTTCCAAAACCTTTTCACCGATCTCAAAAAAACTAAACAGTTCATCAAAAACCACGACGACATGCTCATCATCACTAAAGCCGACAAAAGCAACATAACTGTACTAATGGACAAATCTGACTTCAGCGAAAAAATGAATTCTCTCTTGTGTGACACTACCACCTACAAACCCCTCAAAAAAGACCCAACTAACAAAGAACAAACTGATTTCAACAGACATATTAAACAACTAAAAATTGACGGACAAATCGACAAACAGATACACTACAATCTCATCAACCACAACGCCACCGCCCCCCGAGTCTATGGCCTTCCAAAAATTCACAAAATCGGTTTCCCCCTTAGACCTATAATTTCAAATATCAACTCCCTTGCCTCCAAACTCTGTCAGTTTCTGTTGCCCTTCAGTTCCAACAACCCTTTTGACGTAAAAAACTCTTTTCAATTTATCGACAAAATAAAAAAACCTTTCCATTCCTCCACAACACATCATGATCTCTCTAGATGTCACATCTCTCTTCACCAATATACCTACGGAGATAGCCCTTGATTTAATTCTATAACTGGTCACAGATAGAACCTCACACCACTCTCTCTAAAGGCAGCTTTCTTCTCTCCCTTAAAATGGGCTGCACATCAGGTTACTTCTCCTTATGAACAACTTCTACATACAAACTGACGGACTTGCAATGGGAAGTTGCCTAGCTCCTTCCCTTGCCAACATTGTTATGAATGACCTCATTAACACTAGCCTTTCCTCACTCAGCAACTCCATTTCATTCTTAGTGAAATATGTTGACGACCTCTTTCTGACTGTCAATTCAGACCACATTCCCTTAATACTTGACCTTTAATTCTTACCATTCACGCATACAGTTTACTCTAGAAACAGAACAAAACAACCAAATTTCTTTCCTAGACACTCTAATAATGCGACATTCAGACCAAACATTCACATACAATTGGTACATCAAACCTACTTACTCCGGCAAACTGCTACATTTCCTTTCAAATCAGCCCTTACATCATAAAATTAATTCTATCAAAAACTTGTATAACGAGCCATTAACTTGTCTGCACCTCCATTCCAGAACGACAATATCAACAAGATACACAACATTCTACTACAAAATCATTATCCAAATCACCTCATCCTCAAAACATTCCGTAAACTAAAAAACAACCCTTTAAAAACCACATGCTATTCCATGCCCGAGCCATCTATATTCCGTTCTTTCATCTACACAAATACCATCTCATACAAAATCATGCATATTCTAAAGTCTATCATTCCCAATCTCAAATCTGGCCTCTACTCCTCCAACAAACTCAGCAAACTGTTCTCTAAACTCAAAGACCCCATTGAAACTTATGACAAAACGAACTCTGTTTACAGCATACTTTGCACTGCACCAAACTGTAACGCATGTTACATTGGTGAATCAAAACAACACCTACGAAAGAGACTTAGACAACATGAACTAGACATAGCTAACAAAAAAATTGACAGTACAGCCCTCACAAAACATGCACTCACCCTTGCCCACTCCTTTGATTTCCAAAATGCTCTGTCCTAACCACCCATTCCAACCACCTGAAGCGACTTCTTTCTGAATCCATCCACATTAACCACAACCCTAACTCCATCAACTACAAAAAAGACAAGGACGTCATTACCTCTTCTTACAACAAAATTTTCCGCTTCCTCAAACTCCCCCTAAACTACACATACCAACTTTCTATACTTTCCACCCATTTTCTTAGTTTATTTATATTCATTTATTTCTCTTATAATTACTAATTGAGTTGTTTTTCATTTCCACCACTCTTCATATTTCCCGAATTGGAAAAAAATTTCCCCTCTCTGTTTTCTTTGCAAGCATACCTTACTCTACAACCAAACAATAGCCTCCTCAAACATTAAACTCTCCATTCTTCCTTAACATGTATCACATCTTTTTGTAATATTGTTTAATTGTTTTATGTTTTATAATTTTATCATATACAATTTTTTTTATATCCATATTTTTTGTTTTGTAGTTCCTGAGGAAGGACACCAAAGCTGTTCGGAACGTCGAAGAGACTTTTTTAAAAAATAAAAAGTTTCTTCTTTGGCTCCCCAGCGAAATAATTTTTTTTTTTTAACTTGTTTAATTAACAACGGTCAAACATAAATATTATTTATATTATTAAAAAGAACAGACTTGTTTTATTTACGATTGTGTTTATTCGAATTTGAAAATTTCAATTTGAACCAAGTTTTTTACTAGGCTTTTTTTTTTTTTTTTTAATTTGAACTGTGCGATTGATTCTCAGAGTTTGGCCATTAAGGGATGAGACAACCTGTACATAAATCCACATAACATCCATATTAAGTCCATGTTTTCATATTTCAAATTTTGCTTAATTTTCCTAACATAAATATAAGGTGGAGGGGGGAGAATTGCCAGCTTCCCAGTCGAGGGCAGCTAGAGAAAGATTACATTGTAAAAAGCGCCAATTTTATACATTTTTGAATTTTAACATCTCAAGATTCCTCAAAATCATCTAGAAACATTTCTTTCAGAAAAAATGTTTGAAATAAAAGTGCAGTTACTATTCCAAGTTTAAAGGAAATCGTCCCTGGTGTTCGACGCACAATTCTGTAACGACGCACTTTCGGTTAACTGATTTTCTTCAAATTTGGAATACTAGCAATTTTTCTAATGTTTATTAGTATTATATTAGTGGTGTAATGACATTGCTATGACCTTCACAACACATAACAAAAAGAAAGAATAATTTATAACTAGTGGCCTAGCTGGCCGCTCTCTTCAAGACAAGGCCGCGGCCAAACAAACAAAACCAAGGGTCAATACTTTACATCAAAGCAAGCACCGATAATCTGGCCACTAACCTAAATCGTTGGTCACCGAACTAACCAAGGTCGCACAAGGTCGCACACTAGGACAGATGTCTTGGTGTGAGTGTTGCTAACACTGATATAAACTTCGCCCCATTGGAAGAGGGGATGATTATACTTCAGTATGTCTTATCATTATACACCAGCACGTCATTAGATCATTATACACGAGTACATCATTATACGAGCAGCAATTCCGGCGTCCCTATACAGGTTTTGTTTATACTTATTTCCTTAGTTGTGCATCTTAGTTCATTTATTTTAATAATTCTAAATTATTAGCTATTTATCTTACTTATTTCTAAGTATTTCTTGTTAATAGTTACCATTACTCACGTTTAAATTATTGTACAAATACAGTCTATTTTTATAAATTCAGTGTTAGTAATTCGAGATCTAACTTCCAAAAATCTCTAAACTAACTTCCGCCCCCTTCATGACATCTACTACATACCTCAGGAATCACAATAAACGATTCCACTACAATGGCAGAACCAATATGCAGTAATGAGTGGTACTTTATACCTCTTAATTGTTCCGATGTGGCATTGCATAGAGATATAAATTCTCAACTTCCACAAAACAACTAACCATTTTTTTTTTTTTTTGTGGAAAGTGCACTTTTAACAATACATAATTCCATGCAAGACACAATTTTCTTCAAATTTGAATTTTTGAAACATATTTCATTATCCTTTTTCCATTATTTTTCAAGCTTCTACGGCCATTCTCATGAAAAAATACTTTAGTTTCGAATTAAGATCGCACAATCTTGAAGAAGCTCATTGCAATATGGGCGAAACCTTGGTTTATAGCAGAACCAATGATACGGTTTGAAACCCGAAAGCTTAAAGTGTTTTTCATATTTTTCATTCTTGCTTGTATTATTTAATTAGAAGAACCACAAATGCATTTTTAAATTGCAGTTAAGAGAAAAGGAAGCCTAAAGAACTCCAAAAATTAATTTATTTAATTTTGAAGATTTTCAATTAAATACAAAACTAAAACAAAAATTAGTAAAGACTTTCGTTGCTGTTGACAGATTATATCCCATATTTTCATGTCCGTACCGAAATGGGATACCAAGTATGACACATACCAGTACAAACCACACAATACTAATCATATTTTCAAACCATAAACCATCTATTTTCGTAAAAACTGTTACAGCCCACTGAATATTATACAGGACCTGAGGTTTTGGCTGCCTTTTCTTTTATTTGATGTTGCCACCTGTTGGTGGAGTGTTCGTTCTCCAGCTGGGCAGTTCCTCGTTCGACAAAATCCCCTTAAGGGCAAAAAGAATGGCTCTATAGCGTCGAACGGTGGAAAAATCCGTCACCTATATGTTGCTACTCACAAGAAATTATTTCATTTCGGGCCCGAAAAACTAACTTAATTCACGTTGCTTCGCGCAACCTTCCCCACTGTTATACTGTAGCCTGTTTCCCCTTCTCTATGCTCCCCTCTTCTTCTCCGTCTCCGACCGTCCTTCCTTCCTCTTCTGAGGTCCGATTCCAACTTCCCTTTTCCTTTTACGACTAATTATCCTATTAAATTCTATTCTTAAACTATCCTATTGCTAACTTAATGTATCCTATCAAACTAACTTATCCTATATCTTACCCTAACTTAATTTACGGCCTATCCTAACACCTACATATTACCTTACATTCATTCTACTTTCTTACTTCTAAGGACCTTATTCTACCTTAATCTACAAAAAAAAAGGCAAGTCCTCGATACCTCAATTTCAGTTTTCCTTTGATCGTAATAAAACTTAATTTCAAAAATTTAACGGGATCGCTATACTTTGTTTTTTAATACTTATAATATTAGATTAAATCAGATTCTGGTGCCAGAGGCGCCCCAGTAATTACGACATTTTTTAATAAAAATGTATCAGTAAATAAAAATGAAATACGAAATATATTAATTATAAGTTTATTGCATTCAAAAAGCAGAAATTACAATAACAACAACAAAATTGAATAAATAAAGTAATTTGTGTTATTTGATAAGAAAATCATATACGAATTTACATCACATTGCGTCTTATAAATAAATTAACAGATAAACTTCGTCCAGTTTTTAAAAAACTATTACAAATTCCAAATAAAGGATAATAAACTTCAGGATAAATATTTATAAATAAATTTTATGGCATCAATTTCACTAGATCACGTTGTTAATTGAGCACAGATTAGTGGCTTTAAGATTAAACAAATTACATAAATAGGTAAAATATTCCATCGGTAAACAGAAAAGGACATAAATATAATATATATCTCTTATGCTATCAATATTAAATATACCCAATAGTTTCATTATTGATATTCGCCTCGTCATTAAGCAACTATCAAGGTTCGACTATGATTTTGAACATCGTGCATAAAATGAATGGGGATTTAACGATATAATTAATGAATCATTAATTATATCGTTAATTAAATTAATAATTTTGTTTAATTATATCCTCCTCGCATGAAATATTTTGCTTCGCACTAATTGCACACATGTGGCAGCGCGTTCCTGCAATGAAGGGTGGCTATCAAAGCCTACGCTAACGCGACCTCTATGGTTCTATTATGACAACACAATTGTAGTACCCTTTAGCCTCTTTGTTTGATTAGAATTAGGAGCCGAAAGAGATCTCCTCGGTAAAGCTTGAAGGCTTCAGTATGTAATAGTATCCAAAGAGAGTGAGTATTCGTAGCAGAGAAAGAGAGACACAATGACAGAACCACTCTCTCGCACTGGAGTGGGAGAAATCACATAAATACAGCAACAGGAGACAGATTGGAGAGTTAATACAACTGAGGTCACTCGCCAGTCATACGTGTCATTACCCCTTTTCCACTCTACCATACTCTATCATTACAATTGTAAAGTCCGGGCAGTCAGTGTCACTTAGTATATTATACAGTGTTAACCATAAGTTCATTCATTCAAACCAGACCATTTCTCTCCTCCAACAACCCTATTATAAGTATTTCCTTGTCGAACAGGTGACAGTTAACTTAATATCAAACATAAAATAGAATAAACAAGTTGTCTCTATTTCTCACATTAATTTCTTTCTCGCAAAATTAAATAGAATCTTTATTTTTCTCGCCCTCTTCCATATTTCACATCTTCATCTTTTATTAAATTCCAAATAGATTAAGAAACGGAAGTAAAACCAAGTTAGTTTTGGTACCTTTTAAATCGATTTATCGATTCAAAAATTAAAAATACCACGGGCTATAATAGAGGCACAAGCAAACTGAATAAACAATTCTGTCAATAAAGGCTAATCCTTTTGTTTATATATATGACAATCGAACCAACAGGGAATTGAAAACTGAATTATTTCAAACTTGTTACAAAAAAAAAAATCTGGGTGACCCATATAAAAAATAAAGTCAACTAAGAATATATTATTTATTATTTTTCTAACTTTAAAACTTTTTCAGTTTGTGAATGTAACGTTGCCGAAAATGTTTATTACAAAATCCCCCCCCCCTCCCCACACACACACACAAAAGAAATCTCGTTAATATTCATGCAAAGTAAGCGTCAGTCGATAACAGTGTCCAAATTGTTCGGGCATCTGTCATTCAAATAAATAATTATCTGTAACAACAGGTATTCCTTTTATAATTTTGATCATTTAGACAGACTTGCAGACCTAGTACCTTGACCTAATACCAAATAATACAACTAATGGATTCCATAAACGCATATAACCAGACTATTTTTTTTTGTTGCACTTTTCCCAGCAAACATTAACTACACTTCTAATAAAGTAAAGTAATTCCTATTTTTTCAGGCGGGCTTAGCATCCAACTACCAAATTAGGTAACATGGATGAGGGCGGAAGCACCTACTTTACCAGTGACATTTTGTAATCGAAATAAAAATTTAGCAGTTATACGTGGGAATCGAACTAGGAATCTCCCACTTACAAGTTCATGCTCATAACCACTACACCAACATCTATCCCTACAACTTCTAAATAGATGTTGTGGATTACTGATTCCGCGTATTATGTTTAGTTGCGCTTATATTTTTTTTAGTGCCGACAGGTCTCTCGCTAATCTAATTTCTACCAAATGCAAGATGATTCAGTAATACATTTTTATTTTGTTCTGATTATTTCAATTCTATCTCTATCTTAAATCTAAGGTTTTCTACTTCCCTTTTCCATATCCAATTTACATATTTTTCTTGTATTAATCTCACATGCATTTCAATATTTATTTATTGCCTAGAGCTTTATATATTTCATATTTTTCGAGCTTTATATATTCTCACTTATATAATGTATTCTTCAAATTTCCTTACGGCCACCAATGCACCAATATTTAATTTCCAATTAGTACTTTTTAACTCATTATTTTTCGTTATCATACGCATGTGCACATACAATATAAATCCGGCACACAAATAGAAGCATCTATGATGGTAACATACCAGATTATATGCGTCAAATAAAAAAAAATAGATTCAGCATGTCTTAATCCACTAATCCACTAAGTATTGATTTCGAAAATGTTTAGGAGAAAATATATTGTACAGTAAATCCATAATATTTAATTGAATTTAAATATTAGCTTCAAGAATTCATTATTATCATTAATAACATTTTTTTTTGTAAGATAATGTACACATGACTTAACAAAATCAAAAGTAGAGTAACAAAAGAATAATAAAATTATTAAATTGATTATTAAAGTGAAATTAAAATTCAATCATTTTTAATTAATGTAGACTTAATTAAATTAGAAGTTTGTATTTTAAATAATTAAAAATAGCCCCAAAATTTGCTTTTTCACACCAAAGAATGAATGTCGACCTATCAAAACTGATAAGATAATAAATCCCAGTTGTTGGTTTCGTTTATATAATTTATATCAATTTCTAACACCAGCCTTCAAGATCAGGTCATTCTTCGGCTGTTGCTGATGAGGAATTGCTCAAATGGGTGAAGCGGGATCTGTGCCTCTCATTCGAGGATTAGCTACAGTAGTGGAGATATCTAACGCCACAGTGAGCCGTCATTTCAGAAAGATCCTCAATGAAAGATCAGATCCTCATGAAATGTCAGAGCCCCAAAGTCAAAATAGCGTATCGATTTGTCGTGCAAAAAATTTGCTCTAAAGTCCAAAAGATAACCGCTTTTGGAAAAAGAATAATTACTAGTGATGAAAAGTAGATATGTTTGAAAAATGTAAACAAGCGTAAGCAGTTGGTATCACAAGATCATGCAGCCAAGATCGTTTCGAGGAAAAAGGTCATGCTTTGCGTTTGGTGAAATTTGGAAGGTGTTTTGCATTGTGAGCTTGTTGCAGACGTCAGAGCTGTGGACTTTGAACTTTATACTTTACAGCTGGATAGAGTTTATGAAGTCTTAATAGCAAGATATTACTTTCTAATCAACTGAAATTAAACTATTTATTCAACATGATAACGCTGCCGCGCATGTTCCCGTTTGACATCTAAAGTTTCTTCCAATCTATGGCTTATTTTCACAAAGCATGGTATTTTTAAAATTATTAATCAGTGCATTAAGATGCGAGAAAGAATTTTTCACCTCAAAACTAAAGGAATGATACCGTCACCAAATTGAAATGCTTACGGAAAATTGGGTGAAAGTGGTAGAAAATGAAGGTAAGATAAGATTTGGACGATAAGATTCAAATAAGCATTTTTACTACTTACTTTTAAGTAAAACTGTTTTTATACACAAAAACTATGTCAGCCCAATATCGAAAATAAATTCTGTTTTTGAAAAAATATGCACTAATGAATTCAGAACTAAAAGAATTTAGTTAAGTCTGATTTGAAGGAATTATTTGAGGAAAAGAAATTAAATGAATTCTAGAACAGTATCTTGTTTATAAAATCACTTGACACGTATCCAAATGAAACACGTATCTAATTAAACAAAGTTGAAAGGTCTCGAGACTGTAATATAGCAGATAAGAACAAAAAGTCTGTGAAGAATTGAACATTAAGTAGGCCATCAGCTTCACTGAGTAGCTAGTAAAGTATCATTTTAAGGGAAGATCTTTAAGAGACGACTGTTTGGTTGTTGAAAAGGGTTATGGCAAGAAAAGGAAAAAGGAAGAAATGATATAACGGAATGAGAAAGGAAAAAGTAGCGACTTTACTCTTTTCATTAGGATGTCGCACGCTGACAAAGAGTGACAAAGGAACATCTCTCCCACTTCGTCTTAGCCATTTCTAGCGAGATGAAAAACAATTCATCTTGTAAGCAACCTCATCCCCTTCGGACATCCTAAAACTTCTTTTCCTCTTCTCGCTACCCTCTTTTAACTTTTCTCTCTTCTTATATATATATATATATATACATACATACCTTGGACGTTTTCGGACAAGAAAACGGAAGATGAAAAGAGGTCTCTGCCAGGTTGGCTGGTAGACAGTGATAGGGGCGACAGACACAACGTAGCCCCTAATAAATTGTTCAACATTTATTGTCTGCTCTTGCTAGGAAAAAGAAGAGTACATCTTATGAAAGGGCAAACACCACATTACATCCCTTTAAACTAATAACACAGAACAAGGAATAGTTTACTCATTCAGACACCAGCTTATTCTTAAAACATTCTCCATTGCTAACGTTATTTAAAGAAGGTTGATTTAAAAGTTACATGAATAAATATTAAATTAAAATTAACAGTGTCTTAGTTATTTATTTGTGATTAAAAAAATAAAATTAATTATGGTATCTTCACAGATCAGTCTGTCAGAATTGGTAATGCAATTTATAAAGATGAGAAATTTAATGTGAATTAATAAACAATGTTACAGATCTAATTATTTCCCTACAATGCAGAGTAAAGTAAAACCATTAAAGATACTTAAATTCTTCTAATTATTTAACTTAAATTAACTGCCGCAAATGTTGATGCAGCGTATTTTAAAGAGAATCATTAAAAAAAAAAAAAAAAAAAATCTGGTGTGAAACACTCACACAACTTTCTCTTACTCCAGTTCTCAAAATTATAATTGACAAATTTTACAGTTTGTGTACTCCTGATTTAATGAAATTCCTCGAAAACTGAAAAAAATGTTCAGTAAAAACGCACTTCCGGTTTACTAAGTTTCTTCAAAATCGGAATTTTGGCCATCTATTTATTTCTAATTAATTCTGTTTGGATAATAGAATTGTATAATCAACCATAATGGCACTTTACAGAAAAACATAACCCCACCCCTCCCCCAAAAGTGCCCTTAAATGAATTTTTCCAGACAAATGTTTTAAATAAAAATTGTACATCTTTGTATGTGTAGGTTTTATATAAGTAGTTTAAAAAAAAAATCGTCAGAGCCATTTTTGAGCAAAAAGCGAAAAAATGAAA